>ML682010.1:778718-1107930 GCA_007922195.1 Podocnemis expansa
TCGGGGGAGCAGCCCGGGCTGCCGGCTGAGCCCGGCGCCCCCGACCCCATGGCGGGGTTTGGAGGCAGCTCCAGCGGCGGGGTCCAGCGCCCCGCAGCCGCTCGCCCCCCCCGCTGGGGGCTGCACCCCCCTTTCCGGGGCTGCAGCCCCCTTTCTGGGGTTGCAGGGTGAGCTGCAGTCCCCGAACCAGGTACCGAAATAGCAAGTTCACAGTGTGAACCTGCTATTTCGATTCCCGTTTGTTCCTTATTTCGAATTAACATTTTGTTAATTCAAAATAAGTTGTTTCGAAATGAGTGTTATTTTGATATACGGTTGTTTCGAAACAACCGTATCGAAATAACCCGCTGTGTGAGAACACAGCCTGAGAGTGCTGTGTGTGTTTGCTTTTCTGTTTTGTGTTTGTTTTCTGGTTTGGCTCCCCCCCCCGCCCAGTTTGCAGGGGCTGAGTGGCAGTTTGGATCGGGTGACCCCAATTAGGGGTGGAGCCTTCCTAATGGGGGAGCCACTCAGGCAAGCTGCAGCAGCAGCACCAGCTGCAGCCAACAGGGGAGTTTGGAGGGGTAAGACAGACTTATGGTTGAGATGAAGGTAGCAGCAGAAATCACTCCAACAAGAGAAGAGACAATGAAGATGAGAGGATGTGGAAGCTGTGGGATGTACATTATCTTGGAGGGTATTACCTCAAGGTATTTTGTTTGTATGAAGTGCTGCCTCATAGAGCTGTTGGAGGAGAAAATCTGAGGGTTGGAGATGCAGGTGGCAACTGTGGTTGAGTTTAGAAGGGGGTTTGAACAGTTGATGGAGCAGAGGACTGGAGAAGCTGGAGACAAAAACTCAGACCTGTAGATGGAAACAGAAGCAACCACTTCCGAGGGGAGACTGCTAGGTGAGGAAAGTGAGCAGTGGAAACGTGTGACTGTGAGAAGGTGGCAGAGAAAAAGACCAGCTAGTGAAGGAGAAATAGAACTAAGTAACAGGTTTGCTGAATTAGCAAATGAAGGAATCCAGCAAGGGAACACTGAAGGTGGGAGTGTGAGGAAAAAGAACAGAGCAGCTAGTCCCATTCAAAGGAGAGTTGAGCTTCTGTAGATAAATAAGAGCCCAAGGAGCATTCAGGAGCAGATGAAGACGATTGCAAACAGCAGCTGTAGACATCATGACTCCTGGACAGAGAGAACTGGGGATAGACTGGAGAAGCACATTGTTTCCAGGAAAAGGCAAGTGTATGTGATTGGGGATTCTCGGCTGAGGAGGACAGACAGGCGTATAACTAGAGATGACCCTGAGAACAAGAGGGTGTGCTGCTTGCCTGGAGCTAAGATACATGATGTGGATCTGAGGCTGAAGAGGATCCTCATGGGAGCAGGAAAGAATCCTCTGACTGTCCTTCATATGGGTACAAATGATATAGCCAGATTCTCATTGGAACGTATCAAAGGAGACTTTGCCAGGCTGGGAGGACTCTCAAGGAGCTGGAGGCTCAGGTAATGTTTAGTGGGATTCTGCCTGTCCCTAGAGGAGGGCAACACAGCTGTGAGAAGGTTCTGGCAGTTAACAGATGGCTCAGGGAGTGGTGTTACAAGGAGGGTTTGGGGATGTATCGGCACTGGGAGGCATTCACGGACAGACAATTGTTTGTTAGGGATGGACTTCACCTGAGTAGGGAGGGAAACAGACTTCTGGGAGGGAGGTTAGCTCAACTGATTAAGAGAGCTTTAAACTATGGAGTGTGGGGAGATGGTTGGGACATGCTCGGACAATCTCTATGCCTGATACTAGCATTGAGAGGCAGGAAACTGAATTCAGAAAAGACAAAGATGTGGGAGGTAGTATAGATGCTAAAAAGGAGGGAAGCACAAATACTGGTCTGGCGGGCAATGTTGGCAGTAGTAAAAAAAGGCCATGTCGGGTACAGAATGTGAGCAAAGCCGAACAGCAAAAGGTAAAATATTTATATACCAATGCGAGAAACCTAGGTAATAAAATGGAGGAACTGGAACTACTGGTAGAGGAATTGAAACAGAATATTATAGGGGTAACAGAAACATGGTGGAATAGTAGTCACGACTGGTGTACGGGCATTAAAGGCTATCTGTTCTTCAGGAAAGACAGATGTAGTGGCAGTGTGGCATTGTATATCAATGATGCAATAGAATGCAAAGAAATTCAGAGTGATGAAATTAGAAGGACAGAGTCTATCCGGCTCAAAATCTACTAGAAAGCTACTAGAGTTTCTCCTGGATTAGTGCTTGGGGTGTGTTACAGACTGCCAGGATCTGATTTGGACATGGATAGAGAACTCTTTAAGGCCTTTAAGGAAGTAAACACTACTGGGAACTGTGTGATTATGGGAGATTTTAAGTTCCCAGACATAGACTGGAGGATATGTGCTAGCAGCAGTAAAAGGGCCCAGATTTTCTTGGAGGTGATAGCAGATGAATTTCTCCATCAAGCGGTTTCTAAACCAACGAGAGAAGATGCGATCTTAGATTTGGTATTAGTCAGTAGTGAGGACCTCTTAGAGGAATTAGTTGTAGGGGACAACCTAGGTTCCAGTGATCATGAGCTAATCCAATTTAAACTGAATGGAAGGGTAAACAAAAATAAATCTGTGACAAGAGTCTTTGACTTCAAAAGGGCTAACTGCAAAAAATTAAGGGAATTGGCTAGGGAGGTGGACTTCACCAAAGAATTCATGGATATGAACATTGAGGATGCTTGGAACTGCTTCAAGACAAAGCTGCAGGAACTACCTGAAGCCTGCATTCCAAAGAAGAGGAAAAAAATTTCAAGCATGGGTTCTAAACCAAACTGGATGAATGTACATCTTAGACAGGTGATTAGGAGGAAACACAAGGCCTACAAGGAGTGGAAGTTGGGAGGAATAGGAAAGGAGGACTACCTTTTATAAGTCAGAGCATGTTGGGATCAAGTGAGGAAGGCCAAAAGCCAAGCAAAGTTAGACCTTGGAAAGGAAGTCAAAACCAATAGTAAAAGGTTCTTCAGCCATATAAATAGAAAGAAAACACAGAAGAAGGAGGGTGGACCACTATACACTGAGGATGGGGTAGAGGTCAAGGATAATCTAGGCATGGCTGAATATCTAAATAAGTACTTTGCCTCTGTCTTTAATGAGGGTGATGGTGAGATTGGGGACAGAGGTAGGGCAGCTAATGGGAATGAGAATGTAGAAGTGGAAATTACCATATCTGAGGTGGAAGCCAAGCTTCAGCTGCTTAATGGAACTAAATCAGGGAGTCCAGATAATTTTTATCCAAGAATATTGAAGGAACTTTCACATGAAATTGCCAGCCCTTTAGCAAGCATTTTTAAAGTATCAGTGATCACAGGGGTCGTACCTTATGACTGGAGAATTGCTAATGTGGTCCCTGTTTTCAAGAAAGGGAGTAAAAGTGATCCGGGTAAAAGGCCTGTTAGTTTGACCTCAGTAGTACGCAAGGTCTTGGAGAAAATTTTGAAGGAGAAAATACTTAAGGATATTGAGGAAAGTGGTAATTGTGATAAAACACAATATGGCTTTACAAAAGGTAGGTCATGCCTGACCAACCTGATCTCCTTTTTTGAGAAGATAACAGATTTTTTGGATAAAGGGAATGCAGTAGACCTAATTTACTTAGACTTCAGCAAGGCATTTGATACAGTTCCACACAGGGAATTATTAGTTAAATTGGGGAAGATGGGGATTAATATGAAAATAGAACGGTGGCTAAAGAACTGGTTACAGGGGAGACTACAGAGGGTCATAGTGAAAGGTGAACTGTCTAGCTGGAAGGAGGTTACTAGTGGAGTTCCCCAAGGATCGGTCCTGGGACCCATCTTATTCAACCATTTCGTTTCTGACCTTGGCACAAAAAGTGGGAATGTGCTAATTAAGTTTGCAGACGACACCAAGCTGGAAGGTATTGCCAATATGGAGGAGGATTGGGATAGCATACAGAATGATTTGGATGACCTTGTAAAGTGGAGAATTAGAAATAGGATGAAATTCAACAATGGAAAGTGCAAGGTCATGTACTTAGGGACAAATAACAGGAATTTTTCTTATAAGTTGGGAATGCATCAGCTGGAAGTGACGGTGGAGGAAAAGGTCCTGGGCATACTGGTTGATCACAGAATGACAATGAGTAGCCAATGCAATGTGGCAGTGAAAAAAGCTAATGCGGTCCCAGGGTGCATCAGAAGGGGTATTTCCAGTAGAGATAGGGAGGTGTTAGTACTGTTATATAAGGCGCTGGTGTGATCTCACTTGGAGTATTTCTGTACAGTTCTGGTTACCCATGTTTAAAAAAGGTAAAGTCAAACTGGAACAGGTGGAAAGAAGGGCTACAAGGATGATTCGTGGAATGGAAAATCTTCCCTATGAGAGATGACTTAAAGAGCTTGGTTTGTTTAATCTGACCAAAAGAAGGCTGAGAGGAGATATGATTGCTCTTTATAAATACATTAGAGGGGTAAATACAAGGGAGGGAGAGGAATTATTTGAATACAGCGCCAATGTGAACACAAGAACAAATGGCTACAAACTGTCCTTCAGAAAATTTAGGCTTGAAATTAGATGCAGATTCCTAACCATCAGAGGAGTAAAGTTCTGGAATAGTCTACCAAGGGAAGTGGAGGGGGCAAAAACCTTAGGTGCTGTAGTAACCCTTGGGGAGGAAGGGGTTAACTATCTGGTCAGTGAATCCCAGGACAGCCAATAGGAACAAAGCACAGCTTTTTGAATGGGAACAGCAGCCTGGCCTGTGCCTGTTTGGATGTAGCAGAGCTCCTGGAAGGGTCAGGAGGAGGTCAGAGGGGCCTGAGGAAGAATCCAGCAACATCCTTACCAAAGATAAGTTAAATTTGTTACTGACCAGGAGTGGGTAGAACAGGAAATGTTTATTAGACGCGGTCAGGGTATTTTCTTTGTTTTGGGTTTGTTTTTGGATTTCTCTGTGCTGAGCACATATACCCCCTCCCACTACCCTGTAACTACCTAAGTTAATTCCCAGAGAAGCAACTCTCTGTGTTTATTATGTGTTCTTTTTGATGAAAGAGTTTACCTTTTAAGTAAGTTCTGGTTTTGTGTCCTGGAAGGGCAAGAGGTTTGTGTGCACGTGCCTTAGACTGCACAGGCAGCTACTAGAGGGAACCCTGTTCCAGTTCCAGCTCATATGCAGCTGGGGTCCAGTCACTTTCCTGAGAGAGGAATAAACAGGATTGCAAGTACCTCACAGGGAGGAATTCCCAAGTGCGCCTTCCTGGGTCTCAAGAGGTTTTTTTGCATTTGGGTGGTGGCAGTGATACCACTCCAAGGCCAGGAATTGGAGGCCTAGGAGACTTCTGAGAGCAGGCTTTAAGGCCAGTGGCTTTTAAGGCCTGTTGCAGGTCCCCACCTTCTGCACTCAGAGTGCCAGAGTGGGGAAAAAAGCCTTGACAGGTGCCTTCAAAACTGAGCTTATTATGGAGGGAATGATATGATACACAGTGTAGCTTGGCCACTGTCTGTCTTTTAGTACTGGTGATGGGTATGATAGTGACGTGGGAAGGGGCATTTGATCGAGTGGGTTCTGAGTTAGTACAGAGAAGTTCTTCTTGACTGGCTGTTGTGGAGTTGCTCTCCTGCTCAGGGTTTAACTGATTGCCATATTTGGGGTCGGGAAGGAATTTTTCCCCAGGGCAGATTGGCGTGGGCACTGGGGATGTTTTGCCTTCCTCTGTAGCATTGGGCATGGCTCACTTGGTGGTTGATTCTCTGTATTAAAGTCTTTAAATCATGATCTGAGGACTTTAATAGCTCAGTTATAGATTTGAGGTTCATCATAGGGGTGGGTCAGTGAGGTTTTCTGGCCTGCACTGTGCAGGAGGTCAGACTAGATGATCATATTGGTCCCTTCTGAGCTTAGAGTCTGAGTCTATGAATTTGAAATCTTTCCCAGGAACTTGTGCAAACTGGTGCATTTTGGAAATACATTTGAGGGTATGTTGTCACTGCAGGCTTGGGTCTTTGTGTCCCCGCAGCTGGGTGACACTTGAATCAGACCTGTGTAGCTACTTTCGCACGTTAGTTTACTAACAGTGCTTTACTTATCTGGGGCTCAGTCCAGCTCCTGGAATAAACACTCAGAGCACAGCCTCAGGCCCAACTCCTCCATCACCTGTGTTCCTCACCTCACTTGGACCCCTGCATCTCCCACCCCCATATGTTTGCCCCCCAAAATGCAGCACCTCCCAGCCATGCTTTCTGCCCAAATCTGTCATCCCTTGCCAAACAAGCCCCTCACATCCAAACACCCCCACCACACTTACCTGCTGCCAGGACCAACCTATTCTGCCCCCCGGGCCTGATCCCCAACCCACTGCCAGGGACCCTGCTGGCTTCGCTCACCCTCCCACCACCAGGGCACCATGCTGTGCGACCTACACCTGGCTTTGGGTCCCTGCTCCAGCACTGTCGAACTCTGGCCTGTACTGGCTCTGGGCTCCCCTGCCCCAGACTCCAGGCTTCCCCTGTCATCACCGGCAGCCCTTGTGGCCTACTCCGGGCTTCCCTTGCCACTGGGGGATGCTGCAACCCATGTCCGACTCTTGGCTTCCCCCCCACCCAGGACCCACACCTGCTGTCACCCCACTTCTTTCTCTCCCCCTTGCCCAGTGGGGCCCCCTACTTACTGCAGTCTGCAGATCACACTGTCTGGGCCAGCGAGGGAGGGTTTAAAATTTGTCTCTGCACCCTTGCCATGTGATGCAGGAGGGAGGTGCAGCCACTTTGAATCCTCTCGCTGCTCCCAGCAAGCAGAGCTTGGCAGACAGGCTGCTGTTTGCACCTGTGCTGCTGGGAGCTGACTCAGGGAACTGGAACAGTTAGCGAAACCGCAGGCCATATGAGAGCCCTTGGCGGGCCAAATCAGGCCCATAGGCTGTAAGATTGACACCCCTGTACTGATCTTAGACTGCAATCTTATGTTTATTTCAGTTGGTAACTGTAGGAGAAAGTAAAAGGTTAAAATAAAAAAGACAAGTAAAAACGGTAAGGCATGAGGCCTAGAGGCTAGCAAAACAAATCAAAACAGTAGACCTGAATCTGAGAAATGCTCGTGTTGACAGGAGGCAGGCTAAAGAAGTCTGACATCACCAGAAATTAGCAAGAAATAAGCTGCAGTTACAGTAAAAGTGGAAAGATACCTGAAAAGTGGGAGGTGTTGAGTTGGCCTAGCACCAAGGAGATAAGAACTGATTTATATTTTATATTTCTCTCTCAAAGATGTGGACAGACATCTACCAGCAAAACAAAAATATATGTCTAGGTGCACAAATGACACATAAGTGGGCACTTTTCTATTTTTTCTATTTCTTTATTATTTGTTAATATTTTATCTCATTCCAATGTGTGTTACTTCATAGTGACAACCCCTGATCCAGAATTTACACTCTACTCTAAACACTAGGCTAGATATAACCCCATGAGTGATATACCCTTTGTTCATTACTCTAATATGTAGTATTAAAGACCAAACAGTGTGGCCTCTTTTTTTGGGTCCACTTTAAATACCTCTGACATTTTTGGTGACATGAGGTGTTTTAAAAGCATACTTACTGGTACTCTTCATTTCCTGTCCCACATAATAGAACTCTGCAGTAAGCTTGGAGGTTCCCACGTGGCACTCCAATATGCAGTTCTGTCATATTATATATTCTGTTGGTTCTCTGGCATCATTTAGTTCTTTTTAAATATAAATTTACTGTCAGATCCTCAATTGGTGTAAATGAATCAGATGCCATTGACTTCAAACTCTCAGTCTTAAATTGTCTTATTTATAGTAGCTGAGAAGCTGGTCCTGAATTTGTGTTGGCTACAGAATCATTCAGTTATAAAAATTGGCAGCAAACGCTGAAAAGAGTGCAGCTGGCATGTTTTTTTACTACAGTGTATTCAACTCTACTTAATTTAGTAATGCAAATCCAATGTAGACCATCAATTTCCTTAGTGATAGCTTAGACCTTTTTATTTCCAGGTCAATTAATAGGGAAATGAATTATATCATAAATATATTTATAAGACGTTTAGTAACCCTCTCCCCTTTCTTCCAGTTTATGTACTTTTGGGAATATTTTGGAAAACTGTACAGAATCAGCGGAAAGATGCTAACTTAGAATTTGTATTATTTTGTGTTTGCTAGTGGTTCTCAACTATCGTGCTGGGACACATTGCTGTATTACTACACAGCAGTA
Organism: Podocnemis expansa; assembly: GCA_007922195.1. Lineage (NCBI taxonomy): Eukaryota > Metazoa > Chordata > Testudines > Podocnemididae > Podocnemis > Podocnemis expansa. Next base: position 786,954 of record ML682010.1, read on the forward strand.
ACTATGTCATGGACAGCTGGGGATGGCTGGATTCAGTTTGGGGAGGGTGGGCTGATGTGTCTTGTAAGGATGCCACACTGTCAAGTGTGTCGCAATCTACAGAGGGTTGAGAACCACTGTACTTGGGAATATGTGGAAGGAGAGGGTGGGTACTATGGCAGGAAAAAAAAAAAGAGAAGAGAGACTGAAATTTGTAGAACTGAAATGCATTGTAGATTAAGTAAATTTGAGTTAAATATTTGTAACTGTCACTGATCTTTTTCAGGTTGTTTCATTTCCCACATTCTATTCAATTCCATGTTCATTGTGAGCTTTTACTTAGACTTAGGAAAATCAGAATGTATCTGCTGTTATAAAAGGCGTCAGATGGCATGTTAATGAAGTTAATTATTCAGGTAAGCACAAAGTGTTCATTCCATACGTAAGCAATCTAAATCCAGACAGAATTCTGTAGTGGGAACACTATTTGCTGTAATTTGTTGAGGACGTTTCAAGCCAAAGAAAGAATAAGGAAAACCAGTTACATCATCATTGCTTTGCATATATGTCTGTCTAAGCAGATCTCTTTGCTTACAGACAGCCCCCCAACCATAAGCAGATACTCACCAGAAACTACAGACCTAACAGAAACGTTAAGGTAGACGCATATCATAGAATCCTAGAAACTGGAAGGGACCATGAGAGGTCATCAAATCCAGGCTGCTGCATTCATGGCAGGACCAAGTACCCTCTGAAACCATCTCTGACAAGTGTCTATCTAATCTGCTCTTAAATACTTCCACAACCTTCCCAGGTAACTTATTCCAGTTATTAATCACTCTGACAGTTAGGAATTTTTTTCCTAATGTCCAACCTAAACCTCCCTTGCTGTAATTTAAGTCCATTGCTTCTTGTCCTATCATCAGCAGTTAAAGAGGACAGTTTTTCTTCCTCCTCCTCTTGACAACTTCTTAGATACCTGAAAACTGTTATCATGTCCCCTCTGTCTTCTCTTTTCTAGACTAAACAAACATAGCTCTTTCAATCTACCTTCATAAGTCAAGTGTTTCAGACCTTTAATCTTTCGTGTTGCTCTTCTCTGAACTTTCTGCAATTTGTCCACATTTTTCCTGAAAGGAGGCTCCCAGAACTGAACACAGTACTCCAGCTGGGGCCTAATTAGGGCAGAGTAGAGCATAAGAATTACTTTTCATGTCTTATTTACAATGCTCCTCTTAATACATCCCAGAATGGCATTTGCTTTTTTTTTGCAACAGTTTTACACTGTTGACTCGTATTTAGGTTGTGGTCCACTATGACACTCAGATCCCTGCAACAGACTCCATTTCCAACTATGCCCACATGTATGCATGAATGACACCATCACAGGATCTAATCAAACCAGCTACTACATCAAAGGCTTATTCATCTGCTCATTCATCAATGTTATATATGCCATCATGTGCCAACCATGGCTATGTCCACACATACATTGTTATTTTCAAATAAGTTATTTCAAAATGAGTTATTTTGAAATAACTTTTTTTTTCAAAATAAGGACTTTAATTCGAATTAAGAAAATGTTAATTCAAATTAAGGGAAAAGCTCAAACTGAAATAGCATGTCCAAACACAGGACTTGCTATTTCGCTTTAGGAGAGGGGCACCATGGGAGATGTGGCAACATGGCCCCCTCCCTGGGCCATGCCCCCACCCAATATAGGGTGGAAGGAAGGCACCCTGGGAAGGAGAAGGGCAAAAGTGTTATTTTGAAATAATGGTTATTTTGAAATAACATGTCCGAATGGCGTTATTTTGAAATAACCATTTCAAAATGACAGCTGTTTTGATTTTAAAGAAGGTTTAAGCTATTTTGAAATGATGGCTCTTATTTCGAAACGATAGAGCCTGTCATTTCGAAATAAGAATACGTCGTGTGGACGTAATCTCTTTTATTTTGAAATAACTAGTGTTCCTCTGCCTTGTAGATTGGACAGACTGGACTGTCTCTGTGAAAAAGAATTAACAGACACAAATCTGACATCAAAAATAATAACATTCAAAAATCAATAAGGAACATTTCAGTCTCCCTACTCACTGTGTAGCAGACATGTCAATGGCTGTACTTAAACAGGTTAATGACAGATCAAAGTTTCAAAGAGAAACTACAGTGATAGAATTCATATGCAATTTTGATACCATTACCTTGGGCTTGAACAGAGATATAAGGTGGTTCTCTCATTACAAAAAGTGATTTTCCCTCTCTCTACTTCCCCTCCTTCTAACATGTTATTCCATGCTGTTTAAATCTTAACAATTGCTTTGATTTGCTGAAAGTTTGACCTGATCCTATGACTTACACTTCCCTGCATTTATTTTTCTTCCCATTCTGTAAATTCTTCATCTTCAAGCATCTGTTGAAATGGGATTTTCTCCCACAAAAGTTCATGCAATAAATAAATTTGTTCATTTTTTTAAAAAGCATGGCAGGACTGTTTGGGTGTTTTTTTATTATCATTGTTGAGGAAGATGTTGTTTTATTCTGCAGGAGTTTCTTTGTGTAGAAATCTAACTTCTTCTTCGAGTGCTGCTCCTGTCCATTCCGTTCTAGGTGTCTGCACGCCTCGTGCACGGCACGCCAGAAATTTTTCCCCTAGAGTACCAGTAGGGTCGGCTGTAGCGCCCCCTGGAGTGGCGCCGTCGCTGCTCCCTATATAGTCTCCAGCCGACTCATCCCCCTTCAGTTCCTTCTTACCACCCTGTCGGTCACTGGAACATTCCCTGGCTTCGAGTGATTTGCACGTGGCCACTTGTTCGGAGTACCCGAAGTTCGTTCTTGTTGTTTTTTGTTGTTTTCTTGTTAGTTGTAGTTAGTTAGTAGTTAGTTAGTTAGAGCCCACCCCGGGCCTGGGGCCGGGCTATGCTGGGCTTTAAGACTTGTGAGCAGTGCAAGAAGCCCATGCCGGTCAACGACCCGCACAGTAACTGTTTGCTGTGCTTGGGCGAGGCTCACCTCACCGAAAAGTGCAAAATTTGCAAGAGCTTCAAGCCACGAACTCAGAAGGATAGAGTTCAGCACCTGAAACTCCACCTGATGGAAGAGGCTCTTCGTCCGGTGCCCAGCGACTTGGGATCTAGCACGGCACCGTCGGTGCGGAGCGTTCCGGCGTCATCGGCGCTGTCATCGGCACCGAAGCCGAAGACACTTAAGGAACCCCGGCGCCGGTCGTCGTCCCCGGTACTGCCCAAGAAGAAGAAGCAGGTTGAGAGAGGGCGCTCCCCGCACCGAGAGGCATGGGACACTGGTCAGAGCCATGTTGGCTGACCCATTTCCCTGTCCCCGGCTTCGGTACAGGACCGCACCGAGAGGCTCCTTAGCCCGGGATCCGCTTCATCTCCTACCAGAGACATTCTGGAAGAGGAGCTGGTCCTACCGACCATGCCTGAGGCGTTTGCGGCGGCTCAAGCCACTCGGCGCCGAGGGCGTGGGCTGCGGCCCTGATACCGGGGCCGATTCCGTCCCAGGGGAAACCGACCCCCCTCACGACTGGTCGCGGGCGGAGTCAGGTACCATCTCAACAGCAACGGCACCATTCGCCGGCACCGCCCGTAGTGGTAGCAGCGGCTGGGGCTCCCTGGTTCCGCTCCCCGGTTTCTCCCTGGCACCGTGCGTCACCGCTCCTCCGGCACCGTGACGACCGAGGAGAAGAAGGTCGGTGACGTTCCCCAGTGCAGTCCTCATCGGCACCACCGTGGTCCCCTCAGCCCAGCCCATCATCAAGCTCAGTGGAGGAGCCGGCACCGCGTCGCTTGCATAAGGATGCGAGTTCACAACCACAGCAGGCCCCAGCGGTACCGCCATTTCACCCCCAGTGGTCGGGGTGGCAGCCGGGGATGCAGTGGCCGTTTTGGACCCCTTGGGCCGTCCACCAGGGACCAGACTTTGGCTCCGGGTGCCACATACCGGGTTCAGGCGCCAGGCCTCCTCCGTCGGCTGCGCTTGGTGCTCCCCCCGGTACCGGGGAGATGTCAGAGGTGGAGTCCTTGAGGGACGATCAGGACCGAGCCAGCATGGCCAGTGGAGGCCTCAGCACACGATCCAGGGCACCGTCGGGGGGTCCGGATCTTGAGGAGTCCTCCTCTTCACCTCTGGATGAGGTGGTGGCAGGGGCCAAGCCGGCGGCTATTCTGGACGATGCTAGGGCTCATCAGGAGCTTCTCCGTCGAGTAACCACCGGACTGAACATCCAAGCCGAGGAGATCGCAGACAATGCCGATCCAATGGTGGATATCCTGCTCCCAGAGGGCCCGGGTCATGTGGCTCTACCCTTTATTAAAACTGTGTAGAACACAACCAAGGCTCTGTGGCACAGCCCCGCTTCGATTCCGCCTACGGCCAAACGAGCGGAAAGGAAGTACTTTGTGCCCTCTAAGGGCTACGAGCATTTTTATTCGCACCCCGCCCCCAGTTCATTGGTGGTAGCTGTGGCGAATGAGCGGGAGAGGCAAGGTCGCCCGGGTTCGACCCCCAAATCCAAAGACGCAAAAAAGCTGGACTTGTTTGGCCGTAAAGTCTATTCCACCAGGGGGCTGCAGCTGAGAATAGCCAATCAGCAGGCTATCCTCAGCCGATATATGTTTAATGCCTGGTCTGCCCTGGAGCATTTTAGTGACTCGATGGAGCAGGACTCTAAAGCAGCTTTGTTGGCATCCATTAAGGAGGGCAAGGTTGTGTCCAAGGCACTGTTATAATCAGCCTTAGACGCAGCCGACGCGGCGACACGCTCCATGGCCTATGGGGTTACTATGCGGCGCAGCTCATGGCTGCAAGCTTCGGGGCTGCCCCAGGAGGTACAGGCCACAATACAGGACTTGCCATTCAAAGGCCCAGAGCTGTTCTCGTTGCAGACAGATGCCCGTCTTCAGACTCTGAAGGACTCTAGGGCACTAGTTAAATCTTTGGGACTCCATACACCAGCGAGCCAAAGAAAACAATTTAAACCACTTCCTCCCCCCTCACGGCCTTACCCCCGCCACCAGGACAATGACAGGTGGAGGGGCAGGGGGTCCCGGAGGCCCACAGGGCGTCAGCCTAGCAGACAAGGGGCCGCGCGTCAATCAACTGGCCAGAAAAAGGCCTTTTGAGGGTCAGCACGAGGGCAACTTACCAAAGGCCATGGATCCAGAGACTCCCGTGTTCGGACAGACTGTCTCGTTATGCGCTAGAACGGCGCAAGATTACAAAAGACCGCTGGGTTCTCAAAACAATTCAGGAGGGCTGTTCCCTCCAATTTTCTTCATTACCCCCGCAGGCCCCCCTTACGCTGCGTGGTTCCCTGCGGGATCAGGCCCACCAGCAAGCTCTATGGGAGGAGGTGCAGGCGCTGCTTCGGAAAGGGTCAGTGGAAGATGTGCCACCGTGCCACAGGGAAAGGTTTTTATTCCCGTTATTTTCTTATCCCCAAGGTGAAAGGGGGCCTGCGGCCGATTTTAGATTTGAGGCGCCTCAACCGGTTCCTTCGAAAAATTCGGTTCCGGATGGTGTCCCTCGCCTCAGTTGTTCTGTCTCTGGATCCGGGTGACTGGTACGCCGCCCTCAATTTACAAGATGCGTACTTCCATATAGCGATCAGCCCAAGGCACAGGAGGTTTTTACACTTCATCGTCGGGCGGAAGCACCTGCAATTCATAGTGCTCCCATTCGGCCGCTCTGCAGCTCCGCGGGTATTCACAAAGTGTCTGGCGGTGGTAGCGGCGTATCTCAGGAAACGGGGTTACCCTCTTTCCATATTTGGATGACTGGCTGATCATAGGCAAGTCAGGTCAGGAGGTGTTTTCTTACCTGAGGTTAACGCAGTCCGTATTTGATCGCTTGGGCCTACTGATAAATGCTCAGAAGTCGGTACTCGTTCCTGCACAAAGGATAGAATTTATAGGGGCGGTCCTTGACTCGATGTCCGCAAGGGCGAGCCTCCCTACTACTCGTTTCCAAACCATCAAGTGGACAGTGGATTCCTTTACAAGGTTCCCCTGGGTGTAGGCACGAGAATGCCTCCACCTGCTGGGACTCATGGCAGCTTGAACCTTTGTGGTTCCCCTTGTTCGCCTATGGATGAGACCGCTCCAGCTGTGGCTGGCGCGGGTATTCCGCCCGGTGAGAGACAGCTTGGACGCTATGGTCGCCGTGCCAGCGTCGGTACTGGAGACCCTTCGTTGGTGGAACTCCGAGACCAACCTGTGCCCAGGGGTTCCGTTCCATCTCCCCCAGCCGTCACTTCACTTGACGACGGATGCCTCAGATGTTGGCTGGGGTGCGCATCTCGGTGGTCTCAGGACACAAGGCCTGTGAAGGGAGGTGGGCTCCCAGTTGCACATCAACATAAAGGAGCTCAGGGCAGTGCGGCTGGCGTGTGAAGTGTTCCAAGAGCATCTTCGGGGCCGGACAGTATCTGTTCGTACCGACAACACCACCGCAATGTTTTACATCAACAAGCAAGGTGGCACACACTCGCATCCCCTTTGCCAGGAAGCCATGAGCCTCTCGGAGTTCTGCATTCGCCACAAGATCTGCCCAGTGGCATCGTATATACCGGGCCTCCGGAACTTCTTTGTGGACGAGCTCAGCCGGAAGTTCATGACCCACGAGTGGTCTCTCCACCCGGAAGTGGCGGAGTCACTCTTCCGGAGGTGGGGTTATCCCCGTCTGGACCTATTTGCCTCCAAGCTCAATACGAAATGCCAAGCCTTCTACTCCTTCCGGGGGCACAGCCCCTGGGTCGACAGCGGATGCGTTCGAGATTCACTGGGGGCAGAAAGGTCTACTGTACGCGTTTTCTCCAACACCGCTAGTGCCCAGAGTGTTGTGGAAAATAAAGGAGGAGCAGGCGCAGGTCATTCTGATCGCCCCGGCGTGGCCGAGACAACATTGGTTTTTGGCACTAATGTGGTCCTCCAGGCGTCGTCCTGTCCGGTTGCCCCTCAGACCGGACCTGTTGACCCAGGACAGAGGGTGACTCCTCCACCCCAACCTGGAGGCCTTGCACCTCCATGCATGGTGCCTTCATGGTTGACGCACAGCGAGCAGTTGTGCTCCTCCCTGGTGAGGCAGGTGTTGTGTGGCAGCAGAAAACCCTCCACAAGGACTACGTATGTAGCTAAGTGGCGCAGATTTGCACAGTGGGCTGGGGTCAATGGGGAGGACCCAACGTTGGTCTCCACTCACCGCATACTGGACTATTTATGGCACCTGAAGTCGACTGGGCTGTCATTGTCATCCCTGAAGGTCCACCTAGCGGCAATCGCGGCTTTCCGCAGCAATTCCGAGCATAGCTCACTTTTCTCCGTCCCCATGGTGAAAAGATTCCTGACAGGCCTCTCGAAACTGTACCCGGCAGTGAAACCGCCTACGATCCAGTGGGACTTAAACGTGGTCCTGTCACGACTCACTAGACCCCCCCTTTGAGCCATTGGTGACGTGTTCACTACTATACCTGTCATGGAAGGTTGCGTTCCTGGTGGCTATCATGTCAGCCCGGAGAGTGTCGGAACTACGTGCCTTGGTGGCGGAGCCACCATACACTCTGTTTTTTAAGGACAAGGTGCAGCTGCGTCCACATCCATCCTTCAGGCCCAAGGTGGTGTCACACTTCCATGTGAACCAGGACATTTGCTTGCCTGTCTTCTGTCCAAAGCCCCATGCGTCAGAAGAGGAGCGATGTCTCCACTCCCTGGACGTGCGCAGAGCACTGGCCTTCTATATAGAAAGGACAAAGCCGTTTCGCAAGATCCCCCAGCTATTTGTGGCAGTGGCAAATACCAAGAGAGGCCAACCGGTGTCTACACAGAGGATCGCTTCCTGGATCACAGCTTGCATTAAGGAGTGTTACAAGCTGGGAGGTAGACACCTACCAAGGGCGACAGCCCATTCAACGAGAGCCCAAGCGGCTTCAACAGCATTCCTAGCGGGAGTCCCGGTTGTAGACATATGCAAGGTGGTGACGTGGTCCTCCCCGCATACCTTTGCACAGTATTATGCCATCACACAGCAAGCGCAGCAGGATGCGGCAGTGGGAAGGGTGGTGCTACAATCCATCTGTCTGTGAAGTCTCCCACCTCCAAGGTAAGGCTAGTGACTCACCTAGAATGGAATGGACAGGAGCAGCACTTGAAGAAGAAGAGGTTACTTACTTACCTGTAACCGGTGTTCTTCGAGAGGTGTGCTCCTGGCCATTCCAATCCCTCCCACCTCCCCTCAGACAGTCCGGGTAGAAGGAACTGAAGGGGGACGGGTCGGCTGGAGACTGTATAGGGAGCGGCGATGGCGCCACTCCAGGGGGCGCTACGGCTGACCCTACGGGTACTCTAGGGGAAAAATTTCCGGCATGCCATGCACGGGGCGTGCAGACACCTAGAATGGAATGGCCAGGAGCACACCTCTCGAAGAACACTGGTTACAGGTAAGTAACCTCTTCATATGCACGCAGTCTCAACCTTTATTTCTTAATCTTTATGCTATAACAGTAATGAGTCATTATTGATCTTGTACTGTAGCATGTCTTTAGTTTACATTTCAATACCATTTTGTGGAAGAGCTTAAGTTTTCCGGTATTCCACAGAATTTTTCCGTCTCCAATATATTTTTCTCCTTTTTTGTGGCTTGTTTAAAGTCAGTGTACTGTGATTAGTAACGTGTTTTGACTCAGATTCAGGGATTTCTTGTTTACTTCTCACTATATGCCCATACTTATTGTGGTCTCACCTAGCTGTGAAATATCTTCTGATTGAAAGAAGAAGAATATTAATAACATAATAATTGGAATTTTTCTACTCCTTAGGTAAGCATATTTTGTAGTATTTTTTCATTCATTCTGTATTCATTAATTTTGTACCTGTGAGTCATTATCTTCAGTAACTTACACTTTTATATGATTATTTTCTTTTACGTATTTTAAACCTATTATCAGCAAACAAGTACTGTAGTGTTTTTTTTTTCCCATTAGCAACACAGTCTTCTTTAGGTTCAATCTAAGTTAATTTAGCAAGGCCTACATGCTGAGTGCAGGCTTTCATGTGTGCTTTTTGCAGCATTAAGCAATGAAATGAGAAACTCACTTATAGGTGCGGTAGCAATGCCTGTAGCTAAGGATGTGCAGGCATTAACATTCTAAGTGGGCATTTTCAGTTTCTTCTAACTTTGTCAGCCTTTTGAACTGAGCGTATGTCTATATTGATGGCAGCAAAATTGCCACTGTCAGTTCAGGCTTCTGGAAGTGGATTGCGGTGAGTATGAACTCACCACACCGCGCCAGAAAGCTGACCCTGGAAGTCCTGTGTGTAAGAGGGTATAGGGGAAAGCCGACTGCAAGTGATTTGTGGTTGGCTTTCCCCTAATGTGTAATGGAGGCTTACAAAGTTGCCTCCGTTTACACAAGGAGTTTTACATTCCTTGTGTAAAAGGTGGTTGACTGCTGCCAAAAAAGCTGTAAGTAGAGACTAGGGCTGAGATTTGTTTTCAGGTTGGTTCAGTAGTGAATTTGATGGAAAATTTGAGCAAAATCAGTTTCAGCTGTTTGAGACTCTAGAGCAGTGGTTCCCAACCTTTTCTCTGCCATGGCACACCTTGATACCTTCAAGTTTTTCAAGGCACACCACTGTTAAAAAACTCATGAATATTCAAATGAACTGAAATTACTTATGAATATTCATGAACCATGGCACAGTGTTTCGGAAATGCCGCTCTGTAGTGTAGTAGGGGTGGCAAAACACGGGAGGTCAGGAGTTGTGGGCAATGGCAGGAGTGAGTGTGGGGAGCAGAGCAGGGCAGAGGTGGCAAAAGAGGACAAGGGGAGCCATGTGGGGAACAGCACAAGGGTGGCAAAAGAGGAGAGAGGAAGGGGGAACAAGTATGGCTGGGGGGGGGCAAGAAGGAACTAGGGGAGTGGGAAGGTAGGGCAGGGGAGCATGGCATAGCACCTACTTCCCCCTTCTCCCCAGTGGCTCCTTGCCATCCAGGGCAAATCCTCACCCCACTGCTGCTCCCTCCCACTCCAGTGGGTCCTGTCGTCCTCTCCCCCAGCCCCCTGCTGTCTGTGATGGACCCTTTCATCACTGCAGGGGCCAGAACTAGGCCTCCAGCCCCGAGCTACACCCCCCCAACCAACAGCACCCCACAACCCCAGCTACACACACACACCTGCCCCACGCAGCCCTGCCCCCCCAAAGCCCTTACATGGGCTGTTTGCAGGCTGGCTGACACAAGCTGCTTCACCCTGCAGGGGGAGATTCACACACTCCCGGCCTCCCCCAGCTCTCTACTGGCAGGGCTTAAGTGGAGCCAGGTTTAAAGTGGAGCCACCTGAACGGCACATTTGGGCTGTTCCTGCTATTTTTAGGGGGATCCCTGGAACTCTCCGTTCTAGTGCCTTCCTCTATTTTTAGGGGGCCAGAAGGCTGCTTGTCTAAAAATAGGGGGCCCCTGAACTGTGTTCCAGTGCCTTCCCCCTTATTTTAACCCTTTCCTTTTCCCAGCCCTGCACAGCCCAGGTGGCTGGGCTTAGCAGGGAAGGAACTTTAACTCCAGCTCTGGGGGATGCTTGCAGTACACCAGTGTGCCCCGGCACACTGGTTGGGAACCACTGCTCTAGAGAACACAAGAATACTTTTCTCACCAGTGAAGAAATAAGACTTTTTTGTTTTTGTTTCTTTTTTGTTTTCTAGTGTCTTAACAGGTGGTTGCAATCCTTACATTGTTAGAGGTGCCTTTCAAGGTATCTCTACACTGCAATTAAACACCTGCACCTGGCCTGTGTTAGCTGACTTGTCTCTGGGACCCCAGTGAAGACAACTCACAAGGGATGCTCCAACCCAAGCCCAAAGGTTTATAGAAGCTGCTATTTTATAGCCCAGCATCCCTAGGTCTGTGAGCCCAAATCATCTGATACAGGCCAACTGCAGGTGTTTGCAGTGTAGACATGCCCAGTGGTCTCATGAAGGCTAGGTGGAAATCGTAGGAATTTAAAAAAAAATTATTTGCCAGTGGATGCTAGATTTTATAATGCAGTCTATTAAGTCTGTGAAAATTCTGTTTATGTGTGTGTTCTGCTTGGGAAACTTCATAGGGAGTGTCACATTTTTATAAGCTGAATAAGAGTCAGGATTGGTAAGCAGTTAGCAAAAGAGATCTTGCTTCCCTATTTCACTCCTCTTGCTGTTAGTACTTTCACAAATCAAAATGACCTATAGTCTTGGAAAAAGATGACTTTGCTGTTTCTCTGTGAAGACTGTGCATTCTAGCACACTATTTTCTACTGGCTGGCCTTAATACACTGTGCTTCATAACCCATGCTTAGCTTCACATGTCTAGTCACTTCAGCAAAGCCATGGAAATTAAACAGAGGTTATATCAGCTTGGAAGGTGGCCAGTTTCATAGGATTATTTATTTGTTTTCAGTGAATGTATAAAAAACACTTATTGTAAGGATCTAGGGCTTCATATAGTATTAGTAAATACCAGCTCATACAAATTTTTCAATAGAAAGAAAGTATGACCTGCATGTGGAGGTGGAATATGATTCAGAAGAACTAGTTTTGGTTCCTGGTTTTCTCACAAACTCTCTAAGGCAGTGGTTCTCAAACTTTATTACACCATGGTCCCCTTCTGACCAGAAAAATTAATATATGACCTCAGTGCTCTGTTACTCAGAATATTTAATATTTTAAATAAAAAATGCATTACAATGCCAGAGCTACAAAAAGCAGTCACTAAATATTTTAATTCACAATATAATCCCAAAAAATCTTTGTCCAAATAAAACAATAGACTTTAAGGGGGAGGTGAACTTGTATGGCTGAACAGAAATCCTCTGTGTGGCTCAGGTAAAAATAGAGCTCATCTTCAACAGTGAGACAGGCCTGATGTTTGTTTTTCATTAAAATTAGGGCTGAAAAGCTGGCTTCACACAGGTAGCTGGATGGCATGAGTGTTTTAAAATAGCACTCTCACAGAATACGGGGTATGCTTCTCACACATATCCAGAAGTTAGCAAGAGGTTGATCAGAAAATCTCAAAGCAAACAAGGAGTCTGGTGGCACTATTAAAGACTAATGGATTTATTTATTGCATGAACTTTCATGGGAGAAAATCATACTTTGTTAGATGCTTGAAGATGAGGAACTTATGGAAGGGGAGCAAAATAAATGCAGGGCGTGTAAGTCATAGGATCTGGTCAGACTGTTACAGCAAATCAAAGCAGTTATTTGAATTCAAACAGCAGAGAACAGCAATATGCTAGGAGGTAGGGGAGGTGAAAGAGGAAAGCAAAATTACCTGTTGCAATGGGGGAAAAACCCATAGTCTCTATTTAGCCCTAAATTGAGGGCATTCGATCTGTATATGAATTCTAATTCTTTCATTTCTCTTTGAAACTTTGATTTGTTATCCATTTGCCTGTTAATGACTGCACTCAGGCAAATGGATAACAAATCAAAGCTTCAAAGAGAAACTGCAAACACCCAGCTCAGCAGTTCCAGACCAATTCTAGGCATAGATACTTTGATGGTATCCAAAATATTGAACCTGCATGATTGCACTGTGAACTCTCTTAAGAAACACAGCCCATAGTCAGGAATGATCAAAACATATTTCAAATTTCAAATTCATAGACTCTGAGGTCAGAAGGGACCAATATGATCATCTAGTCTGACCTCCTGCACAGTGCAGGCCACCAAACCTCACCGACCCACTCCTACGATGAACCTCAAATCCATAACTGAGCTATTAAAGTCCTCAAATCATGATTTAAAGACTTTAATACAGAGAATCAACCAGCAAGTGAGCCATGACATGCTACAGAGGAAGGCAAAAAAACCCCTGTGCCCAAGCCAATTTGCCCTGGGGAAAAATTCCTTCCCGACTCATTCAGCCTAAACAAATCAAATCCGGTATACTCCCTTAAGTTATAATTTACCCACAAACAAACCTACTGTTCTTCATTGCACCATTGTTTCCTCCCCAATGAAAACTCCTATCCAAGTTCAAAACTCTGTTCTGTTATCTGCATACAAAAGCTGCATTAGGTCACTGGGACTTCATCTTTTCCTTATTGATCATTTTGGGAGCTCTGCCTGTCTCTAGCACTTCAGACCTTAAGCTGACAGCCTGTCTCCTGGGAGTCTTTGGTTCAAGCTGTGCTGAGTAGTGAGAACCAAACTCTCTCACACAAACACACACTCTCTCTGTCTCATAAGTTTTATATACCTGGCAATAAAATAATTTTTCTAATCAAGATGGTTGTCAGACTCTCTCCAAAACATCATTTACTCTTTGGTGTTCTTGGCTTCCCTATATTGCTCTGTGTCAACACTTCTTTTACCTAAGCCAAAGATGCCTGTAATGCCCCAAAATCATATTGGGTTTGCTCATCAAGGGCTCAGCTAGAACAGTTGTAGAGTGACAGTGGAGATAGTGAATTGTTGAAGCTGTGGCATATAAGGGTGGCAGCTGGAAAGTTCTACTCAGCCTGTGTCCGGAAGTGTCCTTCCTTTACTTGAGCTACACTGATAAAAATTTCATCATCTGGACCAATGGAAAGGAGGTCTGGTGGAATTCTTCAAATGATTTCAACAATTTCCACCCCACCATCAACACCAGCCTGGACCAGTCTTCATGGAAGATCCACCTCCTGGACATGACAGTATAAATAAGCAATGGTCACATAAACACCGCCCTATACCAGAGATCAACTGATTATGATACTTACCTGCATACTTCCAGTTTTCATCTCGGATACACCATACTTCTGATCAGTTGTCATTAATGGACCACATCTACAGTGTTTGAATTGAATTGCCCTTGTTACCTCACCCTTCATGTGTTTATATATCTGGCATAAGCAGTTTTTATTTCATACATCTGAAGAAGTGTGTTTTAACCAATGAAAGTTTGTGTTATAAAGACTAACTTATTTATTAAGTGCCACAAGTTTCCTTCTTTGTTTACTGAAACAGACTAACACAGCTACCCCTCTAGAAGTTATAATTGTGCTTGTAGTCTTTTCTGCATTAAAGAGATTTCTAATCCACACTTCTGTTTTCCAGTGTTTAAGGCTTTCCATGTGGTTGATGATAATGGATTAAAGTCATGCTTTGGCAGGGCATTTCATCCAAATAGTTATCCAGTTTTTAAAAGAAAAGCTTCAAAACTTCCACTGTCTACACAAGCATACCACAAGGAAAGTTTTTTGATCCAACTTTCAATTTTGTCAGTGAGACAAAAGACAGAAGCCTTGAAATTAAGTATTTAACATGTTTAGGGCTATGTCTACACTAGGAAAAGTTAGTTTGAATTTGTTAATGTGAACTAATAAGTTAGAGTTTAGTTCAAACTAAACTCAAACTTATTCGATTTAACAACATGGACTAATTCAAACTAACTGCCCATAGTTCAAAATCATTAACTTATTAAGTTCAAACTAAGGGTTAATTCTTGTCTACATCGTCCTTAGTTTGAACAAACAATTGAACAAAGGGCTTAGTTTGAACTAAGCGGCAAGTCTTACAATTTCAAACTAAGCTTTCATTATTTCGAATTAAGGAATTCCTTAATTTGAACTAATGAAAGCCTAGTTTAGACAGGTACTAAGTTCATTTGAATTAAGCCTCTTTAATTTGAACTAACTTGCAAGTGTAAACATACCCTAGGTGTTTAAAAATGTCTGCAGGTAAGCTAGCAAAGCAAACCACTTGGTATTTGCAAACTTTTTGGTCAGTGAAAAATCTTTGTCTGAAAGAAAAATTCTCATTCCCTCTCAGAGCGCAGACAAACAATTGAGAATTTTTCCCTGAGATAGCTCCCAAAACTTCCGTGTGAAATTAACTGGTGATGCTTAACTCCCTTCTCATCACGCAAAACTCTGAACAGATGTACACTTCTTGAGCTACTCTTGATTAAGTTGACTGTGTGAACAGCTTCATGGGGAACGTGTTTTTGAATGGGTGGTGTTTTTCTTTTTGCCAATAGGGCTTGCTTGTGCGTAATACAGTGAGTCCCAACTGCTTGCAGTGCAACGGCCTAGGCTTGGATGACTAGCCAGTTGTTTTCTCCAGTCATAGCATGAGCACTGTCATTGCAAATTCTTATACAGCAATGCTATTCCAAGCCAGAATCATAGACAAAACTATCCTAAAGTGCAAAGAAATTCCTCTTGCAGTGCTGATCTTTCTCTAATTTTACATATGTTAGCATCTGACACATCCAACATTTTGTCAAGTTGAATAGGGAAAAAAGGAATTTGCTTGATTTTGGTAATCACTTGTCCAGTCATTTCATTTGCCATGCTGTGAATCTGCGTGGCAATAGCATCATTAGAAAGGGTAATTGAATTAAATTGAGTCACTGCATCCTGGTCAGCTGACTTGGGCTTGCAGGGCTTCAGCTGCGAGGTTATGAAATTGCATTGCAAATACTTGGGATTAGCCTGGAGCCCAGGCTCTGAGACCCTGTTCCTTGGCATACTCTAAGTCACTGGTTCCCAGCCTTTTCTGTAACACGGCACTCTGCAATGAAATAAAAAATTCCACAGCATGCCCACTTTTTTCAGCTCATAAACTTCACATTTACTTATATTTTCTATGATTACAGTCTTACTAGAGAGGTTTGCAATATAAATGCATACAACAAGCTAAAGAAGGATCAAATGCATTAATGTTTAAAATCCATCAGAAAAAAAATACATGACATCTCAGTTTTGCCCTTTGGCCACCTGCATTTAGAACATTCACATTTTAGAACTGAAAGACTGATACCTCACTTTTAACTTGAGGATTAATTTTCATGAGTTTTACGAGGTGTAATTTTGGTTGGCTAGAACATTGTTTTAAGATGAAACAATGTTTTACATTGTTTCATTACCTTTTGTACAAAATTTCATTGCACACTTGGATAGTTTTCATATCACAGTGGTTGAAACCCACTGCTCTAAAAGACATCGGGGAAGTCAATCTCTCTGTGTCTCAGCTGTCAGTCTGTAAAATGGAGAAAATACTTCCCGACTTCACAGAGTGTTGTGAGGATAAATTCTTTTGTGTGCGAGGTGCTCATCTTACTATGGGTATATAAGCACCTTATGAGTACCGATGTAGAAAAATATTATAAGATAACCTCAAACAATCTCACCTTCTATTTAAAACAACAAAACAAAACACCCCAAAACTATTAGGTTTGTTTGTTTGTTTATTTACAGTATTTGTTTTGAAAAAGATTCCATTTTCTCTAGAGATCCCAGCCAGCCCAGAACTTTGTGCCTTCCTCAAACACATGAGAAAATTGTTGGGTCTTGTGCATATGGTGAATGTTACAAAATGTGATGATTTCAAATCTGCTGAGAGTAAATACCAGGTGTACAAGAGATTATCTTAGGGTATGTCCACATGTCTTTTTTATTTCAAAATAACACTGGTTATTTCAAAATAAAGTTTCTGTCCACATGACTTATTTTGAAACAACGGAGCTCGTCGTTTCGAAATAAGAGCCATTGTTTCGAAACAGCTTAAACCGCTTTTGTTTCGAAATGGCGATTATTTCAAAATGGCAAGTTTTGAAATAATGCCGTTGGGACACCTTATTTTGAAACAACCATTGTTTCAAAATAAGGGGTCTGACCTTCCTCCCATGGTGCATGGCACCCTGGGAGGAAATTCCCTCTCCCCCAGCACCCTGGCCAGGGATCAGCACCTTGGCCAGGGTGCTGAGTGCAGGTGCAGGGGGGCGGCTGCGGCCCCAGCTGGCTTCCCCTGCCGCTTTCCCTTGCCAGGAGTAGGGAGGGGGTCGGGTGCCTCAGCCTGCTTTGCCCCACCTGCCCACAGCAAGGGGAAGAGGCAGGTGAAGCCGGCTTGGGCGTCTACCACTCCCCCCCCCCCCAGGAAGGGGAAGCGGCGGGGAAACCCGCTGCTCCCCCTTGCCAGGTGCGCGGAGGGCGGCGGATGCCCCAGCCACCTTGGCTGGCTGCTGTGGCCGGGACACTGCACTCCCCTGGCCCCTGGGCGCTTCCAGGCAGCCAGGGGCTGGGGGAGCAGGGTGCCTAGCTGGCATCCCCAGTTCTCCCTTGCAGGGGCTGGGTAAATGCCTCCCCAGCGGGTAGGGGCTGCGGCTGCTGGCTTTGCCCCCACCTGGGCTGGGGGGGGGAGCTGCCGGCTTTTGAAAAAGTCGGGGGTTGTCGTTGCGCCCCGCCTGGGCTCGGGGGGAGCTGCTGGCCCCCAAGCCTGGGTGGGGGGCAAAGCAGGCTGCCGCTGCCCCCCCCCTGCCCGGGCAGCAAGTGGGGAGCCTGGGTGGGGGGGCAGAGCTGGCTGCAGGAGCCCCTTCCCCTGCCCCAGCCTAGGAGGCAGGCAGGCAGGGGGCAGGTAGGGCTGCGGCAGCCCCTGCCTCTGCCTCTGCCCCTGCCCCTGCCCCAGCTGAGTGGTAGACACCCAGCGCAGGCAGGGGCAGAGCAGGTTCCCCGCGGGGGCATGGGTCACCTAGCCCCCTGCTACCCCCTTTCCCCACCCCAGCTTCAAGGCAGGGGCAGGGGACTAGGAGCCTGATGGGGCTGGGAGCTGCTTGCCATCTGCGGCAAGCAGCTCTCAGTCCCATAGGGCTCCTAGCCCCCTGGCCCTGCCTTGAGGCTGGGGTGGGGAAAGGAGGTAGTGGGGCCTAGGCAACCCTTGCCCCCGCTTAGGGCGGTGGGAGAGAGGGGCAGTGGGGGAAGCCAGGGGAAGAGGGATCTCCCCATCTGTCACCCCCACCTGCTTTTTTTCCCCTGCCACTGGCTCTGGAGAGCCAGTGGCAGGGGATTGGTTGGCAACATGGCCCTGCTGGCGGGCCATGTTGCCACACCACCCATCATGCGCCTCTCCTAAATCGAAATAGCAAGTCCTGTGTTTGTACTTGCTAGTTCGATTGGGGCTTTTCCCTTATTTCGATTGGACATTTTCTTATTTCGATTTTACTCGTTTTGAAATAAGAGCTTTATTTCTAAATGATTTGTTTCAAAATAACTTATTTCAAAACAACGAGCTGCATGTGGACATAGCCTTAGATATGCAGATTGCAGATCATTTAGCACTTTAAACCACAGGTCCAGAATCTTAAATTCCACCCAGAAACTGATAGTTAGATAATGCATTATAAATCACCTGGGCATGTATGTACTCTCTGTAATACAGTTTAGATATTTACATGTAATGTATTTTTGTCAAGATAATCCTAACAAGTGGAGAGCTCCTGTCTATGTTTATCAAAGTTTTTGAAAGATCTTAAGGTGATAAAGTAATGGAGACGGCATTGTAGCATTTTGCTGACAGGGGGACAAAGGAATGAAAAACAATAGGGAAGCCTCTATCTGACAGAAAAGGTTGCAGTCTTCTGACTAAACAGATTGCAGGTCAGTGGGAAGCAATTCTAGTCACTGCTGTTACATTAGGGCTTGTCGTCATTTACAACTACACTACTGCAGTTGTGCGGCTGTGGAACTTAGAGCTTACACATATTGAAAGGAGAGCTTCCTCTTTTGGCATAGGTACTCCAAGAGGCGGTAGCTATGTCAGTAGCATGAGCCATCCTTTTTGTAGAGCACTGTCTATAGCAGGGGTTAGGTGGCATAATTGTATTGCTCAGGAGTGTGGAAAATCCAGACGCCTAATAATGTAGCTATAGCAACTTAAGTTAGTGTGGACCAAGTCTTATAGAAGAGATGAGGAGCTAATAAAAACTGCCAGGCACTGAATATGTGTAATGGTGAGCAGGTGCGCACCGTCAGATAAAGGGGTCACATTTACACCATCTCATCCATTCATATGTCCCAAATGGATCTCAGTATATTTTCTGTACTAAATGAGATTTGTGGCTATTGTGCAGAGATTGTAAATTGTGGTCTCAAGTTATTTTAAAAAATAGGAGCCTAAAATTAGAATGTATGCCCTGAAATGCTGAGCTTCCAATAGCCTCCACTGACATGATCAGCATGTCTGCAAATCAGGTATTTAGTCACTCATTTTCTAAAAAATGTTGGCTTAAATATCTAGTCATTAGCTTTGTGAAGGACACCTTCGAAGTGTTGGCTTAAGCAATGTTGTTTCCTTGAGTCTACAGCTAGACAAACAGGACCTGTAAGACAATTGTGGGTTGTCTAACTTATATTTCAGTTGAACATTGACTCTGAACCCTAGTGATAATACTTGAAATGTCAACTTTATGGATTGTTTAACAGCTGATCTTATCCTGTGACTGATGGGAGAGCTTTAGGCGAGAATTATTAGTTTTTTCCTCCATTCTGCTTAGTAAAACACATTGTGGTAAATACGCTTCAGGCAGCAAAATTGAAAAAAAAAATCAAAGTTGAATCTAAATATCTATATAGCAGTGTTAGGAAGCAAATAATCATATTATCTGTGAAACTGCAAATAGAAGATAGCCATTTATAGCTTGTGAGAGATAAAAACATTGACATTCCACACAGGACAGATTTTAGTAGCAACTGTAAACCATGTTATGAGTATATAACAAAATGTTCCTTGAAGATTGTGATAAATTATGCAGCAGAGGGGAAAGTCATCAGAAATAGTGTTGGTTGGACTGGTTAGGTTGGAAAAAAAAATCTGTGCTGGAAACTGAATATAGTTGGATATTTGGTGCAGAAGTTGAGGAAAGAAATGGACTGTAAGTTTTCCATCTACTTCCCTTCTGATCTGGTAACCAGAAAAAGGATCCTTTGGGACCTTGGCTGTATCCTGAATGTAGGACAAGACTTTTAGAAAACAGGATGCTGTCTCTCTTGAAGTTCAGAATACCAGCACCTCTGAGCCCTGTGTCAAAGCAGAGCTTTCCAGCTTAGAGTCAGGGAGTATAAGACCAGCAGCTTAACAAATACATAGAGGGATGAACTGTTCTATCCCATCCAAAGTTTCGTCCCCTAGCACCACTCTGGTGTGCACCTGAGGCTGAGTGACCTGTCTGATGTATCTTACTAGGCTTGAAAGGCCAACAACCTCAAGTTTGTTATGTCGATAGTCTTTCTGTTGCTCATGGTGCTCATAGCACTTCTCTTGTAGTGCCACATGATGAATTCACTGATACTTAGTGTGCATACTTGACAACTGACATGTGGCAACCTCAAGAATGGGTGACTGGAAGGGGGGCATTATGTTCACCCGTCCAGGCTTTCCTTACAATGGTAGGTTTTGCAGCCTGTTTGTTGTGCAGGTTCACTTGTTGCAGTCTCTGATTTAGTTTAAAATTGGAAACAGTTATTTGAATAATAGTTTTCCCCTTCACTAAAATGACTTTAAGTGGTTCTTATGAGATAGGGACCAAGTCTATTGATATAAACAGAAATAGTAGGATGAGCTTATAAAGCAAAAATGCGCGATAGTGCTGAGCATCACAGTATATGCTTCAGATAAGAACAACAATTAAATATATCAGCCAGCATATTCTTTAACCTATTCTGACACAGAAAATTAAACCATGAAACAAATTTTAAGTTTCTTGTCTTTTAAAAAGGAAAATAATATAATTCTGCTTATGTGGAAAAATAAATATTGTATACTCTCAAAGAGCAACATTCCCTGTTTATTCTGTCTTTGCTCCTACACTGCCTACAGCCCCTTTCAGCATGTAGAGTTAGCAGTCGAATACAAACTGAAATTCCTTCAGGCAGAGCTCTTATTTGTTTATTTGCATATAAAGCATTATGCAGATCAGCAGTTTTGAAGAATAGCAGAAACTGTTTCTTGCAGATAAGGGATGCAGAGGGGTATGTGCCATTTTTTAAAAATCATTATAGTCAAAGTTAAATAACTAGCTGACCCACAGCATAATGATTAGCTGCAAATATGGCAAAAGAAGACTAAAGTGGAGCTGCTTTATAACAGCATTTTAAAAATATAGGAATTTTAAAGTAAATACATAATTGACTTAATGTAAAAATTTTAGAACTGGAGTAGTATGTTGGAACCTTGTATGGCTTAATGTTTCCTGGGACTTCATGCTAGCATTTCTGTTTCTTTGATGACACAGTGATGGGCTTAAAATGGGTGGATAAAATTGGCTCACAGCTAGGTGTCAGCAATTTTACTTTTGATGCCATAGGGCACTCCTCCATTTCTGCAGAGCAGCTAGGCAACAGGCTATTAAAACTGGTCACCATGGTGACCAGAAACATAGATTTGTTGAGGCCTGGCTTAAACAAGCAGATACAATAAGAGATGATACTTTAAAAAAAATATTGCCAAGTTCCAAAAAGGGGCAGCCATGTTAGTCTAGTTTAGTAAAACAAACAGGGAGTCCTGTGGCACTTAAAGACTAACAAATTTATATATTGCATGAGTTTTTGTGGGAGAAAATCCAACTTCATCAGATGCTTACAGAATGGGAGGAAATAAACACAGGGAAGTATAAGTCATAGGATCAGGTCACACTGTAACAGCAAATCAAAGCAGTTGTAAAGATTCATACACTTGGGAACAGCATATAGGAAAAGATGAATCAAATCACTTGCTGTAATGAGAGAAAAATACAAAGTCCCTGTTAAGCCCTGAAGCGATGCAATCAAATTTGCAAATAAATTTGATCTCAGCAGCTTCTCTTTGAAGCCTTGATTTGGTATTCATCTGTCTGAGCACCACAAGTAGTAAATCGTTAATGGAGTGATCAGGAAGATTGAAATGCTGACCCACTGGTTTTAGAGTGTAGAGATTTCTGAGGTCAGATTTGTGCCCATTTATTCTTTTGTGCAGAGACTGTCCTATTTGTCCTCTGGTAGAGATCTGACTTGGGGATTGTAGGTGATGACTAGAGGTGTTCTCTTGTTTTCTCTCTTGGGCTTCTTGTGTAGCAGTTCACTTCTACAGCACATCATCAGGGATCTACAGCCTATTCTGCAAGATGATCCCTCTCTCTCTGAAGCCTCGGGAGACAGACCTCTCCTCGCTTACAGACGGCCCCCCACCCCAACCTTAAACTATAGCAACTATAGATATAACAACAGAGCCATTAAAGCAGGCACATATCCCTGCAACAAACCATACTGCCAACTTTGCCCACATACTGCTCAAAAGAAACCATTACAGGATCTAATAAAACCAGCTACTCCATCAAAGGCTCATTCACCGATGTGATTTATACCATCATGTGCCAGAAATGCTCTCCGCCTTATATACTGGACAAACAGGACAGTTTTGCAAATTTTAAGAAGCAGGATGCAACTTTATTAACATAATACTAAGGAGGGGCACTATCTGCTGCATTTCCCTGACTCTCATGAACCAGGCCTTTAAATGGGTCCTGGTTGAGCATTATATGATAGGAATCCTGTAACCCATAACTCAGGATAAACTGTCCTCTTCCTGCCTCTATATTTTGGCTCAGTCTTTTGCTATATATGAACCTGAAAGGGTGATAGAGGATACTAAAAAAAATTGTCTCCATGTCTCTCCTTCTCTCATAGTCACAAAGATTCACCAGTGAAATCACAGGTCTCTTATTTCTGGGAGCTTGTTCTTTCAGCCTTTTCTCTGCACAAGACTGCAAGTTGTAATGAGCTAAACACTAAGAGTCGTACACTATGTCCACACACAAAGTTTTATATCAAAATAAGTCATTTTGAAATGACTTATTTTGAAATAAAAACTATTTTGAAAGGATTTATTTCAAATTAAATAAAAATTAATTCGAAATAAGGCATGCCCCTCCAATCGAAATAGCATGTCCTGTCTATGGACATGCTATTTCGTTTCTGGGAGAAGGGCACTCTGGGAGGTGTGGCAACATGGCCCCCTGGCAGGGCCATGTTGCCACCCAATCCACTGCCTGGCTCTCCCCTGGAGGTGGGGGGAGGTCCCCCCGCTGGCTGGCTGAGCAAAGGGGCTTGCCAGCAGTCAGGGGGGACTGCAGCTCCCCCGCCCGCTTTTCTGGCTGGGCTGCAAGCTGGGAGCCAGAGCGGACCGGGGCTCCCCAACCCACTTGAGCTGCGATCCCCTCTGGCTCTTGGCTTTCAGCCAAGCCAGAAAAGCGGGTGGGGGAGCTGCGTCCCCCCGACTGCCCACTTGCCCTGCTGCTGCAGCAGTGGGGCAAGGAATGGGGGACCCGCGGGGCTCCCGGTGGCTGCGGGGTGGGCAGGAGCCATGGCCCCAACTCCGTCCTGCAGCCAGGGATCGTGCTGTTGCCGGGTGGGCAGGAGCCTTGGCTTCCGGCTCTGCAGCTTGCCAGGGGCTGGGGAACCAGCACTCCCCACCACCGCTCACAAGCGGCCAGGGGAGCCCTAGCTGGCATGTTTCCTGGCTGCTTCCAGGCAGCCAGGGCTGGGGGAGTGGGGCGCCCCTGCTGCCCCGCTAGGGAGGGGAGCAGCCGGCCAAGCCATGGGCAGGATGTGCGGCGGGCACCCCAGCCGGCTTCGCTTGCTGCTTCCTCTTGCCGGGGGCGGGAGGGCGTGAAGCCAGCTGGGGCACCTGCCGCCCCCTGCACCTCTCCTCAGCGCTCTAGTCAGGGTGCTGATCCATGGGCAGACTGCTGAGGGGGGTGGGATTCCTCCCAGGGCGCATGCACCGAGAGGAAGTTTGAGTGTTATATCAATATGGTGACATATCGATATAACACTGCCAGAGGGGGTTATTTCAAAACCACTGTTTCAAAATAACCTTCATTTTGATACAAAACTAGGTTTTATTGTTTCAAAATGACTTTCCTTATTTTGAAATAAGAAAATGTCATCTTGACCTAGGAAGTTTTATTTCGAAACAACAGCTGTTGTTTCAAAATAAAACTCTCATGTGGGCATACCCTAAGAGTCATGCAATTACTAATATTTTGAAATGGTACTTCTCTTTAACCCGTCTTTGCTTCCATGATAATATGAGGAAGGGAGAAGAATAGGTAAGTCTCTGTCAGTATGGTCCAAATGGAAAATATTTCATCCTGACCTCCAGGTAGACATTGTTAGACCCTTACCTACAGCATCCTAAAAACATAGCTTCTATATTATAAGCAAAAGGAGGAAGAGTGGCAAAGCTGAGATGGAATGAGAGGGTCTGAAAGACCCAGTAAAAGGTTTACTTTAATGAGGGAGGAAGTGAGGTGCCAGTCAGCTCCTATTGTCCTCTGTCTGGCTAACGAGAGGCAGTGGATCTGTGGAAAAGAAAGGGCAATTACAGCATTTCCTTAGCACGTTCTCCCCCTCCCTTTCTTTTGTTCACCACACTGCTGGTCCTATCAAGTTACCTTCCCGTTGAGAAAAGTGGCAACATCCTCGTTTCTGTGCAACTTTTTGAGACACTGCGCTCTCCAAGATCATCCTTATAGTTTAATGGAGGGTGTGACAATGTCTGGCTTTAGAGCAGGGGTCTCAAACTCAAATCACCACGAGGGCAGCATGAGGACTAGTTCATTAGCCCAAGGGCTGCACCACACATGAGGAGAAGTACAATAGCCCAAGGGCCACACCATTGAAATCTTTTCATACAAAAACATTGCAAATATTGATAGTGATAGTGTCATTGTGGGCTGCAAGAAATAACTTTAAGGGCTGCATGCAGCCCTTGGGCTGTGAGTTTGAGACCCCTGCTTTAGAGAATCATTTATTTTTCACATTAATATTTAATATTTGCAATAATCCATATGTGAAGTGGCATGTTTGGTACCAATGGAAAGGTTGTAATCTGCTAGGAATGAGTCTATGGTTTATATGTAGGTGTCATATCTGTATAAGAAGTTAGGAATAGGTTTGTTCTATTTGTGTTTCAAGTTATTGGATTCAAGGGCACTCCCAGACTCTAGGTCTACAGAAAACATTATCCTCTTAATGGCGAAGGTCCCAGGTATGGTGAGCTCATGGAGAAACCTTTTGAACCACTGGGACTTGTCTATGTGACTCAGCTCCATTTTGAACCGCCAAAAGCTCCACCAAGATGGGAAAGGCCAGAGGTGATACAAGGCAATGGCCCCATCTCCATTTTTGTCTTCAATCTTTTTCAATCTCAAATCTGCAACCAACACCCTCCTCTTGAACTATATTCTGCTGCAACTGAACAAAGGACTGAGACCCACCCAGGTTCTGGGTGTCTACCAGAGGAATTGGACTAACTTGCAAACTCCAAATTCTTCCAGGACTTGCTTTCTGTGGACTCTAAATCATTTGTATGTATGTGATTCACTTTGACCCTTTAACATCTCTCATTTTGTTTTTTTTTCATATTAAACCGTTACTTGTAGTTACTAAAGAATTGGCTGGCAGCATGGTATTTTGGGTAAGATCCAAGCCTGTATTGTTCTGGGTGATGTGACTGACACTTTGTGGTCAGGAGAACCTATTTCTTTGAGACCCAGTGGCTAGGTGGGGACTGGAGGAGCTGATGTGCAATAAAGGAGGCTGTTTCTGTTTTGTTATGCTTGGTGATGACCAGAGTGAGGAATCAGAAGCATGTTTTGTTACTGACTGGAAGACTGGTTTAAGTACCACCTGTCAGTGCTTTGGGGGTTTGGCTCCTGGTTTTGCAGCTTGCCCTGATTTTTGCACATTCAGGAGGTTATCCCAGGAGGCCCGGGTCACAAAGGGTCCCCAACCCTTTTTGCTAGAGGGCCACAAATATTAGTTTTACGACCCTGAAGGGCCACCAGTTTCCACCAGCAACCTTCCTCCCATCCCACTACAGCCAGAGGGAAGGAGTTTAGCAAGGATGATCTCCTGGCTGCAGCAGTGAAAGTGTGTGCTACACTTGGGCTCCTAGGCATTGTCTCCCTTCTGTAACCAGGGGGATGAAAGATCAGTGGTCCCCTCTCTCTTGCTCCATCATGGCCCAGCACTTAGAGACCCCGGCAGAGTGCTTTGCCATGCTTCCTGCTACAGCCAAGGGGAGGAGCACGCTGATCTCCCATCCTCTTGGCTGCTGCAAGGAGTCTGCATTGGCAACACTCTGCCTGGGTACTTAGGCAATGACTCCCTTCTGCAGCCAGTAGGATGGGAGCCAAGGGTTGCTCTGAAGCACCCCATGGACCACTTTTGGCTTGTGAGCCACAGGCTGGGAACCACTGGTTTAATGCAAAGTATGGCTTGTATGATGTTTCTGGAATTTTCATGGAGTACTGAACATTATTGTTGTGGTAATATGTTTGTTGCAATATGTCAGGTGTATGGGTATGAAACTTCGCTATGTGATATGCCCAAAGATGTGTCTCATGGCTTATAACATAGACAAGCAAGACTCTGAGCAGAGGGGTACTTTGCACCTCAGTATTGCTTGTATAGAACATCCCATCTTAACATTCCAGAAACAAGGGACTGGCCTAGACATCAACACAGTAGTGTATCGAGGGGGTGGGCAAGCCCTTTCCCCTCCCCCACTTTGAGCCATTAGCATCCTGCTTTCTGCTGCTTCTCTCATTGGTGGCTTCCTTCCTGGTGGTGATCACCTTAGCATGAAGAGTTTCTGAGTTCAGAGTACTCACTTTGGAGTTGCCTTACACGGTGTTTTATAAAGATAAAGTTCAGCCGTGACCACACCAAGCCTTCTTACCAAAGGTGTTGACACAGTTCCAAAAGAGCCAGGATATATTCCTGCCAGTGATCTTCCCAAAAACACTCAGATCCAAAGAAGAGTGTAGGTTGCACACCCTAGGTGTTAGGAGGACCTTCTACATCAAAAAGGACTAAACCCTTTGGAAGGTTAATGCAGCTTTTCATCGCAGTGGCAGAAAGGACATCTGCAGAGAGCTTCTACCTGGTCTTCAGTTCATACTTTCACATCCCATTACACTATCACCCAGCAGGCCTGGGATGACACCAGCTTTGGTAGAGCAGTATTGCAAGTGGCACATCCATAAACACCATGCCTACCTCCAGGTATACTGCTTGCGAGTCGTCAAACATGGAACCAATATGAGCAAGTACTCAGTGAAGAGGAAACAGTTACTGAGTTTTCAGAACTGTTCTGTGAGATGTGTTGCTCATTTGCCATTCCAGGACTTACTTTCCATCCCCATAGTTGGAGTTGATGGCAAGAAGGAACTGTGGATCTGTAGTCAGTGCCTCATCTACTGCTTCATGAGTGGGGGGCTCCCGAACTGGCCCTACAGATACCACTGAGGCAAAAAAAAAAATCTCCAATCTTAGTGGCTGCATAGCAGTATTCCATGGTGTACATGCTTTGGAATTCATTGATGTTTCATTCTAATATGTCTGTACCAGGAAAGCTGCTGAAACTGAATCACTGCTAATCAAGTTGTTTATTGGGGTCAGCTTAGAATGTCCTTATTTCTGATCTTATCCTGCCGCTTAATGTGGAGCTGTTGGCAGAGATGATGGGAAGTGAAAATACCAATCTAATGTTCTTTGCCTTCCTCAGTACCTATCAAACGAGAAGTCTTGTGGCACTTTAAAAGATTTGCAGTTCTGTGGCAAGTTTGACATCTCAGAGTCTCCACAGGGGCTGTCCAAGTGGCTGAAACATGACAGCAGCTTTTGATATATGAATGTCCACATCTTTAGAGCATGCCCCAACACTGTCTGTGACACTGCCCAAATATCTGAGAGCTGCTTCTTGTTCAGTGTCCTTCCAATTGACTTTAATCTCTGTAGTTGGAGGCTGCTTGATTTCAGTAAAATAAATAGCTTCAAGGAACCGGAAAAGAACAGTAGACAGGTAAATTTGGTGAGGCACTGAGGAAATTTAAATAATACATTTTATGTATGTAATATTACTGCTGTTGATTGTTTCCTGGAATTATGAAATGTATACATTTAGAAAGCCATCCAGGAACTAAAAAGAATGACATTTACTTTTGTTTTAAAACCAGTTTTTAAAAATTTGCTTAGATATTCCTTTGATTCCTCTTCCTGTCTCCCTGTTCTGCTCTTTGTTGTCAGAGCCATCATAGTTCCTCACAGGGAAGGCAGAAAGCAGCTCCCTCTAGACCTAACTACTCCCACATTTGTCACAGAGTCATTCTTTTAGACAAACTGTCACTGAATGTAACAGCCAGAATCTGATAACTAGAGAAAGGAAAAGTCCTTTGGAGTGAAGTGAGCTCTTAAAATTTTATTTCATATCAAGATTTGTATTGGAGAGTCTCGTGTCTTCTTATTGTGTTAAACAGCAGGTTTACCATAGCAGCTAGATTCTATAATCTTCATAGATTTCTATTCTAGCTATTTCTTGAGATGGTTTCATAGATTCTAAGGCTAAAAGGGATTATCTACTGTAGTCTGACCTCCTGTATAACACAGGTCATATTTCACACAGTTACCCACATATTGAGCAGGATAACTTCTGTTTAACTAAAACATACTTTCCAGAGAAGTATCTGGTCCTGATTTTGATTTTTTTTGTCCTGAGTCATTTAGCTCATTCTAATCATTAATCTGTTTTTATGAAAATTAAAAGACAAGCTTGTATTAAATTGCATAATATAAGAATGTAATTTTGGCAGACATAATTCAGCATCTTTTCTGAAGGTATTTGGTGCTCTGAGAAGTGAGCCAGGCTTGGAAACATAAAGATGGAACCCTAAGAGCAACTAAGAGCCATCTAAAAGTCGAAACAAACGAGGGGTGGCACTTCTAAGGACTAACAAGTTTATTTGTTGCACGAGCTTTTGTGAGTTTAATCCCACTAAGTCAGATGAATGAAGTAGAAATTGTAGTCTTTGGTGAGTATATATAAATACACGGGAGGTAGGAGGAAGGAGTCACAAGGGCAAGGTCAGTTCAGTCTTTTTCAGAAAGCCAAACAGGTTGTTTTGATTCAAATGGTGTGGAACAATATGTGAGGACGTGAGAAAGTTACCACCTTTGGTAATGAGTCAGCCCAAATCCCTCTTCAGACCCGCTCTAATTGCATCACATTTGCATATGAATTCAAGTTCTACAGCTTCACATTTTAATCTAGTTTTAAAGTTTTTTTGCTAAAGCACTGTAACTGTCATATCTTTTACTGAATGTGCAGGGAGGTTGAAGTGTTCCCTATTGATTTTGAATGTTACCATTCTTGATGTCTGATTTGTGTCCATTTATTCTTTTGCGCAGAGATGGACCAGCTTGGCTAAGGTATAAGGAAGAGGGGCATAGTTGGCACATGATGGCATCTATCACATTGGTGGGTGACCTTGAAGAGGTGTTGTGTGTTGGGGGGAGGGTAGGTAGCAAAGGACTATTGAATAAACTAGCAGACACAAGCCAATTCACTTGGGTTGATAAGAATCTAGAATAAATGTTAACTGTATTTACCTAAATGCTATCAGATGTATGTCAGTGTAACCCGATTAACTTGTTCTTTTTAAAATAAATCCTTTTCATGTCTTGTAACTCCCCATTATCTTAATCTTTATAGTTTGCAGCTATACTTAATTATTGTTAGATCAGAAAGCTTGTATTTAGCATTTGGATGTGACTTGACTTAATGATGAATTGTTTGATTAACACATTATGTTTACAAGAGCAAAACCTTAGGGCTGAAGCATTAGATCTGTAAGGTAGGTGCCATAAAGACTTCCTGTAGACTCAAGTATTTAGAAGACACAAACTGGGATGGATTTTCTTGGAGGACACCTGCTGGCTTTCTTATTGTATCAGACACCTATAAATATGGGTTGAAGAGACTCATCTAACATTGCTGATCTGCTTAACAGGGGAGGTTTAAGCACCCCAAAACCCATTTTTTGGAAACTCTGAAAGATTCATGGAAAGAGACTGAGACCTACTCTACACTGGGGCCAGTTTTTAGTGGCAGTCAACTGGCAGTTATGAAAGGAAAGTAAAATTCCTTGCATAATTGCTGGTGACCTTTTTAGCCACCGGTACACATTTGGGAACGCCGACTGCAAATCCCTTCTGGTCGGCTTTCCCATATGCACTTTGGCTCCCAGGACTTCCGAGGCCGACTTCTGGGATTGGACCAGTGAGTTCAGACTCGTTGCTAACCGCTCCCTGAATGCCAGGTTGACAGCAGCAATTTTGCCACCATCAGTATAGACTTACCCTGAAGAGACTTATGAAGAATTATACCTCTGCTAACAACTAGACTCGTGTTCTGATTCAATTGTAACATTTTTTCTTCTTTGAGTGACCCCTGTGGGTGCTCCACTTGTGGTGTCATGACCTGTGGCACCCAGGATTGGAGACTTTTTTGTAGTTGTAGCACTAGTGGAGGCTGCGCACAAGCCTGATGTCCGGGGGCCATCAGAGTGTTCTGTTAGGTGTGTGAAGCTACACCTTTCCATTCCTTTTCAACTGCCAGTCTTGTCAAAATGTTCTTCTTCAGTCAGAAATTGTTTTCATCTTATTTTCTTTCAAACCCTTTTTTGAGCTTAGTATTCCTCAGTTATCTGTTAGTTAGGTATTTTATGCATTCCTGACCTGAAAAAAAAAGTGTTTTCTTACCTCATTCATTCTGCTCAGCATGGGCCATCCTTCTCAGTCATTCTCCTCATTCCCCGTTGTTCAAAAAAAAAAGCTAGAAGAAGAAAAAGAATATACATTTATACAACAATATGAAGAGAAAATCTCTGTTGTAGTTGTTGTCTGAGGGTTGTTGAACTACTAGCTCCACCACTGTTGTCATGTGGGCTCCCCAGGATTCAAATGCTGCTCCATGTGCAGAGGCGCCATGCCTGCCTTGGATGGCTATGCATCCCAAATGCGTTGCCTTGGGTAGTCCCACATCCCCCTTACGTGCATGCACTGCAAGAATTTAATACGTTGAAATGGTTCCAAAGTGGACTTTCCTATGTTTATTCTGTGGCCTAGGTGATTGAAAAGTCTGGTTCCAAAGCCGCTCTGAATATGGTGCCGAATATGGCTCCATCTCTTACAACGTCTGCAAACACAGTGCTGGCACCACCATCCATGCCATTGTCATTATCACCATCACATCACGGTTCTGATGACCTGCAACCACTGGCACCATTACCTCATATTCCAGCAGTGGCCATGGAACTGTATTGCCATAACTGCTCTGAGACAATTCATAAATTGTCACATTCAGGCAAAAAGAAATCGAAACAGCAGCACTTGGAACATTCACAGAGTTCCAGTTTATCTAAAACATCTTGAGACCACAGTAAACATTATTCACCACAGTAAACATTATTCACCATCTGTCTCATCAGATTCTGGATAAAGTTTTAGCGATAATGTTCAGTTCTCCTCTGAACATTCTCCTGTCAGACCCATTTCTCTCCAGAGTTGGGCATCCCAAGTTGGCAGGCTCCCTCCATCTTATTTTCCACATTCATGGTATCCTCCACCTCCTCCATATCATATGCATTAGAATCCATATCAGCCATATTATCGTCATTATCAACCACCACTGTCAGTACAACCTGTTCCTGTTCTACCTTCTCCCTCAACCAGACGACCAACATTGGGCACATATACACAGCCTACATCATGTTCCCATACAGATGCTCTTTCTAATTTTCCAGAAGCCTCACTTGACATACATGAATTATCCTCATCTCCTCATGATGAGGTGATTCCCTCTTCATCCCCTGTTACAGATGACCCAAAGCTCTTCATTGAGCTATTCAGATGTATTGCCTGGGATTTAGAGATTCCCCTTGAGGAGATTAAAGAGTCACAGCATAAACTATTAAAAATCCTTCATGTGACCAGTTCTTCCAAGATCGCAATTCCTATGAACACAGCACTCATTGAACCATCTGAGGTAATTTGGTTCACACCAGCGTCAATATCACCGACAAATAAAAGAAATAAGAAATATTATATTTCTCCTAAAGAATGGAGTTTTTATTCACCCATCCTAATCCAAATTTATTAGTAGTCAACGCTGCTACCCACATGGTGAAGTGCTCACACACAGATTGACTCCATGTAACAAAAACTGTAAAAGGTTGGATTTATTGGGTAGAAAGATTTGTCTGTTACTTAGAATCTTGAATTATGGAGCACTTCTTGCCAAGTACTATCATGGGACCTATGAAAAGATGTCTCTCTTTGGAGATGATCTCCCTGAAAATGAAGAAGAAGAATATAGTAGATTAATTACAGAAGGTCATTTAGTGGCTCATACTTCCCTATAGGTGGCATGGGATACAGCTGATACTGCCACTAGTGTGATTGCCACAGCTGTGGTAATGCACAGATTTTCTTGGTTAAGCAGTGCTGGTTTTCCCAGGTACCTTCTCTCAAAAACTGAGAATCTGCTCTGTGATAAATCTATCTTTTTCCTGAAAAAACTAACGAGGTCTTATGCTTGATGAAAGACTCCAGAACAACTCTTCGATCTCTGGGTACATATATGCAGTTGTCCAGATGGACCGAATACAGATTCCAGCCTTATATAGGAGAACAGTTCTATGCAGAACCGTTATAGAAATAACGACAGTCAACATCTGCAACATCATGGGCAACAACAGCAAAAACAGCCATTCTCATCTTCTCAAGCACCCCACCAGTTTTGAACCTTAGGTCAAGGGTTTGAGTTTCCTCCTTACAAATGCAGTAACACCTACAATTCAACTAGAATTCCTTCTCAGGCCACTCTACAACAATTGGTCCTCAATAACAACTGACAAATGGGTTATACCATCCCTTTCATATCCACTCCTCCTATCTATTACCATACCCATCCCTCTTGAGGGACCCAACTCATAATCTTGTGTTACAAGAACCACATCTTCTTCATATAGGAGCAATAGAAGATGTTCCACATCAGCACATGAAGAAGGGTTTCTATCCTTATTACTTTCTTGTACTAAAGAAGTCAGGAGGATGGAGACCTATTGTAAATCTAAGGCCACTAAACAAATACATAAGGAAAGAAAAATTCAAGATGGCGACTCTAAATACAATAATTCCCTGACTGCAAAGAGGTGATAGGTACGCATCACTCGACCTTCAAGATACTTATTTCTATGTTATAGTCCACTGAGCAAACCAACGATTTCTGTGCTTTACAATAGCAAATCAACTTCCAGTACAGGGTTCTACCTTTTGGACTCTTTACAGCCCCTGAAAGTTTTTTTTTTTTTTTTTTTAACTGTTGACTGTTATCACAGCATATCTACTCAGGCAAGGAGTTGTGATCTCTCCTTATCTAGATGACTGTTTTATAAGGGCACCTATTCTCCCCCAAGCAAGGTACATGACACTGCTTACCATCCAGACTTTTCAATCACCTGGGCCACAGAATAAACAGAAGAGTCTGCTTTGGAACCATTTCAATGTATTAAATTCATAAGAGCTCAGCTGCACACCATACTAGTCAAAGCTGTCCTCCCTTGAGACAGATTTATAGCGATCCAGGAGTTAGTCACACTCTTCTTCAACTTCTGGGTCACATGGCAGTGTCAATGTTTGTAGTCCCTCATGCTTGACTCTGTATGCGAGGACTTCAGATGTGGCTCTCACAGTTTGCAAACCGCACAGGCATTCTTTTCAGAAGCTAATCATTCCACCAGATGTAAAAAACACACTGCAGTGGTGGACATCTGAACAGAACCTTCTAAAGGGTATGGATTTTGATCAAGCAAGCCCTTCAGTAATCATTACCACTGATGCATTCCTAGTGGGTTGGGGTGCTTGCATGAAAGATTTAATACCCAGGGTCAATGATTGGACCCAGAACAGTTATTACACATCAACATGCTTGAGTTTTGCACAGTATGCTATGCATGCAGAAATTTCCTTCCTTACATAAGAAACAAATCTGTCAAAATCCTCATGGACAATGTGGCTTGCATGTTTTACATAAACTGTCAGGGTGGAGCCATGTCCTGTTCTTTATGCATAGAGGCAATCAAATTATGGAATTGCTGTATAGGACACAATATAATAATCTCATCTTCTTAGCTCCCTGGCTCACAAAACATTCTAGCACAGTGGTTCCCAACCTTTTTCAGGCTAGGGACCCCTTTTTAGCAAAAAAAAAAAAAAAAAAAAAAAAAAAAAAAAAATCTTTGCGGCCCCCCTGGCTGATTTTGTAATCTGGGCTGCACAGGCTGACTTTGGCCTGCACCACTCTGGTGGTGCCACTGAGCCAGCCAGTGAGCGGTGGCGCCACCACCATGGTCCGTGCCACTGGGGAGCCAAGCTGTGGTGGCAATGGCCCCATTCCCTTGCCCCTGCCAGGGAGCCGCCACAGCCCCATCCCCCTGCTGGGATCCAGCCATGGGCAGGGAGAGGCAGCCCTGGCAGGGAGCACTGGGGCTGCAGCTGGATTCTGGCCCTGATATAGAGAGGCTTCATGGACCCCAGGCTAGGAACCACTGCTCTAGCAGGCAGTCTCAGCAGCTGTTTTTCTGACATTCACGAATGGCAACTGGTCAATCTTATCCTCAAAAACATATTCCGAATCTAGGGCAATGAAAACATAGATTTGTTTGCATCAGAATGGAACCAGAAGTGCCACACATATAGTTCCAGAGGGGCTTAGGCAACCATTCCATGGGGGATGCTTTCTTAACAACTTAGAACAAACATCTCCATTATGCCTTTCCTACAGTACTGCTCCTTCACAGAGTCATTTGCAAGATAATAACAGACAGAGGATGTGTGATTCTCATTGCTTCAGCATGGCTGAGACAGAGATGGTTCTCAGAACTATTTACCTGTCAACCCACCTACAAATCAAGCTACTGACTTGACATGACCTCCTTTATCACCATCAGATGATAGGTTACCCTAATGTCCAGAGATTCCATCTCACAGCCTGGATGATAGATATCTCTTGTGCTATGAGCTTCAGTGCTCCTGGGAGGTTAGACATTTTCTAATAAATAGTAGAAAAGAGTCTATGAGACAGACTTACCCCCATAAGTGAGTGAGATTCTGTTCCTGGTGTGATCGTATTCCTGTTGATTCTCCTTTTTGTTCCTTCACAACAATTCTGGAATATTTATTACATTTAAGAAATCAGGTCTTTCCAGCAGTTTCCTAAAGGTGCACCTATCTGCAATCTCAATTTTACACATCAAACAAGACAATAAAACAGTATGGTCTCACCGGATAGTTAAGCATTCCCTGACAGGTGTCAGGAGGATCTACCCACCTGTGCATAAACCTGTCCTGCAGTGGGACCTTAATTTAGTTTTGAGAGCTCTTACAAAACAACCCTTTGAGCCTCTTTCTATGTGTTATTTTCTTCTCTTTTCTATGAAGGTGGCCTTTCTAATTGCCATGACCTCAGCCAGGAGAGTTAGTGAGATAGGAGCTTTAATGGCTGATCCACCATACATGGTGTTTTGCCATGATAAAGTGACCTTACAACCTCACCCAAAGTTCCTACCCAAGATCATCTTTTTCTTTCATATCAATGAATCCATAAACTTACCTGTCTTTTGTCCAGAGCTGCAGAGTACTCTGGATTAAAGAGTGCTTTACACTCTTGACATCAGACGAGGCATTGCATATTACCTGGAATGAACAAAACTAGAAGAGCTAATAAACTTTTTATATACTTAGCAAAACAATCTAAAGGAAAGGCGATATCCTCTCAAAGAATTTCTAAATGGATTTCTTTCTGTATAGAACTATGTTACCACGAGAGGAATATAGAACCACTATTAAACATCAGAGAACACTCAACTAAATCATTGGACACATCAGTGGCCTTTACTGCTGGTTTTCCTATCTTGGACATTTGTAAGGCTGCGATGTGGTCCTCACCTGAGACATTTATTAATAACTTCACAATAGATCAACTGTCCTTAAGGGACTCTTCCCTGGGAACATCCATATTATCCAGAATCAAGCAATCATAGGACTTCCGAAGTCCCTCCTTCTTTTCAAGTTTATACTTTATAGTCACCACAAGTGGACCACCCACAGGGATCACAGAAAGAAGAAGAAAATTTTACTCACTGAGTGCAGTAACTGGACTTCTTTGAGATGTGTGTCCTTTTGGGTGCTCCATGATCTGCCCTCCTCCCCTCTACTTTGAAGGTTTTTCCTAAGAGGTTGGCTTCACAGTGGAGAAGGCAAAGAGAACTGTGCCCACTCATTGCCTAATGGAACGTGCCAATGGCCATTGGGCGTGTGCATGGCCTCCACTATCACTACAGTTACAAAAGTCTCCAATCCTGGGCGCTGTGGGATGTGACACCACAAGTGGAGCACCCACAGAGACACACATGTTGAAGAATTCCAGCTACTGCACCCAGCGAGTAACCTTTTCATCTTTTAATGATTCTCATTTCTTTTTCTTTACTAATAAATCTTTAGTTAGTTTTCTAAAGATTATTTTTGGTATGTGATCTGAAATATTCATTGACTTTTGCACTGGGATTGGAATAACCTAATGTATGGTGAATTTGGTTTTAATAACCTTTTGTCATTGTCATTTTTGTTTGGGTGGCACAAAGGGGCTGAGATGCCTAAGGGGAATGTCTTGTATTCCATGGTCAAACTGGTGAATGGTCCAGGAGTGAACTTATTAGCTTGGTGAAATGTAATGATAGAATATGCCAACAGTTTGTCGTGTCTTCCTGTCTATCCTGAGTTTGGCATTCTCAGCTGTGAGTCATTCCAGACAGTATAACAATCTACTATACTAATTTGCTGTGTGCGTGATGTGAAGTGTATCATGTGACAGGCCATTGTGATGTCTGAGGTGACTCAATCAATCGCTCCTTGAGAGCAGTTGAGTCACATCTGACATCTCAATGGCCTAGGAGTCTTGGCATGGTACAGATATATATATATACACACCTTATTGTAGTTGCATACCTCATTGCATTCATAAAGAATGGCTGAGGATTAAAAAATTGGATAGTAACAACCAGTGAAACCCAGGGATGGTTCACTCTGGTGACACGGCTTCCTCTTTGGAATTTATATAGATTATAAAGCTCTCAGCTATGCTTTCAGCTGTTTCCAGTATTTCATGCTGACTCTTCGGACAATTGTAAGTGGTGCTCACTCAGGGAAGAAGCCATGAAAATCTGAAAGATTACAAGAAGTGTGTGAACTACCAAGGAAAAGTTTTAGCTGACTATAGGACTTCAGCAAAAAAAGTTGTAATTGAAGAGCTATTAATCAATTAAAATAAGTATTTCATAAATTTGCTTTTGATTTTCCTATAGTTAGTTGTATGCATAAATTGTGCCATACACTCAGACAAAACACCAGTTTACAAATACTAAGTTCCTCAACACTCTTGAGAAGTAAGTAGTATTTGAGGCATCTAGAAAGGTAATTGCTAAGTGTTTAGTTTTAATTCAAAACAACTTCTCCAAAGGTCTTTTATTTATTTTTTTAAAATGCGTTCCTAATGCTTTGTTTTTTGAAAATGTTCTTGAAACTGATTTGCTAAGGTTGCAAGTTTTTCCTCTGACTGTTTCAGAACATGTTGGTTTACTCACTGTCCTTACTCTCCCCAGTCACCTAGAGCGGGCATTTTGAGTTCTTTAGACCATGGCCACCAGTTCCTTAATTTTGTCTGAGGATTTCAGACCAGTTCCTGTGTCTGCAGGGCTTTTAATTTGCTATCTCAGCAGCAGGCTCTCTCTCAGCCTACTGCAAACTTGGCCCTTTTGAGGAGTTAAATTCATTGATGGTCTTAGGCTGAGTCAGTGAAGATACAGAGTTTCAGGGTGCATTTGCATGAGTTCATTTCCCATCAGGGAAGGCACTTACACCACTGTTGACCGCTCCATCAGCTGCTCATTCTGTCATGGTCCTGTCTGCTGTAATCTCTGGGATATCTTGAGTCCCACCATTTAAGACAGCTCTCAGTGATCTGGTTGTTAGTGAAAGAGCCTCACTGATACTGTAGGCTGAGTGGTCTCTTTCCTCAGAAAGTCTCAAGCATAGGCTTGGTCAGAGGTTTTGGCACCAGTCATCTATAACAAAAGACTCTCAATTGAGTCTTCATCAGCTCTGTCATTACACAGCACAGAGAGGGAGGGTCAGTGGCTTCAAGATCCTTAGGCAGAGATGCAACACTAGGAAGAAACACCTGTTCCCACCCTCTCTCATTTCTACTGGGCTTTGTCACCCCTATACCCTGCTTAATGATTGCAGTTCAGTTGAGGGTGAATGCCTCAGTCGGGCTTCTCAAGCATGGTTTTGCTGTCCTTTATTCACGCAACAAGGAGAGAGATGTTTTATTACCCCTGGATGTAGTAACAAAATGACTTGCAATGCAACACCAAAGGTAAAGTGATTGTTTGGGCAAAATAGCTCTGTTGTGCTGTGCACTTACACAGGGGGGCTTGTCTGTGCAAAGGGGCTCCTGACATCTTTTCCCCCAGTTCCGCACCGGACATGTGGGAAGAACTCATTCAGACTCTGCTTACATCTGTAAACAGATACAGTAGAACCTCAGAGTTATGAACTAACCAATCAACCACATGTCTGGAACTGGAAGTGCACAATTAGGCAGGAGCAGAGGACAACCTCCTCCCTCCATCAAAACAAAACAAATACACTACAGTAATAGATCAGTCATAAGCTTTTGGAAGAACAGTCTTCAGGTTTTGTTTCAAGTTATGAACATTTTAGAGTTATGAACAACCCTCATTCCCAAGGCATTTGTAACTTTGAGGTTCTGCTGTAGCTCTTAAAAAGGAAATGAGAGAGAGGGCATGCCCATACTATACCTTGGAGTGAGCCTTCCAGCCCAGGTGTACAGTCCTCTGTCAGTTGTGCTTTTGCTAGAGCTTGAAGAATAGCTGTGTAGGCATTGCAGCTTGAGGTCTAAAGCAACCCACTCCCCCACGCTTCATAGTTTCACCTGCAAAGTCTAGAGAGCTATCGTTTTAATGACAGCATAAACCCATTAGCACAAGTTGGGGAATCTGGGCTGTGAGGGAGGCTTGTTACCAGATTCAGTGTAGACTTTCCCAGAGAGAGGAGAAAAAAAAGTCAAGTATAGAAACATTTTACTTATTTTAGTCGTTTTACTGTCTAATCATGGGTTTAGGATCTTGTCTTGGAAAATGCACTGGTCTGAATCTGTGCATCACGTAATACTTTTGGAGTTATTATTCCTGTATCTAGATGTCCCAATGAGGATACAAGTGCCACTGTACCAGGCACTGTACAAATATGTAGTGACATTCTGAAAGACTGTCACTGAGTTTACAATTTAAATCGAGAAAAAGGTGTAACAGTTAGTGTGACTAACAAAAGGAGGGAATGAAGAAGGAAAGCTAAAAGTGACAAAAACAGATACATTTGGCTGCAGAAGTTAGCTGTGACATATGTGAAGTTTCCAAGTTAACTTCAAGGTTATTGTTTCATTTTTATAAAGAAGAGCCATAAAATTTAACTTATGCTGAGCAGGTGGTGGTATGAATGTGGCTCTATTAAATACATTAAATCCAAGATGAGATTTACCACTGTAAAAGGTTGGTATTATTTCATCCTCTGTCTTCAGCAAAGATTTCTGCCAAGGGTGGTGTCAAGGCTTTTTCCCCACTCTGGCACTCTGAGTGCAGAAGGTGGGGGCCTGCAATAGGCCTTAAAAGCTACTGGCCTTAAAGCCTGCTCTTAGAAGTCTCCAAGGCCTCCAATTCCTGGCCTTGGAGTGGTATCACTGCCACCACCCAAATGCAAAAAACCTCTTGAGACCCAGGAAGGCGCACTTGGGAATTCCTCCCTGTGAGGTACTTGCAATCCTGTTTATTCCTCCTTCAGGAAAGTGACTGAACTCCAGCTGCAATATGAGCTGGAACTGGAACAGGGTTCCCTCTAGTAGCTGCCTGTGCAGTTCAAGGCACATGCACACAAACTTCTTGCCCTATCAGGAACAGAACCAGAACTTATTAAAAGGTAAAATCTTTAATCAAAAAGAACAGATAATAAACACAGAGAGTTGCTTCTCTGGGAATTAACTTAGGTAGTTACAGGGTAGTGTGTGTGTGTGTGGGGGGGGGGGTTACATGTGCTCAGCACAGAGAAATCCAAAAAACAAGCCAAAAACAAAGAAAATACCCTGACCGCATCTAAGTAAACATTCCCTGTTCTACCCACGCCTGGTCAGTAACAAATTTAACTTATCTCTGGCAAGGATGTTGCTGGATTCTTCCTCAGGCCCCTCTGGCCTCCTCCTGATCCTTCCAGGAGCTCTGCTACATCCAAACAGGCACAGGCCAGGCTGCTGTTCCCATTCAAAACCCTGTGCTTCGTTCCTATTGGCTGTCCTGGGACTCACTGACCAGAGTGTTAACCCCTTCCTCCCCAAGGGTTACTGCAGGTGGGGCTACAGTTAATATTTGTCCATGGGAATAACTAAATAAGGCTCTTAGATTATGGATATTGTATATAAACTTGCTTCTTTGATTTCGGCATTTATTTTAAAGGGCTGTGTTGGTTAGTTTCATACAGGTTGCTTTTCTTGTAATGGAATTGTAGTCTCATTGCATCAATGCAGTCTTGTCCCTTTGTACTCTTCTCGCCACCAACTGTGAATTTGAACTAGAATGTGCAGCTCTGCTCTTGTTCAATCTCTCAGTGGAATTTGATGCAGGCTTTGCTTTTTCTTAAGCAGTTCTTAGATTGTGTGTACATGGCTATATTCAAGAAAAGCTATATAAATGTCAGAGAAATAAAATGCGGAAAAATGCGATATTTTTTTCACTTAATGTTTAAATAGAATGATTAGGAGGGTTTTATATAGTTAAATATTCCTTCTTATGTTAGTAATATTATAGGGTATGTCTACACATTTCTTTTATTTCGAAATAACACTGGTTATTTTGAAATAAAAAAGATTAGGTGCACATGATGTTTTCTTATTTCAAAAAGACAGTATGCGTCATTTCGAAATAAGAACTGTTGTTTCGAAACAGCTTAAACCCCATTCATTTAAAAATGGCTGTTATTTCAAAATGGTTATTTCGAAATAAGGCTGTTTGGACATGTTGTTTTGAAACAACATGTCCAAACGGCCTTATTTCAAAATAACCATTTTGAAATAACAGCTGTTCTGATAGCAAGCTTTCCCTTAATTCGAATTAACATTTTCTTAATTCAAATTAACTTATTTCAAAATAACTCATTTCGAAATACTTATTTCAAAATAACGATGTGTGTAGACATAGCCATATAAATGTAGGTGACTCCCACATTTTAAAATAGGTCATTCTGATGTTTATCTTGTTTTCTCCTTAAGTTCTGTTATGACTTAAGTATTAATTATTCTTAATGCACTAGTATTAGAAATAATTAATCATCATTTGAAATCAGATCCAGTGTGCACTTAATTAGTATACTATCGTGGTTCTCAACCACTGTGTAGGGCCATATTAATGGGTCACCACACAGTGGTGTGCCACAGAGGGTCAGGAAGATGGCTGAAGTTGGCCTGGAGTGGGCTAGTATGTCCTGTAGAGTTGCAATATACTGCCAAGTGTGTCACAACTCAGAAAAGGTTGAGAACCACTGGTATAATATAAAAACATTGCCTTATAG
This sequence comes from Podocnemis expansa, assembly GCA_007922195.1. Lineage (NCBI taxonomy): Eukaryota > Metazoa > Chordata > Testudines > Podocnemididae > Podocnemis > Podocnemis expansa. The sequence continues at coordinate 828,322 of ML682010.1, forward strand.
CTTTAGCAGTTCTTGAGGGAGTGGGTAGCATAAGGTGGCATCTGAAGTGGAGATAACCCCTTCCTCCCCTCCAAGAAGGTAGTCAGAATTGTATGACTTGCAGCCTGTTAGGGTTAGAAATAAGTTGAAATTTTTTGTTTTCTGAACATCCATGGGGCATATTTGTAAGTGATTTGTGAGACAATGGACCATAAAACAGTTACTGGTGCTTTTTTGGTATTGTTCTTGAATTATGTGAACAGTTCAGACTTGTATAACTTTTTTGATTCCTCGAGTAGAATTTCAGGTTGGTCCTTTTTTATGCAAGAGCATCTTTAAGTTAACTTAAACAAACAAGGAGTCCTGTGGTCCTTTTAGAGTGACAAATTGATTTATTGGATGATAAATCAATTTGTTAGTTTTCAAAAGTGCCAAAGGACTGCTTGTTTGTTTTGCTGAACTAGACTTACACGGCTACTCCTCTGGAATTTAAGTTAACAGATATCTGGATGTATAAATTTTGTAACAATAAAGTCCATTTTTTAAAATGTTTGCTTGGAAGTTTGCATCATTTGTAGAAGTTGGCCTGCTGAAGTCCTAGTTATTTAAGTAACAGATAAAGCATAAGATATTTTATAATGAGACATGGCAATAATACAGTAACTCTTAAAAAGAGAGTGAAAATGATATTTTAATATCTTTAAATGTCATGGATAACTGACCATAACACCACCATCTGTTCAGATATTTTAGACATACATGAGAACTAGCACATTCTTCAGTAAGTCTGCAGGGAATTGTTAACAATAGTACTGTTTTACAATAATCAACCTTTTTAGGTATTTGCACAATGCAGAGTTATTTTTTAAAATTCTGTCTTTAAACCATTAAGAAAGTAATCTAATTATGTCTTTCTATTTTTCTTTTAGCTCCGGTGATAAATCGGTTTACTAGACGGGCATCAGGTAGGTTTGATAAAATGTTTGCATTGACCTGTATATCTACTGAAACACAATGATTATTACTATCATGTTAAGTATGCTGTAATATTAATCATGTATGTTCATAGATAATGAAGTTAAGGTTCTCTAAATTAATTATCTGATTTGCTGAAAAAATAGTCCATGGCCATTGCAAAGACTTCAGGTACTCTGCTCCAGGGCCACAGATTCTACCATAGAATTCTCCTGTCGCTCTAGAATTGTTCAAGAATCTAAGCTTTCTTTTAAAGAAAATAGAAGTATGTTTCTAGTGCTGATGGGTACATAAAAAACATTGAAAATATCAAATGATTGTAAACTAATGTTGTCTTGCTGAGTTGGTCTGCCAACTCTGAGATGCAATATTGTCAAACTCAGGTATTCAGTCTCGCCCCTACGTCATGAAATTTAACAAAACAAAACAAAAACCATTGGGTTATTTTATTTGTTGTCGTAACGGGTTCCCCTTTACCTCTAGGAGAGGGAGGGGTGGCCCGTTAGGGTCTCTAGCCCACTCGGGTGAGACCACCAAGTCTTTAGTCCCTTGCCCTGGGCAAGGGACTCGGCCCCGCCTGGTGTGGGGCAGGGTTCCAAGTCTTTAGCCCCTTGGTCAGGCTGAAACAAAGTCAAGGACAATGTCTCCGGGTTCTAGGGGTCACCAGTGTCACTGCAATGCTCACAAATTGTGAGAGGGCTTACACTAGGGGAAGGGATCAGCGGGGGTGTGGGGTCATTCCACTCCACTGTGTTCCAGCTCAGGTCCCCAAAAGGGGCCAGGGCTGTGGTGCCCGGGTCACTGGGGTCCGGGCTGCAACACACTGACCTGGGGCCCTGGAGGCTTCGGTGCAGGGGTCAGCGGGGTCCTGGCTGCAACACGCTGCCCCTGGGAGATGACTCCCCACGGAGGGTTAAGATTCGCCACCCTGGGTCCCCCGCTCTGGCTATACCTCATGGTCGGTCTCCTCAGGGTAGTCCCCCAGAGGTACATTGTAAAAACCCTCCAGTTTGTTGGGTGGTGGCAGGTCAGGGAGCATGGCCAGCTCCTCGGAGAGGGGTAGCTCTTCCAGGTCACAGGAGGGGTGTGGTGGCGCAGGGTCCTCGTCCGCCAGGGGTAGCTCCTGCAGGTTGCATGAGGCAGGCAGTGGTTTGGGCTCCTCAGCAGCCAGTGGTAGTTCTTTGAGATCACATGAGGTAGTTTGGGGTTCAGGCTCCCCACCCGGTGTCGACTCCGGCCCCCTCATTGATCTCCCTCCTGGTGGTTTCTCCTGCATGTGTGGGATGACCCAGGGCTCGGGTAGAGGGCCCCAGTCGCTGCCCTTGGGTGGCCCTAGCCAGACTGATGGGTCTGGGTCTGGGTCTGGGTCCGGGTCCGGGTCCGGGTCCGGAGGCCAGAGCCCAGCTCCTCCCCCCGCCAGGCAGTGCAGAGTCAGGAGCAGGCAGAGCTGCAACCTTCCCCTCCACTGCCCTGGCCTGAACTGAGCTGCCTGCCTCCTCCCTTGTACTTCCTGTCCCGCCCCTCCACTTCCAGGCTGACTGACAGTCCCTGCCTGGCTCCGCCTCCCAGCCATCTTGCAGTTTTTCCTGCAGTCTTTTCTGGTCTCTCTCTGAGGGGGCCCATGTCTCCTCGCTACAGTTGTCTAGATTTATAGCCTTCAGATTTCTTGTTTTCAAGTGTTTCTCCACAGCCATGAATGTTAGAATCTTGGCTTTTGTTTAAAAAAAATGTAAATATAGTGGCACGGGTTTAAGAAAATCTCCAGTTATCACGACTCCTAAAATCATGAACTGGCAGCACTGAAGATGTGAACTAGCTCCATTCATCTCAGCGAGTTAAATTTTAAACCTAAAGGAAACAATACTTACCTTTTCAAATGTGCATTATTTTACTGCTGATCATTTTAAGTAAAAGAATTGGTACTGTGGTTATCCCACACACCCAAACTGACTCCCATGCTCCCTAACCTGCCACTGCCAAAACCTCTAGGCTCTCCCTTGGCAACTTCTGATATACTGCTGTCATTGTGAAACCCTTTGCCATATTGAAAACTTTCTATGTGCGAACAGCATAAAATAAATGCAAAACTATATGCATTTGTGTTTGCAGGACCGAAACCTGTGGTAAGTGATACACACTATAAAGAAGGATAATGCATCACAATATATAGTTTCTTTTTACACAGGTAGATTTAATTATCTGATAAAAACTTCATTTACTGCAATATGGTATATTTTTTCAAGCAAATGAACTGTTTGTAAACAGGCAGATTCATTAAAAGTGAGGCAAGACAGATATATTTGGTGCTAACTATGTTTTGTGTTGATTAGCGAGGTTATAATATAACTTTTGTATTGCTAGTTGACTTTTTAATGAATGAAAGCTGACTGGCAAAGGAATGGCAGAGCTTTGTATTTTAATAGATGGTTTCAATTCAAAAGAAAAAATGAGTTAATATTATACATGGTAAATTGGCAATTATTTTTGTACTATGACACTGGGAGGAAAATAATTATTCTGGATACTTTCTCTGCATCCCTGTGTCTAAAGAACAGCACTTTAAATCTAAAACTACTGCCCTTACAGGCCATTAATGAACAGTATGTTTTTGTCTATTATTAAGATAGAAAATGAAATTATATCATTTGGAAGAGTGATAACTGACAAAAATAGCTTTTTCTCATTCTTACACAAATGTGTCATTTAGTGCACTTGAATAGAAGTGTATGAATAGATTAGACTGTAGTTACTTCACAGGGCCCAGAATGGGCTCTCCTGTTAATGATGTGCTTAACTGTCCTTAATATAAACTTGGGAGCTTTGATTTGGGAAAGAGTTGAGGAAATAACTGTAATACTTTAATAAGAAAATTAGACCCATTAAAAAAATAAAAAGGGCTAGTAACAATATCTGTAACACCCCATCTGGTTTTACTTGTGTTATTTCTATTTTTTTAAAATTTACTTTTGCATTTGTATACTTCAAAAATTTTTCATTTTTGGACTATTTTAATTGCTAATAATTTTTTTCCCACTGAAATATCCATATCACACTTAAGATGTAAACATTTGTTTGAAATAAATAGGATACAAAATAATTTCTAAACATTCTTTGTACACATACAGCAAAATAATAGCATAACTGTGGGGTACATCTTGAGTGCCATATATACCTAGATTAGGAATGCAAAATCAACTGGATTAACAGTAATTCAGATTTGAAGCTTTAATTCTGTTAGGTTTATACCCATTGCAAGTACTGCTACTTTCTGTTAGCTGAGCCCCAATTTTTCCTAACATTTTCACTCTTGAGTAACTTTGCTCAGTTGAGTAGTTTCAAGTTCTCAAGTTATACATTCAGGTTTGTCTTGGTTTAAGAATAACAGAACTCATCTGCATAGTGTAAATAAACAAATTATACTATACCATTCTGACATTTATTTCTCTGTAGCAGTGGAAATATATCTTCTGCAAAGCCTGGAAATAAATTGCTTGTCATCTGTCTATAACAATGACATACAGCGAATAACCATAATTAAGAGGACAAGCCTTATTATAATAATCATGGAGTTGTTATTTTTAGAACAAAAAATGTCACAAAGGGTGATAAATTTCTTATTTTCATTCTTAAATGGTTGTTGGTGATGGAACTGGTACAGCATATTTTTAAACAATTTATTTGTAAAATATAAGGGAACATTATATGAGGTTAGTTGCTGACATTAATACGCTTTCAAAAGATATCTTCAGTAATAAATGGAGTCATCTTGAAATTTGGTTTTCTTTGTTGAGGTACCTTGTGATACTTGTTTTGCTGAACTAGACTAAAACAGCTACCCCTTTGGAACTTGAGATATTCAAGTTGTATTGCAGATGAAAAAGCCAGATGTTAATAATATTTCACCTTTTGCAACTTTATTGAATTCAGCAATTTTAAGTTGATATTTAAAATAGTCATACTTTTAGGAAATGGTAGTCTGCTGATATGATTTTTTTTAAAAAATGGGTTCATATTTTAGAGATATACCTTGAGACGTATTTTATCAAGACTAGCTAATTTTAAAGTTCGGAACTCTGTAGTGTTAGTGACGTTTAATCTAAGTTCAGCAGAAAGAAATCAAGAAAAATAGTGTTCATTCTGAGAATTTGCTTCTATTAAACTTTACTGGAAGGTAGGATGTACCACTAAAGTTTGTTTTCTTGTAGACATTGAACAACACTCCTTAAAAACTGATTTGAGAGTGCATGGGAAAGCCAGGTGTGCATATGGGAGCCAATGGCTGGAAGTTGAAGCTAGACAAATTCAGATTGGAAATAAGGTATAAATTTTAGAGAGAGACAATAATTAACCCTTGGAACAATTTATCAAGGATTGTAGTGGATTCTCCATCACTGACAATTTTAGTATCAGAATTGGATGGTTCTTGGATATGATATAGGAATTCTCTGGAGGAGGGAGTTCTATGACTTTGTTATACAGAAACTATCGCTCAATATGTCTGTCAGGAGAACTCATCACTGGTCAGAATTAAGATGGATGAGTCCAATCTGCGCTTTACTGTTTTTTTCCATCAATGTGACTGGCAGTTGTTTGGAGGGAGCACAACTGCTGTACACTTTCCTTCTTCCTCTGCTTTTTCCCAGCTTCTTGAACAAGACGATGATCTTCAAAATGAGCAGAGGCCTGATGTAAGATGCGATGCTGTTGCTGCTTATTGCCAACCAGCTCTTCGCATTTTATGGGATCAGTGCCTCCCTTCTTAAGATACACTTTCAAAGAATCCTTGTAGCATTTCCTCTGGCTTTTGTGGATTCTCTTACCACAACTAAATTGAGAAAAGAGAACTTGCTTTAGCAGATGAATATCAGACATCTGCACATAATGGCCAGCCCAGAAAAGTTGATTTTTTATGCTTTTCACCTCAACACTAATGATATTAGCTTTAGCGAGAACGCTGTCATTGGTGCAATGCTCTTGCCATCTGATTCGGAGAATCTTCATAAGGCAGTACTGTTGATACCACTCCAAATGCTTAAAATGGCTTTGGGATGTCACTCATGTCTCACACCCATACAGCAGAGTGGGGATGACTACTGAATTGTAGATGAGGATCTTAGTTTCTGTCTGCAGATCTCTGTCAATAAAAACACAACAATTCAGCTTTCTGAAGGATATACGAGCACGAGAGATCCTATATTCGAACTCCACCATTTGAGGTTGGCTGTCTGGGAAAGATGGCTGTGGGGTACAGGAAGTACACTACGTTTTCTAAGGATTCACCATTAATGACAGTTTGTGGGAGTAGGGGGCCAACTTGTCATGGCGCAGGCTGGCGGAACACCATAGGTTTCCCACTGTTGAGATAAAGTCCCAGGCTGTGATAGGCACCTAAGGAAAGATCTAGGGTGGATTGCAAGTTAGCCTCAATGTGCATGAAGATAGCACAGTTGCCAGTATACTGATGGTCAGCAATAGTTATCTTGGTGACCTTAGTTTTCGAATGAAGATGTCCACCCATTGAAGAGCTGGCTGTCACATGCGATACTTAGTGCCAATTCCAGAAGAAAGGCCATCATGAATAAGAATCAAGATCACAATAATATAGATGGGGAAGAGTGTTGTGGTGATAACTGCTTGACGCCACTACAGATGGCAAATGGGTCTCTCCCCCATACATTACAAAGGATGATGGCAATCATTCCATCATGAAGTAGCCTGAGAACACGAATCAATATTGGCAGACAATCAAACCTAGACAACAGTACCTTCCGTAATGCTTCATGATTGATGGAACACTGACTGTTCTCGACATGTTTCTTGGATCTCTCATGCAACTAAAATCATGTCAGTGGTATCCTAAGATGCTTTGTAGCCATGTTGGGATATTAAAAGGACATCTTCACCAATGGGGAAGAAACAGTTCAAAAGATATGAGCAAGAATCTTCCCAGCAATGTGAGAGGAAGACAATGCCTCAGTAATTCCTGTACATTGACTTATCCTCTTTCTTAACAATGGTCACAATATTGGTGTTCTTAAGTCATTTGGAATTTCCTCATTAACTCAAATCTCAACAATATGTTGAAGTTTTTGCAAAAGTGCTATTCCACCACCTTTGAAGACCTCCTACAGAAACAACATCAGGCCCTGTGCTATGTTATTCCTACACTGAGTGATGGTGTGCCATACTTCTTCAGAAGATGAGAGGTCAGCAAGACGTTCTGTTATGGGATGTTGAGGCATGAACTCAGTGAAGGCAGCTGAGACTTCAGATTCACAATTCAAAAGAGTCTCAAAGTGCTACTTGCAGCATTGCTTGTGGGTTACATTGTCCTTAAGAAGGGCGGAGCTGTCCTGGGATCATAGTGGGATTGTGCATTTGTACTATGTATTATGTACATAGATGTCATTGCTTTGAAAAAACTTCTCACATTATGTTGATCAGCCAAGCTCTGGATCTCCATGCCTTTTGCTTGCCACCACTGGTTCTTGAAGTCATGCATCCTCCTTTGATCTATAGCATACAGTATTGATGGTAAGTATCTCACGTGTCCTAGTTAAAGGGTTCATTTTGCCAAATGTAAAATGCACTTCTCTTTTGATGAAACAGGAATTTCGTTGTTGTTCTCATCAAACCAATCCTGATGGCAGTGAGAGAAGAATCCAAGTAATTCAGTACATGCCTTGTGAATAATGATCCTGAACTCCTCCCACTATGTTTAGATCTCATTGATATTGTCAAGTAGATCAGAGCCTCTCAGTGATGCATTACTGAAGAGAATTGCAGCTTGCATGATTTTGACATTCTTTGTTTGATTACAGTGTTGTAGTGCAAGCTTCATGTTCATGGCTGATCTGACTAAACGATGGTCTGTCCAGCAATAATCTGCACCTCTGATATAAAAAGGACATCAGTATAATCATAGACTCTGATGTTGACATAGTCAAGAAGGTGCCAGTGTTCAGAATGTGGATATTTTCAAGCAGTTGTATATTGTCGCTCTGTCTAAACATTGGATTTGTGATAAGAAAATCAGGCTGCGCACATTTGCTGAGAAGAATTGCATTAGAGTTGCCATTCCCCACCCCTTCTTTCCCAATGGTGCCTCTCCAGAGCTTGGAGTGTCATCCATCTATTCCTTTGAAGTAGCTCATGGGCACAAGCTTTCTTCCTTGACTGTGGCAGCCAGGACTGCCTCAAGAGCACAGAACTGTTCTTTGTTGGCTTTGTCATGCGTGGGGGCTTATACACAGATGAGCATAGCATACAGGTGGTTACTAAGCTTAAAACAAAGAGTAATGAGACATTTGTTAATACCTATAGAGGGATCTAAAATTTAGCTGGTAGTCTTGTTCTTGATAGTAACACCAACCCCATGAAAACAGATCTCTTCAGACAACCTTCCTTTCCAAAAGGAGGTCTAGCCACCTCTGTGTTCTTATAAAAAGTCAGACTGGTTGATCACAATGGTTCCTTCTTATTTTGGAATCCATTAATATGGATCTATGACTATCTGTGGGGTTGGGGGCTTGTTGAGGTGGTGAATGACTATTTATGTGGGTTTTTTACTATCATTTTTATGCTGTATTTTAAATCTGGTGCTATCATTTTGGGTGTATTAGTTAACCTTAAGTTTCATTAGTATATTGTTTGCATTTTATATTATAACACATAATAGATTAAAAACATCTAACATAACATCTAATAGATCAAAAGAGATAATTTAAGGAAAAATGTTTGAGGCTATCTTTTCAGTGAACGAATACAAGAACAAATGATGATCAATAACTCAGTCACAGGGATAGCTACAAGCATAAAAAACCTTTACAATTATTTGTCTGTATAGTAGCTAGCACAATGGGTTCCTTGATTGGCCTTCCTAGGCATTATAATACAAAAAATAATAGTCATGTAATTGGTCTTAGGTTAAGTTATTCTACAGCCAATATAGACCATCAATAGTTTGATTTGTAATGAAAAATACATACAAATACCTTTCAAATGAATTTATTTGAATGTTGATAGCTACTGAAAAATTTGGTGTAACACAATCCATTGGCACTAGAAATTGACATCCAGCAACTCATAATGATATTGATAAACAGAACAGAAACTGTTATTTGGATAATAGCTTCTACAGATTTTGGGTCTGCAGGCATAGATACACAGATTTCATTACTGTTAATTGGCATCTTCTGCATATCTTCTTATGGAACAAGACAATAATATTCTCTCTCTCCACAAATTTTCTGCAGTTCTTTTTTATTTCATGTCCTAGATGTTTTCGACTTGCAGTGTCTTTCGTATGGTATTCCTGTTTTTGCAAACACAGCTTTGCCACCTCATGACTCCATCATTCTACATCAGACTTCTACTGTTTCATTCAAAGACTAACTTGTCATTATAATGGACATGTTGTTTATAATGTTTCTATTATGAAATATATCTGGCTATTTTAGTAGATTTCATAAGTTTGTAACTTTCCTTAGCATAGCTAGAAATTAAACAGCCAGTGGTTAATTGTTGAAGCACCTACTGATGACAGTGTAAGGCATTTATTATTTAACAACTGTTCCATCCAGCATGCTGTGAATGTACTAATATGCTATCAGTATTTCATTTTCTCATTGAGCGTGGGTATATTGGGGAAGCAGGAAGACTTAATTGTTCCTGAATTTTAATACTTAAAACTCAGTGAGATAAATTTAGTACATATCGCATATCTATGTGCATGTATGCACAAGCGCACTCACAGACATATGCAAATGTCATACAGTGGAATGCTGGTATGATCTGGCTTAGTTATGCTGCAAATTGATTTACATTCTAAAATCTACATTAAACCCATATACATTGGCCAAACTGGACTGTCTCTTTGCAAAAGAATAAATGGACACAAATCAGACATCAAGAATAATAACATTGAATGAACCGTACTGGAATACTTCAGTTTCCCTGGACACTCTGTAACGGACTTGAAAGTTACCACAGTTCAGTGAAAAACTTTCAAAGCCAGACTTCAGTGTGAAACTGCAGAGCTAGAATTCATATGCAAATTTGACACACTCAGACTGGGTCTGAATAGACTGGGAGTGGCTAACTCATTACGAAAGGTAATTTTCCCTCTTTAAACGTTCTCACCTTTTCATCAATTGTTATTAAAGAGCCACATTTACTCTGTTTGAATTGAATTGATCTTGTTACCTCACTTTTGATATGTATATATACCTATGCTAGAGAGAAAGAGAGAGCGAGCGTGTACTGCAGTTTTCATTTCATATATCTGAAGAAGTGGGTTGTAACCCATGAAAGCTTGTGTTTTAATAAATTGGGTAGTCTTTATAGATACCACAAGACTTCTTATTTGTTTCACTGAAATAGACTAATGTGACTACCCCTGTGGACATTCTAAAACTTGATTTAGGTTGTTCATTACTTTCTGAAAGTTTCACTTCTTGTGCTGAAATTTTCTATTCCTGGTCTTGGCCAGAAGCTGGATTATTTTAAGGTAAGAGAGGAAAGTGATTTAACTGCTTTTTTGAATATGAGGAAAGTGTGTGTGTGTGGGGGGGGAATGGTTCCCATTCTCTCAGATTTTTGTGACTTTTTACAAAATGATCCTACCACTGGAAGATTTGGTATCTATATTTTCTGTTACAGTAATGCCGAGGTACTGGCCAAGGATGGACCCTCTTGTGCTGTGCGCTGTGCAGAGTACAGAGTGACAGACAGTTTTGGCCTCAAAGAGTCTAGTTAGAAAAGACAGACATGGTAGGCAAAAGGGATAGAATTTACAAGCAGAGTGAACAGTTTAATAGCGGTAAACATCATGCTACTATCATGATTTTAAAAAAAACAAATTCGGTAGGGTTTGTTTGGAGAGAACTATAAGAGAAAGATGAGGGAGTGGGTACACAGGGGAGGTAAGAAGGACAAAGCAGGAGAGATGAGGCAGCGGTCAGCAGCCCAAAACATGAGAAGAGCCATTTTAAAAAGTTCCTTCAACAACCAAGTGTTCTGAGAGCTGCAATGGGTATAGCCTCCTGGGGAGGGGGGGGAGAGCTAGGAGCTGGGTCAGGGTGCCTGCTGCAGGGTACACTGGTGGGGGAGGAGGGGGCTGGGAAGGGGAGCCCAGAACCAGGAGCAGACCCCCCACAGGGTCCCCCAGTAGCAAGTTGATGAGGATCCCAGAGCCAGAAGCAGGCTACCTGCAGGGTCCCCCAGTTGTAGGGGGAGCCCAGAGCTGCAGGGGGGCAGCCAAAGAGTCACATGTAGCTCTGGAGCTGCAGGTTGCAGACCCCTGGGAGAAGGGAGCTTTGGGCAATCCTATTCATTCTCCCCCTGCCGACTTCAGCTTCTTCCTTTTTAAAGGCCACCACCCCCTTGTTCATGATCGACAGGGTCAGAGGAGTGGGGTTAACCCTGCTCCCAGGGCCTTTCTGGCTCCTTCCTCACGTGTGTGGGGCCTATACACTCTGGAACAGGAAAGATTAAACAGAACATGGCAATTATCAAGTGATCCATCCTCCCTTTGTCATCTAGTCCCAGCAGTCAGAGGCGTGGGGACATCCAGAGCATGGAGCTTTTCCCTGATCATTTTGGCTATTAGCCATTGATAGAGCTATCCTTCATGAAATTACCAAATTCTTTTTGAACCCCATTATACTTTTGGACTGCACAACATCCCCTGGCAATGAATTCCACAGAGTTATTATGCATTGTGTGAAGAAGTACTTTTGTTTGTTTTAAACCTGCTAGCTGTTTATTTCATTGGGTGAATCCTGGTTCTTGCGTTATGTGAATAGGTAAATAACATTTCCTGTTGCAGGTGGAGGGAGCTGGAGTCCCTCCAGGCCCCACCATCCACAGTGAGCAGCCTCAGCTGAGAGTAGTAAGCCAGCTGGATTTCCTTGTTGCTGAGCTAACCTTGCTTAACTGGGCAGGGGGAGCAGCTGGCTGCTGAAGCGGCCTGGTATACAAGAAGGCTGGAGAAAGGAAGCAGGGGGGCATGGACAGGCAGAAGGGCAGAGACCCTGTAACCAGTCTGCCTGAGGGTCAGAAAGGCAGGCCACCCTGTGTCTTGCAGCCAGGAAGGGCTGGATTTAGAACTGAGAATCTGGGATTGTATAACTGTAAATAAGGGAACATGGGTGTTGCACTTGGAAAAGGCTTGTGAATCCTTTCTTTGAAGTCAGGGGCATGAGCATACTGCCACACTTCCTTATTCACTTTCCCCATACCTTCAATGATTTTATAGACTCCATCATATTATATCCCCTTCCTTACTCATCTCTTTTCTAAAATGAACAGTTCCAGTCTCTGTAATATCTCCTCCTATGTAAGCTGTTCCATAGCCCGAATTGTTTGTTGCCCTTTGTCCTGTTCTAATTCTAATACATCTTTTTTGAGATGGGACAACCAGAACTGCACACAGTATTCGAGGTGTGGGTGTGCTCTAAATTTATGTGATGGTGTTATAATATTTTTCTCTCATTTTATATATCCCTTTGCTAGTGGCTCCTAACCTTCTTAGGGCCAGATTAAGGCAGGGGCAGCAGGCCTGGGCTATGGCCTAAAGAGGAGCCCCCCAGCCTGCCAAAATTTGGCCTCAGCAGCGGGCATGCTGCTGCCACCCACTATAGGCCTGCCTGCCTCACCTGGAGGGCTGCATCGGAGGCTGCAGCACATGCCAACCAGCTCTGCCCCACCTGTGTCCCTGTCCCTTGGGGAAGACCACCCAAACCGGGAGGGGGGCACCATAGAGGGGGAGCCAGGGCCCCAAATGGAGGGGCATGATAGGCAGCCTGGGGCCCCAGGGCCTCTTAATCCAACCCTGTCACCAGGCAAACACAGATGAGCTGATGGAAAGAAAAGAAAGGAAACTTGGGTAAGCGTGCACATGCATTTTTCCTACACTGTTTAAATTTAAAGATAGCTTCTGATCCATTCCTTTGTTAAAAAGGCAAACATATGAACTTTGTGAGACCTCTGCCTGGAGCGATGATGGAGGGTAGGGGGCAGAGGCCATGCTCCCAGCAAGGAGCAGGAGATGCATCAGGACGTAAGTGGTCTTTTTAGGAAGCAAACCCAAGTGCTGCAGACTACAGCTGACCTACAGGATCAAAAGTTTAAGACTTTCTACCATTTGCAGTCCCTCTTGAACTGCTTGGTCACTGTTCCCTACAGCTCCCAACATCGATTCATAAACTCAGTATATCATGTGGCATTATGTACAGAACAAACCTTTATTCCTCCCAGACACAATACAGGACAACAAGGAAAACCATGGCTTCACATACACTGAGCTGTGAAAACCACAGTTGATGTATTTGTAGACACAGAGAACTACATTTATGCACTTATACGGAATCCCTTTGCAATTCTGTCAATTTATTAGAAAATTGTGTAACCGTGCCTGTGGCATTTCTAAACATTGATTTTTGTACTGCTTTTTCCCCCCACTCATAAATTTTCTATTTTTGGAGAATCAAACTATCTTTATAAGTTCATAATAAAGACTGCAGAATGCACACTGGTTGTCAAAGAAAACAGTACTTATAAATGTACAGCAAGCAACATAGAGTTCATAGCTTCTGGAAAAAAACATTTGTATTTATAAGTGTACAGCAAATACTGCAGAAGTTTTAGCAGCACTTGGCAAGAGAACTCTCCATGTGACAGGGGAATTAGGGCATACCTATGCTATCGTTGGTTCGGACATCACATGCTACACCACATATGATGACATGATTTAGATGCTTGGTCTGCCTACTCCAAGATGTATAACGTATGGACCAGATCTCATATGGGTAGAGCAAAATCATCTAGACAATTATCCTCAACTAAGCAATAGAAGAACCACAAGCAGTGGAAACAAGTGTGGAACACGAATCATCTTCTACACCTGATCCATCTTCCTCACCAGCTAAAGCTGTAATTCCACCCACACCTATACCAGTAGACAATTTAATGACCTATTCAAGAAGGTCGCTCAAGATCTTAAAATTCTCCTGGAAGAAGTCGCAGAACCTCTTAAATTGTTTACATCAACTTTGTCAAAAATTGCACTCCCTATGGAAGAGGCATTGATGGAACCACCCAATGCTATATGACAAAGACCAGACACCATTCTCTCTACTAATAAGGGAAGAATAGAAAATACTATGTCTTGGCCAAGGGAGTAGAGTTTCTATTCACTCATCCATCTCCAAACTCGCTAGTCACAGACGCAGCAAACCAAGGGTGAAAATAAATAAATTATAAGGCAACATCACATGATAAGAAATAGAAGAGATTTGATCTATAGGGAAGAAAAATCTACTCATCTTCCACTCTACTAATGAGTGTATCAAATTACTCAGCCCTGCTTTCCAACTACAACCACAGCATTTTTGCAAAAAAATCTCAATTTCTGAATGATATATACCTGAGATCAGAAGAGAGCAATTTAAGTCACTACTTACCAAAGAGCAACCTGTGGTGAGAACTTTGCTACAGACTTCTCTGGACATAGCTGATAAAGGTGGCCAGAACTATAACCATGACCATAGTTATGCACAGGTCCCCTTGGTTTCATGCAGTAGGTCTTCCCAGAAAGCTACAAACTAAAATAGAAGATCTCCCATTTGACAAGACTCAACTTTTTGCAGAAAAGACAGATGAAGTACTATCTTCATTGAAAAATTTCAGGGCTACATTATACGAACCCTAAGCATTTATACACCTGGAACAAAGAGGAAGTAATATAGATTCCAACCATATAACTGCAGATACTCAGCTCTTCAAACAGTAGACAGTACAAAAGTCACAAAGAGAGAACACAGAAATGCAGAGAACCCCAACACCTTCAGGGTATCGGTCTGCATCATCCAAGGATCAGTTCTGAGATTTTGGTTGAGGATCTTAGAAACCTTACTCAACAAATAGTACCAGTATCATCCACAACAAACTTTGAATTTCACCTTTCACAATTCTGTCTTAACTGGTCGATTGTTAGATCAGCCAAATGGGCAATAGAAATCATTGGTTCAGAATACACTATCCCATTTATATTTATCCTTCCCACCCACAATCCTTCCCTGACCTTTTTCAGGGACCCAATTCACATGCAGTTACTGCAGCCAAAAAAATAGACTGTTTCATACAAATAAGGCAATAGAACATGTACCTCACAACACAGAGGGAAAGGGCTTTATTTCTGTTACTTCATAACAGAGAAGAAGAACAAGGGAGGGAGACCCATTCGAGACCTGAGAGTACTAAACAGATCTGTGCAGTAACAAAAATTCAGGATGGTCACACTATTCACTATAATCTTGGCACTGAAACAAGGGGCTGGTTCTCAGCCCTTGACCTCCAAGGTTTTTCTCCAAAGTGCTTGCAGTTGTTGCAGAACACCTAAGGAGACCGGAAATTACATTTTTCTCTTATATAGATGACTGCATAATAAAGGCAACCCACAAAACCATGGCAAGACAGCCATTGGCCAAACTATAATACTCTTTCAAAAACTAGGACTCCAGATGAACATGAAAAAGTCCACTTTGAACCCAGCACAGCATCTGGAGTTTATAGGAGCAGATCTGAATGCAATAACACCAAAGACATGATTACCAAGACCCTGAATTCAAGGCTATTACAGACATAATGCTACAAGTGAGCATCAGTCCAACAGTAACAGCATGCGTTGCTTTACAACCTCTGGGGCATATGTGGCTGCTACATTTGTGGTCCATACCTGATTATATATGAGAGTTCTCCAGGTGTGGCTCACATACCTGATTAAATATGTGAGTTCTCCAGGCATGGTCTACAGACCAGACACAGTCTGAACAAAGTGCTGACAGTGCTAAAAAAAGGTCAAAGATTCTGTATTGTGGTGAATTCAGGAAAACAATATGATGTCTAGAATCCTATTCTCACAGCCTTAACCATCAATTATGATTATGACAGATGCGTCTTTTCTAGCTTGGGGAGTGCATTTGCATGACCACACAATACAAGGCAGGTGGCCAAAGCCTGAAACGAGTCTTTACACAATCTGGTTAGAAATCAGGGCAGTCTTCAATAGATGCTGGTAGTTTCTACAGTTCATAAGAAAAAAACCTATAAAAATCATGGCATGCATGTTTTAGTTATGTCAACTGCCAAGGAGGAGCAAGATCCTGCTCCCCATTCAGCAAATCAAAATAATTTTTAGTTGCAGTTAGCCAGGTGTGTAGGGGAGATTAGCACACTTATGGCCCACCTGCCATGCACAATATTCTGTAAAGAAAAGATCACTCTTAG
This sequence comes from Podocnemis expansa, assembly GCA_007922195.1. Taxonomy (NCBI): domain Eukaryota; kingdom Metazoa; phylum Chordata; order Testudines; family Podocnemididae; genus Podocnemis; species Podocnemis expansa. Next base: position 844,564 of record ML682010.1, read on the forward strand.
ATATCAACCAAAATTTTTACCAAAAATTTTCAATCTTCGACATTAACACACCTATTCATTGACTTACCGTCTATGGGAAAATGAATGTAAACTCATAGGAAGCCTCCTTCCTGCACCTGCTTGATGTCAGGCAAGTGATAGCATTTTACCTGGAAAAACAACAGAAATATTTAGAAAATTGGACAAACTTCATTTATGTGGCTGAATGCACACAAGGCAAAGCCATATCTAGCCAAAGGTTCTCTAAATGGATAATGGGATCCATCTAGACATGCTGTAAACAGAATGAAATACAGGCTCCCTCAGGAACTCACTCAATGATAGTGATGTCCATTTCCACAGAGTTCCTGAATAATGTCCCTATCATCAGGGCCGTCCCTAGAGGGGTGTGGTGCCCGGGGCAATCAGCCTGTGCCTCCCCCAGGAGGGACAGGGCAGGCTGGCCCTGAAGCTGGCCGTTCACTCCTGCCCGTCCCCAAGCCAGCTACTCTGCCCCCAGAAGTGGAGTGGGCTGGTCTCTGCTCTCCTGCCCTGCCTCTGCGCTGGCCCTCCTTGCTCCCAGGGTGGAACAGCTGGCCCAGTGGAGGGGCGGGAGAGCGGAGTCTGGCCTCTGGGCTGGCCCACTCCACCCATGGGCCGGCTGTTCTCTGGCCTGGGGGTGGGATGGGGTGGGCTGGCCCAGGGCAGAGGCAGTGGGGAAGGGGCAGGGTACAGCATAGCTATGAGGGGCAGTAGTGCGGGCCCTGCATTGCCCTGCTCATGGCAGGATAGTGCAGGGCCCACAGAACTGCAGGGCCCAAGGCAATCACCCCTCTCCCCCTCATCCTTCCCCCAAGGATGGCCCTGTCTTTCCATGGACCTATGCAAGGCAAAAACATGGCCTTCAGCTTCAGAATGTATTTGCAAAACATTATGCAATTGATCAGGCATCTGCTAGGGAGGCTGCAGTAGGTCTATCTGTACTCTCATTTGTACAAAATAACTAGTATTGAAGTCCCTCCACCAAATAACAGACACTACTATGTAGTCACCTAAAGTGGTGTATCTACAAGGACATCATTTGAAGAAGAAAAAGTCACTCACCTGGTGCAGTAACTGATATCTTTTGAAACGTGTCCCCTTGTGGCTGATCCTGTACCAACCGTCCTCCCCTCTACTTTGGACTCTACAGTAGAGAAGGAACTGGGGGGTTGGGTTATGCGTGCGCCAAAAGACTCACCAATGGCACTGCAAGATGGGAGATAAACGTGTGAGACCTGGATGAGTACTGCTGAAAAGATCTCCGGGATTGAGGATGCAGGGCGACAACACTTAAAGTGGAGCACCCACGGGGAGTTGTTGTTTCAAACAACATCAGTTATGGCACCAGGTAAATAACCATTTCTTTTATAACTTTTGGTTTGAAATCTGGAACAGTATTCACGTAGCATCTCTCAGCATCTCTCTGGATGATGACTTATCTGCCAAAATAGACTGTACTACAGCCTACAAACAACAGCCAGTATAGTTCATGAGCTATGTGAAAATTCATTCTAAAGATTAATGAATTTCATTGGTCAATGCCTTTCCTTTCCATATAAAATATTTACATGTATGTAAAATGTATACAAATTTGTGTGCTCACACAGAGTAAACAGCATGTTTTGAAACAAAACTAGAAAGTCCTGAAGGATAAACTAAAACTAAATAATGTTTTACTCTTATTGTATCAGTAGACACTCTGTAGCTTTTTACTGTGGCTTGTGATGTATATCTTTAACAAATAAATGGTTATTTCCTTTAATACATCTGTGAAATCCCTATTTTGTACAAAATAAGAAATACTACATATGCTTTTGATATCTTGTATTGTTGTCTGGGTTTGCTGTGAGCATGCCAAAATGAATAATTACCACATGCCAATAGTATATGTTCAGTCATTAGTAAAAAATTTTATCATGAGGAAAAACATGCTTATTTGATACACATCTAAGAAGAGCAAATAGATTTTGACCCAGCCGTGAGAAAATGAATGTTAGAGCATGAGGCTTGAAATATATTAACATTAAGCTGTGAAAGGAGAGGCAGTACAGGTGTTGTCTGCCTTACCACCCAGCACCAAATGCTTACTTGGGTCCAGTGACCTCTGTACCAAATAACCAATATTCAGGGTTGAGTTCCTTCAACCAGCCACTGAAGCTGGCCTGTTTGAGCCTGTCACCTGCACTGGACGCTGGCCACATAAGATGAAATTACAAACTCACAACTTTTAATTTTCTGTCCCTTCTGCTTATTAACCAATAAGCACGCTTCAAGATGCCATGAGGAAGGCAAAAGTCAAAATAAAACTCTGGACATGGCCCATTCAGCATGGGGGGAAACCCTTCTTGATTCAAAACACTAATTGTTCAGATCCCCATACAATCTTGGAAATGCAGTTTGAAGTACAGTATATGTCCATTGCAAAGCAGAGCAACACTGCAGTAGAAAGCTTCTTCAGCACCTGTGGTCTTCATATACAGCAACAGTGCGTGTGTGTATGTGCGCATGTGCGTGTGTGAAATTTTTAATTTGAACTAAGCAGAGCTTAGTTCGAACTAACTGCTTTGTTCAAACTTATTTTGAAATTTAGTTCAAACTAGCAGTTGTGCTAGTTTGAACTAAATAAGTTCAAACTAGGGGTAAGTTTGAACTAAGCACGGTTTTTTTTAGTTCGAACTGAAAAAAGCATGGCTACTTCCAACTAAAAGTTAGTTCGAACTAAAAAACCGTGCTTAGTTTGAACTGCTTAGTTCGGACTAAGTAAGTCCAAGCTAAGGTTTTAAATCAGACGTGGCCAAACTGTGGCTCGGGAGCCACATGTGACTCTTGAATGAAAAATTGTGGCTCCTGGAAGAATGTCAGCAAATCAGTTTAGGAAAGCAGCTCCAGCCTAGAAGTTCAGGAGGGGGTCGGGACAGTGGGGAGAAGCGCGGCATGGCCAGGGATGGTGGGGAGAAGTGTGGCATGGTCGGGATTTTAAAAAACTCGCCGCTAGCCTGCAGTCTTCTACATCGAGCAGCAGCTAAGGTTTTACTGTATAGGCCTAATTTTCATGGTAACCTTAAGTAATAATTAGAATCTAACATTAGTAGGATTAATATTTGTCCTCTTTTTACGATAAAATTAAAGTGTGCAATGAATTTTAAACTTAGTAATTTTGGAGTAGGTAAAAGCATATTGCTATATGCCTCAGTGCAGCTCTCGAAGGTTTAATAATCAACTTGTGTGGCTCTTGAGTTCCATAAGTTTGGCCACCCCTGTTTTAGATGTAGACATAGCCTTAAAGTCTCCCCCTAGTCTGCTTTGCTTCTCCAAAGAGGCATGATCTTCATGTGTGTTTCTGGACGAGGGTAATGGAAATGACTGCAGAGCAGTTAAGCCTGCCTTTCTGTTTTCCGTTTCTCTCATGCATTTAGAAGTGGTCTGCACTTTCCTGCTGGTGAGACTGTGGGAGGTATGAAATAGAAGAGTTTAATGAGTTCAGTGATGCCTGCTATTTTTCATACTTCTTAATGAAACATTCCTATGTTTTCCACTGTTTCACTCAAACCTTTGTTATTCCAATGTAGATTCTAGGAACTGTATTCTGGCATTGGTGATATATACATAAGCCCATTTGAAATCAGTGGGAGTTGAGCATGTGTAGTTTAAGATGGACTTGAGCTATTGTCTGTGAAACTTGTCCAGCCTTGTACAATGAGACTGGATGATAATTTTATATAATTCACATGTAAAAATCCCTTTTTATGTTTCATTAAGTATAAAGGTTTTTACTGATGGCTCTTTGAAGGTGACATGGATTAATTGATTTATTTTTCCTAATGTATGTGATGACTTTCTTTCCATATATTAGTATTGTGGAAGGCAATTTACTTTTGAGTAGTCTAGGTTTTAGAGACTTCATGGTTTCTGCCTTTCAGACAGTTATTTTTTAGAGTGATGAGAGTGATGTTGCCTAAAAGCAGCAAATACTGTTGCTTCTTTTTAGAATCATCTAATTTACTGTAGCCTGTCTCTCAGAATACATTATTCAGTTTTAGGCACTGAAAATTAATAGATTAGGTCAAACAAAGGACATTTTCTAGATGTTTTAAAGGAAAAAAATAATAAATTACTGATGTGGCAAGGGAAGGCCACAGGAAACCTGTCAGCTATCTTACAGCTCATGTGAATTCGTAGTCACACTGTGTCTAATGAGGTAACATCTCACTGTCAGTAGAAAGGAGTAGTCTGTGCATACTGCTGTCATATGTGATGCAACCAAGAAAGAATAAAGATCTGTTTGCTGCTCAATATCTGACTGGCATAACAGAATGCAGGACTGGCCCAAGGGTTTTTGTTGCTCAAGACGAACTATGACTTTGTGCTCCCCCATCCAGCACAGAAAAAAATGGAAGGCTGGAATGAACATATTAATATATTTTTTAAATAGAGAAAAAATTCGCTTCCATCTAATTTGGTCCCACTTAAAACCTGGCATTCTATGTGACCACCTAGTTTGTGTGTATAGTTAGACTACCCCTGACAGAATGTGAAGATTGTCCAAGTAGCACATCCCATATATCAATAGGACAACATAGGGTAGTCTAAAGGGGTACATAATTTACATGACTAAACAAGATTTGCTTTTTCTTCATTATATGTAATACAGTAGTGCCTAAAAGCAACAGTCAAGATTAGCACTTGACAGGTGATGTGCTGAAACAACTCACAGGAAGAGCCTGTTAGAATAAAATTCGTTTAGCTGCTTTGAGTTCTGCCAAGGGCTGAAGCAAAATCAGTGTTCTGTTTTTTCCTTTAAATTGTCATGCTTCTCAGATCATTAAATCAAAATCACTAAATTCTGAAACTTAGCATATGAAGAGTCTCCTATTTAGGTGTACGTCAGTAGTAGAAAAAATTGGCTGGGCAGTGTTATAAGTAACTGAAAATCAGGGTTACCATGAATTTGTGGGTGAAAAATTTACATCAGCTTCACTTAAGGCCTAATCCTGAAAAGTGTTGCACATTTCCCATTGACCTCATTGGGAATTGAAGATGCCTTATATTTTTCAGGGTGAAGAATCAAAAATATGCACTGTGTAAAAGAGCAGGTTTTGGAGGTTACCTGTCCAGCGCACGTTTTTCATGTCATTAGGCGGCAGTCAGTATCAAGGATTTAAAGTGGCTCATGTTCTTCATAGATTTATATGTGTTAATGTGTGCTGTTAGTGTCTCAAGCATTTCTGTTGCCTTACCAACAAAATGTAACTTAAGCAACATTTGTACATTTGTTACCAATTAGGATTTCCCCTTTATCTTTTTCCACTGTTAACATGTAAGATCAGCAATAATGGGTGACTTCACTTGTGTCCTAGATCTATTAATGGGTAAATAAGGGCTCTCTTTTAATTAAGCAGCATGCACCTTTATCTGATTTATGCTTGATCATAAAGATGTGTGTTACTGAGTGAAATTACTTGGTTTTATGGCACAGTTGCCACTGCTTCAGACCAGATGAAAACTGCTCTGCAAGATAGGGTGAACAATAGGAACAAAACATTTTATAACCTTCTAGCCAATCTTGCTGTTTCCTTTCCTTCCATTTTTCAGTAGATACACTCTGTAAAACCTCTCCATTTTGCTCCTTTGTGTTAGTGTGTTGACTGCACAGTGAAATCTACTACACTCATGGACACAGAAGAGCAAACACGTAGCACTTTGAGTGATTAGAACTATTCATAAATTGCACATTGCTGCTAGCACACTGAACAGAACAAAGAAAGGTTGCTCAGCAGGAAAGAACAGCACAACTCTGTGATCTCCAACCTAACTGAAGCTCTACATTCTCAGCAGAGTGGTATGAAGAACTATTTTTGGTTTGTTCCCAAATTCAAAAATGAACAAAACCTGCAGTAGTGTAGGGAATCATTTTAGATTGAACAAAATGTTTCTTTTTGACCAGAAACAAAATTTCTTGATTGCATACTTTTTATTTTTAAGTAAAATTAAAGAATTTCTAAATGTTAAGTGGTTTCAGATGAAAAAAAATCAAAACATTTTGTTTAGAGAATATTGAAATGAATCCTTTCAACTATTTTGGGATTATTTTTCATTTTTTCCCCCCAACAATAATCATTAGGAAAAAGCTGACAAGAATTTCCTAAATGTATATGTCTCCAAATCTGCATTTTTAGCTTTAAAAAAAAAAAGTTTTGGCTGAAAAATTTGGCCCATCTCTGTTAGTTTGTGTTTTGTAACATACCTGAAATAAAATAGATTGGATACTGCACAAATAGCTGCTTCTTCACACCAGTTTGTCATTTTGCCTCAATTCTGACATGGAGGGATCACATGCAGGAATACTGAAAGTTCACTTTTCAGGTTGATTGTCTTCTTGATTCCTTTGTTATGGCTTCTCCCATAGAAAACAATGAGGAAATGAGTACTGTCTGATCTCCATTCCCCTGATGTAGGATTGGGAAAATTATTGGGTAGTAGTGGCTGCATTATTTCATTTTAAATTCCTGTGAAGTATTTTAGAGTCTGGAAGTTTTAAATGAGAGAGGGATTGAGAGGGAGTATGCATGCATGCATCCACACGTGCACTTGCATTAAGATGACCAGAATTATTACAAAACTGTCTTTATTTAATCTTTTTTTGATAATCTGTCAGTTTGTTTCCTTAGGCAATCCTACTTTATTCTTGTGTACATTCATCTACTGTGTGCTTATGACAGTACCTATGGGTGGAGATAAATACTAAAATAGACTGACCCAAAAGCCAAACAGTGTGGGAACACTATCAAACTGTTCTCTGCTCATGACTGGTTCTCTGCCATTTCAAGAGCCACAAGAAACAAAAGCATTTTGCACTATGTCCTAAGGGGCATTTACTTCTAGACATATGTCCTTTATTATGGTGGATTGAAGACCCAGAGTAGTTGGGTAGTGCCTAGTGCGGGAGTGGAGACCCTGAACCATGTGCACCCTCTTCTCTTGGATCTTTAAGCACCATGTTATGCACTTTCTTTTTATTATATTCTTACAGATTTAAGGAATGGCTGGGAACTGCGGGGGACAGATGCACCACTATGTGGGAGCAGAGGCTCTATCTATGGTGTATTCGCCATTCTCTGGATCCCACAGGCTACCTATACTGTATGTACGGTGCTTTTATGTAGTGCGTATAATTCTATTCTTACATGATCCTGTAGCTAACGTACTTTGGTTCACTTTCTAGAGTATATGATGTTAACAGTAATGAATTTATTTCATGAGACCATAATTCTGAGGACCTATTGCACTGCCTGCTTAAGTAAAGGGAAATCTTCAACAGCCTTTAACAAATTTTGGGTCAAACCTTGAAGAAGTAAAGAAATTTTGTGCATTTGTGGATTTTTTACATACTCTTACATGTATTTGTTGTCATTTTTTTAAGAAGCTCTGTGCAATACTTCATTGCATTTACATTTGTATGGTATGTACATATTGTACTGTTGAAGGAAACTAAAATATGATCTAGGACTAGATAATACCAGTTAAAATTATTGCAAATATTTGGGGGGCATGGGCATGGTGTAAATATCCATTAAGTGGTACATCCATTCAGTAGATTGCAATTGCTATCACAGACAGTATTTGGCAGAAAAATTGCTATAGCTTTTGTTGACATAATAGGTAACATTAATTAAATTTTCTTAAACTAGAGAGGGAAGATTTCTAATCGCAGTGCTCAATTTGAAGTAAGAGATTATTCTTCAAGAAGTGTCGCTGTGGGTGCTCCACTGTAGATATATTCACATGCCTGCACATAAGATCAGAGATTTTAAGTAGCAGTGTCAGTTCAGCCCACACATGCACTCTCCCTGTCTTGTGCTCTGCCTCGTTGCTATGTAGTGCTGTGTGGGTGAACTATTCTCAATTCCTTCTCAACTCCCTTTGGCTTGAGATGGAGCCTTAACAGAATCTGATTTCAGAATTTCGTATCTATGTCTAACTTGTAGTCTCAGTTAATAGTTTAGTTTCCATGAATGTTAATAATTTCCCTTCTTTTCTTTGATTTTTTTTTTGTTGTTAGAAATTGCTATAGCCCCAATCTACTTTCATGGGAGGCATGGCCCATCCATTTGCTGTGGACACCCTTTGTTGCCCTCATCTATGCCCTTTGCACCACCATTGTAGCCCTAGTGGGACCCATGGGCAGGCTATAGACCCCAGTTTTTGAGGACATCTAGTGTCACCAAAAAGGACTAGAGAAAGACAGTCTCCTTCAGAGAAGTATCTGTGTTCAAGCAAAAACAATGAGAGTCCTGTGGCACCTTAAAGACTAACAGATTTCTTCAGAAATAAGCTTTTGTGGGCTTCAACCCCCATGTCAGATGCATGAAGTGGAAACTACAGTTGAGAGGTATATAGATACATGCCAAGATGGAGGAGGGAAAGCATTAGCAAAGTCAATTCAGTTTGGGCAGATGGGGCCCGTTCATACCAGTTGATTAGAGGGAGAGAGTGTGTGAATAGGAACACTTACTTTTTGTAATGTGCTAACCGTTCCAAATCCCTATTCAGGTGCAGCCTGATTGTGTCAAGTTTGCAAATCAGCTCCAGCTCTTCAGTTTCATGCTGAAGTCTGTTTTTGAAGATTTTGCTGAAGAATGGCATCTTTCAAGTCAGCTACTAAGTGTCCAGGGAAATTGAAGTGTTCCCCAACTGGTTATTGAATGTTGCCATTTTTGATGTCTGATTTGTGCCCATTTGTTCTTTCACATAAGGACAGTCTGATTTGGCCAATGTACAAGGCAAACGGGCATTGCTGGCACATGAGAGCATATAACACATTAGTGGATGTGCAGGTGAATGAGCCCCTGATGGTGTGTCTGATGTGGTTGGGATCCGTGATGCTATCACTGGGCAGAGTTGGCAGTGGGGTTTGTTGTAGGGATAGGTTCCTAGATTAGTGTTCTTGTTGTATGGTGTTGAGTTGGTGGAGAGTATTTGCTTCAGGTTTGTGGGCTGTCTGTAAGCAAATATTGGCCTGCTTTCCAAGGCTTGAGAGAGTGTGATATCATCTTCTAGGATAGGCTGTATGTCTTTCATGCTTTGTTGGAGGGATTTTTAGCTGGGGGCTGTAGGTAATGGCCAGTGGTGGTCTGCTTTCTTTGTCAGGTAGCAGGTGGCTACTGGGTACCCCTCTGGCTATGTTGATCTGTTTTTTCACTTTGCCAGGTAGGTACTGTAGTTTTAGGAAGGTTTGGTAGAGATCTTGTAGGTGTTTGTCTCAGGTATCAGAGCAGATCTGTTTGTACCTTAAGGCTTGGCTGTAGATGATGTGTCCTGGGTGGAAGCTGAAGGTATGTAGGTATATATTGTGGTCAGTTGATTCTCAGTATAGGGCAGTGTTAATGTGCTCATCCCTTATTTGTATAGTAGGGTTCAAGAAGTGGATTTCTTGTGTGGACTGGTCCAGGCTGAGGTTGATGGTGGGGTGGAAATTGTTGAAATCCCAGTGGAATTCTTCAAGGGACTCTCCCTGCGGGTCTGATTATGAAAATGTCATCAGTGTAACATAGGTAAAGGGGAGGCAACTGGGGACAAGATTCCAGGAAGCGATGATCTAGGTTGGCCATAAAGATGTTGGCATACTGTGGGGCTGTGTGGATACCCTTAGCTGTGCCACTGACTTGAAGATATAGATCATCTCCAAATCTGAAATAATTGTTGTTCAGGACAAAGTCACAAACTTCCGTTACCAAGTGTGCCATGTCATCATCTGGGAAACTGTTCCTGATGGCTTGTAGTCCATCTTTGTGAGGAATGTTAGTGTAGAGTAGATGTGGCCAAACTGCAGCTTGTGAGCCGCATGCGGCTCTTTAAAGAAAAAATGCGGCTCCCGGGACAGCACAGCAGGGAAGGGTGGCATGGCGGGAGCCAGGGGTGAGAAATGTGTAATTGTCGGGGGCAGCAGAGAGGTGGCAGCAGGGTGAGAGCCGGCAGCGGAGGGACAGCCTTGTGAGAGCGACATGAAAAAGCAGCATGGTCAGAGCTGGGGGGAGGGGCAGCATTTTGAGAGCCCGCAGGGAAAAAGCAACAAGGGCTGGGAGGGGAGGAGCAGCATTGTGAGAGCTTGGAGGGAAAAAGCAGCGTGGTAAGAGCTGGGAGGGGAGGGGCAGCATTGTGAGAGCCAGCAGGGAAAGAGAAGCACTCAGAGCAAGTAACTGCCAGATTGTACAGTTTACCCACACAATATTAATTCTACCCTCCTTGTCTGTATGAGTTATGATACAGTCTTTAATTAGAACATCACAGGCTTCATTCATTGTACAAACTGGATGCACAGAGAGGCAAAATGAAAGTAGCCCCAGCAAAAAAGTCTGACCTTCTGAGTGCATGATTTTTTAAATTCTTTTTTGATACTGTTTTCTGGGTAAATATTTTTAAAACTGGCAACATAAATTGATCAAGAGCAAGTCTACAGTGAACTACAGATAAGTGATGATAATCTAGCAATATAAACTTAAATTAATTTACAATTGCTTTTCTCTTTTTTAAAAATCACCTGGCATTTCCAGATATTGTAAGATAATGCAAAATTATTTCTCTTGTATTTCTGTTTTGAGAATTAAATGAGAATAATCAGAAATGACTGAAAATTGACAAGTGTTGCATCCGAAACCACTGACTACTGTCAAAAGGTTATTAAAAAAAGCTCTATTAATTTAAAGAATATTACAAGTACTTATTATGGATCATGGTTCATTTTCAGCATGCAAAATGATTTAGACTTAGGATAGACCACCACTACTGAAAACTGGCTTTAGAAAAAAAATTCCTTAAGTCCATTGAACAAGTGGGCCTGAGACATCAGTATGTCATCTGTTTGCAGAAGGAACTGCTAGTCAATTTATTTTATAAGAAAATTTTAATTAATATAACTAAGTCAATTACCAAGATAATTTACATTCACTGCAAAGTTCAATAGCAGCACTATACTCCCACTGATTAAATAGCATTCAAAATGTATTAATTTTTCTTTGTTGTATACCAGTAGTCAAAATCCATTTATATTTCAGTGCAGTCTTCATGAATGACTCTATGGGTATCTGAGCCCATTGGACAAGAGTGTAATTGTTGTAGGGGCTGAGGATGGAAAATTGTGTTGTAAACTTTCTGAAAAAAATCTCTCACCAATAAAGATTTTACTTTGTATTATAAAAAACAAATAATGATATTTAGAATGTATACAGGCCTGACCCTAAACTGAATAAACTCAATGGGATTTTTTCCATAATATCTTCTGTGCATGAACTCCAAGGCACTTATGGAAACAGGCTCTGATCTTGCACTTTCTGTCCCCATAAATTCTCATTGATCTGTTGTGATTCTGAACAGTTGAAAAGGTGTCCCTGTGCATCTCTTCACAGGATTAAGATGAGAGCAGTGTTTCCCCTTACTATTACTTTCATTTTAAAATTAATTGTATCTGATTGAGTCCTCAGACCTTTTATCTTCACCATCCATGAGTATTTTAGTGAACCAGTTTACTGGCAGAAATGTTGGCAGGGAAGCAGGGGCACGGTCGGTGGTGGGGTGGGGTAGGGGGTGGAAGTGCGGCATGGTTGGGGAGAGCAGAGAAGCAGCAGTGTGGTAAGAGATGGCAGGGAAGTGGCAGCAGGGGTGGGGGAGGAAAGCGTGACATGATCAGAGAAGCCATAGCATGTTTAGATTTTGTCATAGGCCCTATTGCAGTGTACTTGTTGTTAAAATAAAATCATGTTTTACAAGTCCTAAACATGATGTGGAATACTAAGAAATGAAAATACAAAGGAGAAAAGTTTAAAACTGAACGTAGATTACTTTCAATTTTCGGCACAACTTACTGCTGTGAAGCATCATATGCCACAATGAAATTTAAAATATTGTGCAATATTTAGAGATCAGCATCTAAGAGAGCTTTTACCTACTGCATTGACAATTTATTGCCCAGATTTTAAAAAAAACTTGCCACAAGCCTGTAGTGTTCTACATCTAACAACAGCCAAGTTTTTACTGTATAGGCCTAGTTTCATGGTAATCTTAAATAATTATTAGAATCTGACATTGACATTAGTAGGATCAATATTTGCCCCATTTTTATGATGAAATTACAGTGCGCAGTGAATTTTAAGCTTAGTAATTTTGGAGTAGGTAAAAATATGTGGTTATACGCCTCAGTGCGGCTCTCGAAGGTTTAATAATTGACTTGTGCGGCTCTTGAGCTCTGTAAGTTTGGCCACCCCTGGTGTAGAGAGCTTCTACATCCATAGTGCCTAGGATGGTGTTTTCTGGGACATCACCAAAGGATTGTAGGTTTTTTTCAGGAAGTTGGGTGGTAGCATGCATTTGATGAAGTGGGTTGGAGCCCATTACACCTGAAGGAATCTGTTGGTCTTTAAGGTCCCACAGGACTCTTGTTGTAATCTCCTTCCGCTTCTCTATCCGATCCTCAGAGCAGATGTTTGAGGAACAGGAAGTGAGACTACACAAGGAGGTTACTCCTGTGACTAGCTTCTTTGTCCTCTCCTGATGAAGCCTTTATGCCTCCCGCACCAACACTGACAAATGACTTCAGACAGTTTCAAGATCTCATTAAGAGAGTAGTAAACTTGCTACACATTCTGTCTGAAGGAGTCACAATACAAGTTACTGGACATTCTACATATTTCATCATCAGGTTGCACTAAACTCCCTGTTAGCAAGGGTGTGTTCGACCCAGCAAAAACTATGTGGTAGACACCAATCACAGGTCTTCCCACATGCAAGAGAGCGGACAAAAGTAGTGTCCATTATTTGGTGAAGGGACTTTGATACTAGTTATTTTGTACAAATGAGAGTACAGATAGATGTATTGCAGCCTCCCTAGCAGATGCCTGATCAATTGCATAATGTTTTGCAAATACATTCTGAAGCTGAAGGCCATGTTTTTGCCTTGCATAGGTCCATGGAAAGACAAAGCCGTCCTTGGGGGAATGATGGGGGGGAGAGGGGTGATTGCCTCGCGCCCCACAGTTCTGTGGGCCCTGCACTATCCTGCCATGAGCATGATACAATTTAGGATTGCTAATTATCAAACCCTTATGTCAAAACACAATCCTATCAGCTACTCTAATTTGACAACCTTCATTGAACATCTCCTAGCTGCTCAAACAGAACAGTTTCACGTGATCATTACTGAGAGTCAGCTCCTTTTGCAAGGACATTGTTGCAGGTGTCTCTGGATGCTGCTGATACAGCTGCTTGCTGTATACCAACAGCAGTGGTCAAGTGGAGAGCCCTGCGGCTTCACTTTTCTGGTTTTCAAAAGGAAGTATAGTCCAGTGTTGAAGATTTTCCATGTGACAGGCTGTTTGCAGAAAGAATGGACAAATCCCTCCACTCATTAAAAGACTCTAGAGCCATATTGAATTCCCTGGAATTTACACATCTAGACAGAAATGAAAATATAGTAAGTCTCAGATGGCATGGAGATCCCAGCCTGCTCGGTTCTCTCCTCCTCAGAGCCATTATGAACCTCAATGAAAAAGAAGATTATAAAAGGGAAGTTCAGCTGCACCACAATCTTCAACATCACAAGCCATCTGTATCTAAAAACTAATTTTGATGTATTAATCAAGGCCTCTAGTTATAACCCCCACCTTTATTTGTTGCAGCAACCCAAACATCTCCACCTCTTTGGCATAAATCTTATTCTTTTTCATGAAAACTGAGAATGTAGCACCACAAACAAGTGGGTATGGAAATCATCTCCATGGGATATTTGATCATTTTACCCTTTCTCCTTGCTGCCTATCGTCTCTGCCTGTTCCTCTTCGAAATCCATACTCACAAACACCTTTTATGTTGGGAAACAAACGACCTTCTGAACCAAGGTGTCTGTATAACCAGTTTTCACTCAGCATACAAGGGAAGGGCTTTTATTTCAAATACTTCCTACTACTGAAAAAGAATGGTAGTTGGGGACCCATTCTGGATCTAAGGTAACTCAACAGACTCATAAAGATGCAATATTTCAGGATAGTTACTTCAGGACCAATAATCCCATCTCTGGACCACAGGACTGGTTCTTATCCCTTGATCTACAAGATCAGGGGTGGATTACTGAATGGGCCAATGGGGCCTGTGCCCAGGGGCCCACCACAATTTGGGGGTCCCTCTGTCCTACTGGCAGACCAGCACTAACAAGGGGAGCTGGGCAGGCCGACCCAGCTCTGCCATTCTCACCCCACCCCTGGGCCAGGCACTCTGCCCCCAGGCGTGGGGCAGCCTGGCTGCAGCCTGGCCAGTGGGCCCTGGGGGGTGGCAGGGCTGACTGCCATGCATATGGTACAGGCTCTGGTGCAGGGAAGTCGCACCATGTGTGCCATTCAGCCCCACCAACCCCAGAGGGCTGACCAGTCAGGCCATGGCCAGCCTCTGGCCCCAGCTGCCAACCCCCCCACCAAGGGGGGAGGCCCGGGGCCCTGTGGCCCCTGATCTGCCACTGTACAAGATGCTTGCTTTCATCTGACAAGCCACACATCACTCAGGAGGTTTCTAAGCAGTGCTTAATTTATATAAAATACATGTTGGGGCTCAAGCAGTTTTTTATTTTCATAACTGATGTGGCAAAGCCATAGGTACTGGTCTATGAATTGTTAAGCCTAAATATTCTGGGACTCAGTTTTGTTGAGCCCTTGCAAAAATTAAGCACTATTTTTAAGATTTACTTTGGGTTAAGACCATTTTAAGTACAAAAAGTGCTCCCTTCAGTCTATCGTCTGCACCTAAAGTGTTTTCAAAAGTCCTTGCTATGGTAAGAAAACTAGGAAGTATGATATTCCCGTATCTGGACAAATGCCTGGTCAAAAAGCTTTCCTTCGACAGAGCCACAAAAAAGACTATTGATCTGCTTCTGCCACTGTGACAACAACTAAATGTCCAAAAGTTCACTTTAAGCCCAGTACAACATCTGGAATTCATAGTGGCTTACCTATATACATTAGAAGCCAAAGCTTTTCTTCCCTTTGCACAGGTTCAACATCTTAGCCAATTTAATCTTAGCAGTGCCTTCACACCTCAGACAGCCACTGTTTTCAGTTATTGAGGTGCATGGCAACAGGTACCTTTGGGATAACTCATGCAAAACTTCACATGCCTTGCTTTCAAGGATGACTCAGAACAATATATATTCCAAGCTGACACTGATTAAATGAACTTCCACTGATACCCATGATGTTCTAAAATGCACTCAGCTGATAGAAAAATCCTCACAATGCCTGTGCAGGGGTTCCCTGCACTCAGGCACCTCAGTTATTAATGTTGGAAACAGAGACATGCCTACTGGAATGGGGCGCTCACCTGGACATTTGCGCCATTCAAGACAAATGGTCCCTTTTCAGTCTACACTACATATCAACCTAGCAGAGCTCAGAGTAGTCAGGGATGCCTCTTCACATTTCCTGCTCCTGATCAGAGGCAAGCATATAAAGTTTATGACAGTCACTGGCAGGCAATAACTCATTACGTAAAATTGCCAGGGAGGAGCAAGATTGTCTTCCTTTTGTGCCAAGATTGTGAAACTCTTGAATTGGTGCATTAGTCACCACATCAGTATGTCTGCAGCCTACCTCCAGGCGTACAGAACACTACTGCAGATGCTCTTAACAGAAGTTTCCCCTAGGATCATGAATAGGAAATAGAACCATCCAACCTTCACAAGATATTTATATATTAGGGAGAGCCAAAGATAGACTTATTTGCTACAGCCACAAACAAGAAATGCTCCCAGTTCTGCTCCAGGGTCGATCTGAGCTTCTGCCCTGCATCTAGGCCAGCCAATCCACCCTCAGGAACGGAGTAAACTAGTTCATAGGCTGAGCTCTGCCATTCTCACCCCATCCCTGGGCTGACCACTCTACCTCCGGGAGTGGGGTGGGCTGGCTGTAGCCTGGGTAGTTGGCCCTGGGGTGGGTGGCGGGGGTCAACTGCTGCATGTACAGGGATGCTTTTCTCTTCCAGTGGTCCAGAAGTCTCTTAGATGTGTTTCCACCAATTCCTCTACTATCCAAGGTCCTGCTAAAGATAAGAAAAGAAGGGCAAGGGTGATTTTTATAGTTCCAATGTGGCCAAGACTGACTTAGTTTCCAATCACTCTAGGCCAGTGGTTCCCAATCTGGGGTCGAGTTACTGTAGGAAGTCCGTGAATACATACAGCCCTAGTCGCTGCTGGCCAGCGGCATGCAGCCCAGGCCCTGTCCAGCCCTAGCCACTGCCAGCCAGCAATTCATGGTGGAGTGGGCTCTAAAATTCTAAATGAATTGTATTTGCCTTTTGTGAGCAGCCTTACTCTGCATATGTCCCCCCACCCCTTGGGAGCAGGCAGGGGCCAGGTCCTCCACTGCCCTTCTGCAGCACCGCTGCCTGCAGTCAGTCCCTGATAACAATTATTACCATTTGGGGTTCCATGGAATTTTTTGGCATTAAAAAGGAGTTCTCATACTCGAAAAGTTTGGGAACCACTGCTCTAGGCCATACCTCACCTCCTCACTCAGGTTGCTGGACAGATCTGTCACCCCAATCTACAGGTTCTCTGGCTCAATGTGTAGCTCCTCGATGGTTCCAAAACTTAGAAATAGACTGATGTGAAGATGTAAATGCAGTTACCTAGGAAGAGACTGATTCCTTCACCTCTCATGAACATTCAGAAGTGGAAGAGATTCCAATTCTGCTGTGACTCAAGACATGTTACTTCTACATCCTCTCCACTAATACTTGTGCTAAATTACATCTTAGAGCTAACAAAGTCAGGCTTGTCTCTGAGGTCTGGAAAGTTGCGTCTTGTAGCCATCATTGTCTTCCATGACAGGATAGAAAGTTCATCTGTGTTTGATAATCCTACAACAAACAGGTTTCTCAAGAGTATGGGTAACCTCTTTCCACAAATCAAAGGTGTCATACACTAGTATGGAACCTCAACCTTGTTCTCAAATGTCTTACAAGGCCTTTCTTTGAACCTATGTCCATTTGCTCTTTTCTATACCTGTCTATGGAAACAACCTTTCTAGTGGCCATCATATCTGCTCAACAAGTGGGAGGATGAAGGGCTCTAGAGGCATAACCTCTTTATGGTCTTTTTAAAAGACAAAGTTACATTATGACAGCAGTCAAAATTCCTACTGAAAATAGCTTTGGACTGCCACATGAATCAGTTTATTAACCTCCCAGTCTTCTTTCCCAAACCACAGTGGGACAAAAGAACACACACTTGATGTCAGGAAAGCACTAGCCTTTTGTAGTGGAGCCTCTTGGGAATTGCACCAGGGGTCACCTCTGGTCTCTGCTGATCAGGACTCTGCCGTAGTTGAGTCTGCCTCAGTCCAGCCTGGGTCTCCACACACGTATGCAGCCAGCTCCGAAATCCAGCTCTCCCTGGAACTTCCTTGGTGGGAGGTCCCTTCCCAGCAGAGTCCCAGAGAATTCCTCCATGGCCCAAAGGTCCAGCACCCTGCTTTCCAGTCAGAACTGAGTTTCAGACAGTGTGGAAGTCGGAAGGGTTTGTTAGCTCTCAGGATGACAGTACTGAAACACTTGGCTACCAGCAATCCACTGAGGGCTGCACAGAGCCAAGCTCTGAGGCTCCATTCCCTTAAGCCCACACGATGGCCCTGCTCCTTCCCTCCTCAGCCACTATCAGTTCCCTCTCCTAGTTCCTTCCCTGTCTTTTGTCTTTTTCCTAAACCAGGTGAATGCTGCCCCGTGGGTTTGAACAGCCACACTCTATATGACTGATTGTGCTGGGGGACAGGAAGGTCCCAACCAGGTCTGCCTATGTGGGGCTGCAAAAGGCCCATCCACCCTCTGGTGGTCCCTGAAATAATCACACACCCAGGTCCCATCACCAGAATACACGAATAGAAAAGTAAGGGAAACTGAGGGACAGCACTTAAGACACAGAATAAAACCTAAGGGTCTGCCTACTTTGTCACACCTTTTATTTGGATAGGACTAATGTGACTTGATGTACCTAGTGTAGGCTACCCGAAAATGCTAAGGTCAAGGCAGGCTGCAAAGATATCAGATTCTCCCAGAACTGGTGTTTTAACACCAAAGTTGCTTCACCAACCAGTCACAAACTGTGCTCCTGATTCCCTATGCTGGTTATCAAGAAGATAAAACAAGAAATTACAAAATCCTCTTTATTGCATTTCAGTCTCTGGCTCCTAACCAGCAAGTAAGTCTAGTAAAGAAATGAGTTCTTTAAAACACTGTTCCCTTACAAAAAAAAAAAAAAAAAAGTTCTCCCCGATTGCTCCCAAAGGATCAACCGCATTACCTGATCGATGTTTGTCTCTTACCCAAAATATGACACTGACAGGAAATCCTCTAGTATCTAAAACTAAAGGCTTATTATTAAAGGAAAGAAAAAAAAACAAGGTGAGAGATGTTAAATAATTAAAGCAGTGAGTCAGTCATGTGACTTTGAAGTTCATATTCCAAAGGAGCAGCCATGTTAGTCTAGTTCAGTAAAAAATACAAGGAGTCCTGTGGCACTTAAAGACTAACAGATTTATTTATTACATGAGCTTTTGTGGGAGAAAAATCCCACTTCATCAGCTTCAAAGCATCTGACAAAGTGGGATTTTCTCCCACGAAAGCTCATTCAGTAAATAAATTTGTTACTCTTTAAGTGCCACAGGACTCCTTGTTTGTTTTTCCAAGTCCATATGTAGCAGATTCTCAGCAGCGTTGATTCGTTTGCTGAACTGTAAAATCCTGTTGAACATACCCAGTACTTGGATGAGTCTGATCTGTCAATCCTTTGTTCAAAGCTTTATCTTGCAGAGAAGTTAATACATCGGTAAGAAGCTGGAGTGAAGACAAAATGAAGATGGTGCAGATGCCTTCTATACCTTTTGCTATATGCTTTATCCCAAACACAAGCTAGTAGCACATGGGTATGGCACATGGAAGCAGGGGCATCGCTGGTGCTGGGCACCCTGGGGCACGTGCCCTGGGTCCCAGCACCAGTGCCCCGGATCTCCTGTCCAATCGGGCCAGGGATCTGGGGCCCGATCCCCGGCTGGCCGCCCGGCAGGCCCCACCCCTGGCCAGGGATAGGGCAAGTGGGGGGCCGGGCCAGAAGGGGCCACAGAAGGCTGGGCCTGTGCCCGTGGGTGGCCAGGTCCCCGATCCCTGGCCGAGGACAGGGCTGCTGCGGTCACCGGTGGCAGGTCCCAGATCCCCGGCCGGGGATCCAGGGCCCAGCTGGCCACCCACGGCCACAGCGGCCCCGGCCCTGGCCCCAGCCGGGGATCCGGGGCCTGGCCACCCGCAGGTGTGGGCCCAGCCTCCAGCGGCAGCTTCTAGCCTGGCTGCACTGCGGCCTAGCTGCCAGCGGTGGTGCGGCCACCCCGGCCCCATCCCTGGCCAGGGGGCAGGGCCTTCCGGCTGGGGGCAGGGCTGGGCCCGTGCCCCAGATCCCCCGCCCCCCCCCCCCCCAGCGCCACCTCATGCTTTATCCCAAACACAAGCTCATAGCACATGGGTATGGCATGGAAGGCTACTTTTCTATAAGTAAAACAAACAGGGAGTCCTGTGGCACTTTTAAAGACTAACAAATTTATTATTGCATGAAGTTTCGTGGGAGAAAATCTCACTTTGTCAGATACTTTGAAGATAGGGAACTTACAGTAAGCTCATGTGATAAATAAATTTGTCAGTCTTTAAAAGTGCCACAGGACTCCTTGTTTGTTTTGCTGACTAAACTAACATGGTTACCCCTTTGAAACTTGCCTGTAAGTGTCCTTCTTCGAGATGGGCTGCTCACACACCTACACTAGAATGGATGTGAGCAGTGCTGGAAAAAGAACTGGAGTTCCCTGTCTATTGGTATGTCCCAACATGTCCTGGTGATTAATAGGTGTAGCCCCAGCTTCTTTGCCTGGGTCATTGTGTAACTGATGGCACTTGATGGACCATCATCAGGTCAGATAGTACTGATGCTGATCTGCCTGGTGTGTCACCCACTAGCACAGCACAAGTTTTAGATACTGATATATCGCACAAATTTGTAACTTACAATCCAAAGGCTACATGTACATATACATAAGCTAATCAAGTTTAGCAAATTATGGCTGTTCCAATGATATCTTACGTGGCATATCTTGTACAATTCATTCCAAATTTGTCATATTAGTATTAATATTATAAATGGTCACTCATTTTATACATTCACAATTAATCCTTTCTGAAATTAATCCCCCAGACTATTCTTTTCTACTGCAGACAGATCTAAGGGATCCTCAGTCTCTAAGCAAAAATGGATATTGTACGGCATTACCTATTGCTGTCATGCTTCCAACCTTCAAGCTCCTCCTGGAGTGGGAGCTGACTCCATGAGATCCATCTCTGCTTCCATAGCCTTCCTCAAGAACATTCTGATCACAGAAAGACATAGAGCAGTGACTTGGGCATCTGCTCATACATTTGCTGAACTTTGTACAGTCATGATTTAGCAGCTGGTGTCATATTTAGCTCCACTGTTTTTGGGTTACTTACCTTGTGCAATAACTGTGGTTCTTCAAGGTATGTCTCTCTATGCGTTCACCTTTTCCTCCCATCTGTTTTGGAGTTCTTATGAATGAGCCCTGTGGCAAGAAGGGAATTGATGCAGTTCACCCACACAGTGCTATTTAGCACCAAGACTGAGCATAAGACTGGTAGAGTGCATATAGGGGACAAATGGACACTGCTACCTAAAAATCTCTGGCTATGTCCACACATACATCATTATTTTGAAATAAGTTATTTTGAAATAAAGTCCTTATTTCAAAATAAGTTAGTTCGAATTAAGAAAATGTTAATTCGAATTAAGGGAAAGCCTGCTATCGAAACGGCTGTTATTTTGAAATGGTTATTTCTAAATAAGGCCATTTGGACATGTTGTTTCAAAACAATGGTGTTATTTCAAAACAACATGTCCAAACGGTGTTATTTCAAAATAACCATTTTGAAATGACAGCCGTTTCAAAATGAATGGGGTTTAAGCTGTTTCGAAATGACAGAGCCCGTCATTTCGAAATAAGAAAATGTCATGTGGACCTAATCTTTTTTATTTCGAAATAACCAGTGTTATTTCGAAATAAAAGAGATGTGTGGACATACCCTCTGTTTTGAAGTGCAGGGATATACATATACCCATAGGGGGAGGCATCTTGAAAACCCACAGTTACTGAACAAAGTGAGCAAACCTGATCTCAGCAAGTTTAGGTAGGATCGAATGTACCTTTCTTCTTTGTTATATCTAATTATTTGTTATACGTAACAATCCATTTTCCTACATGTTTTATATGGCTTGTGGGGACAACTGCAAATATGTTTTTACACATGGACCTGAGAGCCTCTGCCTCTTTCAAACTTGGTCCTAATGAATAGAAGTAATAGGAGACGTGAACCATTTGACCTAAAACAGGGAAGTGGATTTAAAACAAAACAAAAAAAAAACCCAAAAAAAAATAACCCCCCCCCCCACAAACAAACAAAAAAAGCCCCACAAATCATGAAGGAAGAAGGAAAAACAAAGAGTAGAGACTTAGTTTTTTTTACCATTAAAATCCTTCCGGATTCTACTTTCACTTTTTGGTTTGAAAAGAATAAAATTCTCTAGATGAGGATTGGGCACCTAGAACCAATATGAGCTGTAAAATCTTCGACTACATTTATCTCCTTTCATAGCCTCTCTGCATCATAAAAAGATGCTTTATCCTTTTCTTCCAATGTGTTTGGATGATTTTATATGTGTTCAATGGATGTAAATAAAAGTAACTTGCTTTTCTAGAGTAATATATGTAGTTCATTGGTAAATACATAATTGGCTGAAACTGTCAAATGGATTTGGTTACATGATCTGGAGGTTCACAAAACTTCCATTTATGGCAGTTTTGCTGAGAGTTACATTTCTCTTATGTAACAAACAGAATTACCTTTAAGATGTTAATGCTGTTCCACGAAAAGGATGTAATATTGAATCCTTTCTCCTGAACTGTCCTGAAAGAAAATGCAAAAAATATGAAGAGGCCTTTTTATTCTCATGTACACTTAGCTTTTTATTTTAGGCAGTTTTGTCATAATTAAAATATACTTTCCTTTTACAGTTTTGCAAGTTGCCTGAAGATGAGTACACTTCTGAGCAAGTGAAAAAGACATTTCTTTTACAAGTTATAGCATTTGTGGTTCCCTTCCCTTTTAGCTGGAGAGAGATTTTAGAAGGAAACTGTTTGACAGTCTCTGAGATGGTATCAAAGACTGTAACAAATGTTCCTTTGGGTAAAAGAGAAGAACCTAGCTGAGGTGAACTGTTGCTACTGCTGTTATGGTATGTTCTCATTTCATCTCACATGGTGGGTGAGATTCAATTGGAGCTAATAAGGTGGTGATATAATTTGGGTCTCTCTCCAGCCTTATCTAATCAGGACATCTCTAATTAGGACAATGAAGGTTCAGAGTCCCAGGTGATGGTGGGAATGACAGTCATGGTGATGAGGCTTGCCCCAGTAGCCTCTGTATCCTTCCGCCCTCCTCAGATCATTCTTTAGTGACCTACAAAGGGGACGGGTGGTGGAATAGCTTGTCCCCTCATTCTTTTGTTCACCAATTAGGCATAGTATCCAACACATCAGTTTAGTTAGTTAATTTCCAATTGCACATAGTCTGTTTTTACCAAGAATGATTTCAATATAGCCCTTGATTTATAGCAACATGTCCCTTTTTTGTTTGTTTGGTGTAATTTAGTCTGTCTGGCTCTTTTGCTCCTGTTTATAAATTCAGTACTGAAAGCAACTTGACCTACTTTCCAGCAACATTTGTTATTGTAAGTTGTTGTAATATCTTATGAATTTTTATAGACTTATAAATTGAACTTACGATTGGAGTAAACATGAAGGAGCAGTCATTAAAACACCTCCAAATATAGTATTCGAGATAAGTTTTTCTTTCTTTCTAGCCAGTAGGAGAAATGATTGAATTAACCTATATGTGGTTTTATTTTAAATAAAAATGTGTGTGTAAGTAAAGACTTCACTGATGGGTAGCTGAGGTGAAGAAGTGAGTTTTGTTTTCTGAAAGTGGTGAGTCTGTTTATTCAGATCTTTTGTGTCCATGCTTCCATGGCCTAGGTCTAGCTCCTGTGAAAGTTTTGCCTCTCACATTCATTTGCCTCCCCTGTTGGCAGATAGTATCATTGTTCTGGTGGTGGATTGTAGTTGCCCTGGAAGGCCAAGCTTTTGGGGAGGTAAAGACAGTTTTTTGAGTGGCAACGGACAGTCCCCTGGAGAAAAAAAACCAAGGAGTCAAGTGGCACTTTAAGACTAACAGATTTATTTTTCGCATGAGCTTTCATGGGAGAAAAATCACACTTTGACTATCAGATAGACCATGAATTGGAATTTGTATTCTATGAGGATGATGCCTAGAGTACAGTACTGAATTTAGATATTTGTGTTGCTACACAAAAGGGTTTCTGTGTTTTGTATTAGTTTGGCTTTTGTTTGATGTTTTACAGGACATGCCATGATTTTGAGTAGACAGAGATTTGGAGTAAAGACACTTAGAGATCTGAAAGATAGTGCTGTTTATGATTGGAGAAAAAGAGCCATAGAATTGGCTTTCACTCGCATATTAGCGGCATATCACTTGGTGTTATCTCAGACTCTTCTTTACAGCTTCTTGTAGATGATGGGAAATTTGGGAGGGGGGAATTGAGAATTGTGGGCTTTGCAAGATTCGGAGGTGGAGGAATAATTACTCATGGTATCCCTAAAATTTTGCTCTGAGAGGAAGAACTAACACACACCTGTTCAGGTCAGGCATTTCTTACTGAAGACAGGACAGGAGCATGCAATGGTCTTCTACAGCAGTGGTTCCCAACCTTTTGTCTGCCATGGCACACTTTAATACCTTTAATTATTTTGATGCACACCATCTTATAGTCTCCAAATGAATTCATAAATATTCATAAGCCAATCTAGACCTCTTCAACTAGTTTTTAAAAAAATTCTGTGGCACACATGCTCAGGTTTGATGGCACCTCCGTGTACCTTGGCACACTGGTTGGGAAACACTGTTCTACAGTATCAAATGGAGTGGAGAGATCTACCATGATGAGTAGTACTGAACTTTTTTTGTTTATGGATAGAAGGAGGTAATTTACCAGAGCAACAAGTTCTCTATCTGAACTGTGCTCTGCGCTGAAGACTTGCCAAGAAGAATTTATTCTGGGTCCTGGCAGCTTAACAGATGGTGTTTTACTCTTCATTTTCATATTGATTTGTTTTTAAAAAGGGTCATTAGACATGAGTTGGTGGCTTTTAAGGTCTCTAGTATTGAGCAACAGTTTCTTGTATGTTTTAGCATAGGTGGTCCTCAAAACAAAAATAGATTATTTCTGTTATGGGGATCCTAGGATTTGCCTGCTTTCTTGTACTTTCTGAGAAGAATGGGGATCAGATTAACATGTAGATGCTCTGAGTGTTGTACTTAGCGAATACAGCATATACTTGGAAGGATTGCTGTTGGTTTCTGGTCCAGCTGTTGGCTTGTTGCTGATTGAAAAGGCCATTCCAGCTTCAGGTGAGCATGTCAGATGCTTGGCTGTATTGGGTACTCCTAGAGGACTAATGCCTGATGTGATAAATTAACCTGTTTGTTTATCAAAATTTTATTTAGTTTATAATGAGAGTTACTTACATTATTTTAGCTTTGTACAATTTACTAACATTAATCTCATAACATTAATTTATATTTTGATTATGACTGAGTAAAACAAAGTATATTAGTTAACAGTTGTATTTTTTCTTACTTATCAAATTCCTTTAACTAAAAATAAAGTGAATATTGTTAGCAAAAAGTCTAAATGGGTTTTCAGGAAATGTAAAGGAACCAGATGTTGAATATCAGGCTGTCCACATGTTTCGTGGGAATGTTTCTCTGAGAGTGAATTTTGGCTACCTGTCTTAATTGCTTTTTTAGTGGGGACATGTGTACAGATTTTAGGTCAGCAGATCCTCAGTGCTGAAGACTACTTAGAATTGTTCCAGTATGTCTGTACAGTGTAGGTACCTAAAATCAATATGATAAAATTGTAGTGATACTGCCAACAAATGTGTAAATGGAAAAAATGTCTTATCCCCTTTCCATGCCATTTTAGTGAGGGTAGATTCTCTGTGGCAGTGGTTTTCAAACTTTTTTCCTCAGGACCCAGCTGAGAAAAACCATTTATGACCACGACCCAACAACTACATCTTTGAGCAATTCATGCCAGTCTTTTGGCAGTGCAGCAGGGGATGCCACAACCCAGTGCCTGAAGATCTGTGATCTGGTACTGGGTCCTGACCCTTAGTTTGAAAACTACTTCTCTATGGCATCATATGGAGCCACATTATTCCATTTTTTCCCCCACTGCACTTACAGTAGGTGTGTAGCAGTTCTCCAAAATGGACCATATTTTTGGAATTTATGTACCTTATGCATACCTACATAATATATCTGTTGAAAGCTTATTTTATGTGTTTTTAGATGAGGTATGAGGTGGACCTGTGAAATGGTTCCATAAGCCTGTAAGTGAGGTGAAACAATAGTATCCCAAATGAGAGAGTGTCAGAAATACTGCAACAAGACTATGACTGCAGTTTTTACTGTTTAAGTTAATTTCTACGCCTTAATGTAAAAGCTCCCAGATTGTCAAAGGCATCAAATGATAATGTATTAAATGATTTTTGTTGGTTTTACGTGGGCAAGTATTTTTTTTTCAGAAATTATGAATATGGCATATGCACATTGCAATAAACAATCATGAAATGTTTTCACATTGCATATTCTTCATTGCCAAAGCATCTCAAGTGATTTTAATGGTTTTTCTGTATTTTCAGCTGAAATTTGCTGACCCAATGAGCATCACACTGAACGTCGTGCATCGGTAGCAGTACATTGTGTGCCCTTAGTTTGTATGGCATAGTGCGTAGGTACAAATGTATGTGAATTCCTAATGTAATACTTCTTCACTTGTAAGCATTTGTACATATAGTGAAGCACCTATTATGCCTGATGGAAGGATTTAATGTGTAATTGCCTTTACATGCAGTGTGTCTGACATATTTTAGAAACTAGCATTTTAATTCACTGACACTTATGCACAGGTCAGTATTAATGTTTGAGATAATACACAGCTTCATATTACAAATGTGCAAAACAGTGAGAGAAAGAGGTAGACTAACAAGAAATTGGGAAGACAAAATTCACAAACAAGTTCTTACTTCTGTTCTACTGAAGGATAAAGATCATGTTATTGCTCCTACCAGCCATCTCACAAACAATATGACAAATCCATTTGATTCTGAACCACATGCAGATGTGTTTATTACTATACATCCTGGACTACCTGTAACTTCAGATGCAGAAGATTCTCTACTGAAAATAGCAGATGTTTGTGAGGAACAAATGAAGAGATTTGTGAGAGGTGCAATTGATTTTAATGGGACACAGCTTCTTTGGCCAAGTCAAGAAATCTGGCATCAAAATGTTTGCTGACAAGCCCAAATTTAAGTCTGGCAAGGGAAGTACAAATCACAGCACCTATCAATCTAGAAATTGTGGAACCCTGTCTTAGCAAAATGAACAGATAATCTTTAAATGGTAATTGTTCTTAATCACCCAAAAGGACCAGTCAGAAGAACATACAAAGCCAAACTAGGGCATCGGCTGGAATCTCAGTCTGAAAGGATCCATGAACTACCAGTAAGTCAGAGCATGCAACAAAGAAACCACAGTGTACATCAGAAATGTCATGACTGTCACACAAATGGTGACCGGAGTCAAGTTCCATAGCTTTGATGAATTGGCTGCTAAATACTTGAGCCAGGTCCTAAGAGGATTTGACAAAGCTGATTTTGTTATCACAGTCTTTGACAGATACGACAATAGTAACTCTGTGAAAACTGTAGGGGAAGACAGGCTGGACAAGATTTAAGATTGGGTGCATGAAATACCATGTGATTGGTGGATGCCCTGTGCCTGCATGCAAAATGTTTCTGAACATGGCGTTCAACAAGTAGTCATTTACAAAATTCCTCTGCAAATATGTGGTTGAAAAAGGTATTTGAGAGTGCAGGAATACTCCCCACACAAACTCTCCTTCTTGTTGGAGACTTCCAGTGGTGAAATAGCGAAGTTCATAAACAGCAAAGGTGTTGAAGAAGCACAAGACTTCTCTGATACTCAGGTTGGAAGCAGACATAAGGATGTTTTTATGCATTTTATATGCCAATGTGGCTTTTGGCTCTCATGGAGCCACAATTAGGACTTGTGATATAGATGTTTTGCTTCTTGCTGTTCACTACTTTTCAAAAATGGAACTCTTGATAACTGCTTCAGAGGTTTTGCCAAATTGAGAGAGCATGGCAGACTAGCCACAATTTCTGCAGCAGAAGAGTTAGTAATCATAGAATCATAGGGTTGGAAGGGACCTCATGAGGTCATCTAGTCCAACCTACTGCCAAAAAAAGCAGGCCCACTCCCACTAAATTATCCCAGCTAGAGTTTTATCCAGCAGGGCCTTAAACATCTCCAGAGATGGAGATTCCACGACCTCCCTAGGTAGGCCATTCCAATGCTTTATCACCCTCCTAGTAAGAAAGTTTTTTCTAATATCCAGCCTCGACCTCCCCAGCTGCAACTTGAAACCATTGCTCCTTGTTCTATCCTCTGTTACTGCTGAGAACAGCCAAGCCCCATTCTCCTTGGGGCATCCCTTCAGGTAGTTGAAGGTTGTTATCAAATCCCGCCTCAGTCTTCTCTTCTGCAGGCTAAGTAAGCCTAGTTTCTTCAGTCTTTCTTCATAGGTCTTGTGCTCCAGGCCCTTGATCTTTTTTGTTGCCCTCCGCTGGACTCTTTCTAATTTGTCCACGTCCTTTTTGTAGTGGGGAGCCCAAAACTGGACACAGTATTCCAGATGCAGCCCCACCAGTGCCGAGTAGAGGGGAATGATCACATCCCTTGATCTGCTGGTAGTGCTTCTTCTGATGGAGCCCAGTATGCCATTGGCCTTTTTGACAGCAAGAGGACACTGCTGACTCAGATCCAGCTTCCCATCCACCAGGACCCCCAGGTCCTTTTCTATGGTGCTGCTACTTAGATGATCACTCCCCAGCCTGTAGCAGTGCATGGGGTTTTTCCGTCCCAAGTGCAGAACTTTGCACTTGTCCTTGTTGAACCTCATGAGATATCTATTGGCCCATTGC
Organism: Podocnemis expansa; assembly: GCA_007922195.1. Classification (NCBI taxonomy): domain Eukaryota; kingdom Metazoa; phylum Chordata; order Testudines; family Podocnemididae; genus Podocnemis; species Podocnemis expansa. The sequence continues at coordinate 872,871 of ML682010.1, forward strand.
TCCAATTTGTCAAGACCTCCCTGAATCTTCTCCCTGCCCTCCAGAGTGTCTATCATCCCCCCCAGCTTGGTGTCATCTGCAAACTTACTGAGGGTGCAATCATCCAGATCATTAATGATCTGGATGATGGGATTTCATTAATGAAAATATTGAACAGAACTGGCCCCAGGAACAACCGCTGGGGCACACCACTCGTTACTGGTTGCCATCTAGACATGGAGCCATTGATTCCTACAAACTGAAACCATTGATCTAGCCAGTTCTCTATCCACCTTACAGTCCACACATCCAACCCATACTTCCTTAACTTGCTGACAAGTATGCTGTGGGAAACCGTAGTAAAAGCCTTGCTAAAGTCGAGGTATATCACATCAACAGCTCTTCCCGCATCCACAAATCCAGTCATCTCATCATAGAAGGCAATGAGGTTGGTCAGGCACGATTTACCCTTGGTGAATCCATGCTGACTATTCCTGATCACTATTTTTCTCCAAGTGTTTCAGGATGGATTCTTTGAGAATCTGTTCCATGATTTTTCCAGGGATTGAGGTGAGTCTGACAGGTCTGTAATTCCCTGGATCCTCCTTTTTCCCTTTCTTGAAGATAGGCACTATATTTGCTTTTTTCCAGTCCTCCGGCACCTCCCCCGTTCTCCAAGAGCTTTCAAAGATAATGGCCAGTGGTACTGCTACCTCATCGGCCAACTCCCTCAGCACCCTCGGATGCCAGTCATCTGGCCCCATGGACTTGTGCACATCCAGTTTCTTTAGGTAGTCCCTAACCTGACCTTCCGTCACCAAGAGCCTCTGTTCTTCTCTTCAATCTGCCATACTCAGTGTAGTGGGCTGGGAGCTGGCCCTGCTTCTCAAAACTGAAGAAAAAAAAACATTGAGCACTTCAGCTTTTTCCTCATCCTCCATCACGAGGATACCTGTGCTATTCAGTAAAGGACCTATACCAGCCCTGATCGTCTTCTTGTTATTGACATACTTGTAGAACACCTTCTTGTTATCCTTCACATCCATTGCTAGCCACAGTTGTTCTTTGGCCTTTCTGATTTTATCCCTACAGTCCCGAGCAATACCTTTATATGCCTCCTTAGTCATCTGTCCAAGCTTCCACTTCCTGTAAGCTTCCTTTTTATGCTTTAGCTCAGTGCGGAGTTCTCTGTTAAGCCACAGTGGGTGCCTTCCACATTTTCTGTTCTTTCTGCTCATCAGAATGGTATCTTCCTGTGCCCTTAGCAGGGTTTCTTTAAAATGCAGCCAGCTCTCTTGGACACCTTTCCCCTTCAGATCAGCCTCCCAAGGGATCCTGCCCATCAGTTCCCTGAGGGAGCCAAATTCTGCTTTCCTGAACTCCAGGGTCTGCGTTTTGCTTCTTTCCTTTTTTCCATTAATCAGCATCTTGAACTCTTATCATCTCATGGTCACTGCTGCCCAGGTTGCCATTAACTTCTACATCCCCAATCCATTCTTCTCTGTTTGTGAGCAGCAGGTCAAGAGGTAATAGTGCTGTGTGTCCAGAACAAGAAAGGAAAGGAGACCCACGGAAACCTGAACTGTACCCCAGTCTGTTCATCAAAAAGGAGAATTCACTTGCTGAATTCCCACCATATGAGGTAAGTTTTGAAGAGCATGTCAAAAGAGCATCTCGGCTAACAAAGATTTGTATATATCTTTACACATCAGTAAGCTGGATATTGGATCACCGTAACAATATGGATGAAAAATGTACATGGTATGCTACTTCTTATAGTCTTCAAAGCCAAATGGCACCTGAACTTCCATCCTTATTTATGCAGTAACAGATTGGGTTGCTATGCAATCAACTGTGTCTGTATTCAGAATAATCTTGCTTGCACAAAACTGAATATGTGGCAAAGCAATGAAGATTGTAGTAACCCATGTGCTCTTAGCAGAGATCATAATGATGAACAAGATGATGATAATCATGTTGATTAGAAATGCCACCAGTGCTATTACATTTCAGTCTTATTCGTAAAAATTTGTTAGATTTTGTTTTCCCATTTAGGTTACTGTGATGGTTCGAGAAATCCTATTTTATGTCTTCAAATAGTACTTAGTCATTAACTAATGGAACCAAATGCAAATATTTCAAAATGTTATTTTTCTTTTTTTCCCTGTGATAATGGAACCCCTTGATAGCTCCATCTCAAACCTCACATTAAAATAGACAAAATACACTTTCAGATGAGGTACCTGTGTGTAGAGAATGTACATTTATCAACCAGTGTTGTTTATCACTTATTTATACTCCTCTATACTTACTGCTCTGTTTCAAGATTACTTGAGCTTCAGTGTTGTGACCTTGATTGAGGGATAATGACCATCCTGTCCTTTTCAGGATGCTAAGTCCCAGCTATATAGGAATGATGTCATATGAAACAGTTGTGGAACCCTTGCTCTAAATAATGATTTCCATGCTCCCAGATCAGGAAAATTCCCACATGTTGAGAATAGGTGACAGGATGGATCACTTGGTAACCTGTTCTGTACATTACCTCTGAAACACTGGGCATTGACCACAGTCAAAAGCCAGGACGTTGGGCTAAATGGTCGATTAATTTGATCCAGTATGGCCACTTTTGTGAAAATGTGGCTGGCGTTCTTTCTGGAATCTATCAGTGTTGTTGCTTTGTTGGGCAAAGAAATATTTGTGGAGCAGTATGAGCCACAGAAGAGCCAAAAATATCAGTTGAAATCTAACTGTAATAAATTTTACATACAAAATACTCAGAAATTGCAGTCTCAGAAACATTTGGTATTTAATCAAGTTTTAAATAAATTAAAGCAAATTAATAATATAATGAAAAGTGTCAGGCAGTTTTAACTATAGGCATTGCTACCAGAGCCATTGATGACAAAATATAAACTACTATGTATTGCAAGATTTTTTACAAATGTATTCTTTTTTTTTAACTTTCTTCCTCCTTATATAAGAGATTCTATTCTATTCTAAATCTAGTGTGCATATAGTATTCCTTTTATCGTTAATGGATTTGTCATGGTTACATGACTAGCTGCACCTTACCTTCCACTTTTTTTTTGGATGGATGCAAACCCAGAGGTCTTAACTTCTTACTTGTCACAGGCTGAAATCACACAAGGTTTCTCTATTAGACATGGATCTGCCTACTGCTTGTGTCTCTGAGGATCTGACTGGATTTTGAAGCACCTGCATTTCTTCTTTTCAGGAACTTATAACCAGCGATACACTGACCAACAGCCTTCTTAAAACAGAGTATTTTATTTAGTAGTCTGAACAAAGCATTAAAGAACAAATGACTTTAAAAAACCCAATAGCCTACACATGTCTATCTTGCATAAAGTTCTACCTTTCCATAATGGCAACATAGGTAGTAGGCCTATCTTCTTCAGAAGCTTCACATGGATTCCTATTTCTGATTGTCTTTTTCAATCTTCTTCTCCCCATACCTCCAAGAGAGTGTTCTTGTAAATGCTTCATGTCATCGTTGTTTTGAAAGAGCTTAGTCAAGTGTTGGTAGGCTTTTATCCTTACCTGGTTGAACACGTAAGCATGGTGATAGGAGATTGAGCCAGGGTTGTTATAGCCAAAAGTCCTGGGCTTGTCCCAAAGACCTCTGAGGTGGCAACTGATAGGTGACCGTCTCAAGCATCTCCTCCTTTCCTCCTGAAAGACCCTGAATGAGAAATGCTAAAAATAAAATATTAATGCAGAAAACACAATCCCAATAACCAGGCCAACATATATCATTCACAAATACTACAGAACAGTGCCATGTTCATTGCAGGCTTCCTTGCATAGATCACTTTCAGTTCTCTCTCCAACTTCTTAGCTAGCCCCTGCCTCTTAATCCCTTTCATTCCACAAAACCAAAACTTGATAATTGCTGACAAGGTCTCATCTTCTCTCTTTCCATTTTCTGTTTTGTGATTTCTTCATATCAGTCTCTGGTTATGAGGCGTCCTCCTGGTATCTGCATCTGATCTCTCTTCTCTTGATCCCATCATTTTTCATCTCCTGTCATCCCTGGCTGCTACTATGATCCTTACCTTAAACCAGTGGTTCCCAACCTGTGGTCCGGGGACCCCATGGGTTCACAGACATGTTGCAGGGGGTCCACGGAGCCTCTCCCTACTGGGCCTGGAATCCAGCTACAGCCCTGATGCTCCCCGCCAGGGCTGCCTTTCCCCTTCCATGGCCAGATCCTGGCAGGGGAATGGGGCTGTGGCGGCTCCCCAGCAAGGGCAAGGGCAGGGGGCCATAGCTGCTGCGGCTTGGCTCCCCAGCGGTGTGGGCCATGGTGGCGGCAGCGCTGCTCGCCAGCTGTCCCAATGGCATTGCCAGAGTGATGCAGGTCAGATTACATAATCAGCCGGGGGTGGGGGGGGGGGGTGCAAAAATTTTTTTTTGTTAAAAAGGGGTCCCCCACCTGAAAAAGGTTGGGAACCACTGCAGACCATTTTCATCCTCTGACTACTTCCCTCAGCTTTCAAGCATGTGTTAATGACAGCTTTAAAAATAAAAACTAACCACAATTTATTTCAGTCCCCCTAGGCTCCCTAACTACTGCCTTCCCTTTGTCTCCAAAATCCTTCTAGATAAGTTAAAATGGCACTTGTCTATTCTTGTTGTTGACAGTTTTGCTGACTTAGTTCTACTGGTAGCTATTGTTTTTCTTTTCTTGACTTCTCTGATTCCTGTGCATTCTTGGTTCCTCTCCTACCTTGCTGAGTGCTCTTTCATTTAGCATCTTCGGTGCATCAGCTGCCTGTTCTCTACCACTCCTTGTCGAAAGGGTCTTTCTTGATCTCTTCTTCTCCTGCCACATGCTCTTTGTGCCCTTATCTGTTCTCTTCGTTCTAGCTGTTCCTTTTATGCAAATAATTTCCAAATTCACTTTAGTTTCAGGTAGCCTGTTTTGCATCTTACTGCCTTTGACATATTTTGATTGTCTTGCCACATCCTTACATATGTTCTCTCCAAAAATAAAAATTTTTTCAACTACTTGTCCTCCACCTTTTTTTTTAATTAAATTCATTCTCCTCCAGTCTGCCATTCTTGTAAACTCATTGTCATCTTTTAGTCTTCTCTCACATCCCCTATATCCTGTCTCTAATTAGCTCCTATCATTTTATATTTTAGCAACACATATACATACACACGGCCACACACACATAAAGTGCATCTGTTTTTGTCCTTGTAAAATGTGGCACATTAGTTTAATCTAGCTTAAAGACATGACATGAGTTGAGGGGATAGCAAGCACTAGTGGGAACAAGAGAAAGTGAGGATGGGTGTGGCAGAAAAACACGAGATTGCTTTTGATAATTAATGAATGTCAGTTTCTCCTTCCTATTTACTGTAACAATATTTGCCATTTCCTCACTGTCTCCACTCCTGACATTTTTCTGAGTTGTGGATATTTCTATTGCTACCCCCCTGATAAGTCAATTTTGGGTACTTAACCACTTCTGAAAAATCATATCACTCTTATTTAAGTGCCTAAATGTAGATTTGGGTATGGAATGTTAAGCACATGGGTTTGAAAATTTTGAGTGTAGTAGTTCTGTCATAAATGGTTCAGTTATTTTTTGTTCTGTTCATTACAGCATAGTTGGTCATAAAATACAGTGGAAATTATCTAAATAGTTTGTTATGAACATTTACATTTTTCAATAAATTGTCGTTCTGGCACATTCCAATGAGACATGGCCTCATTGCAAATTAAGCACTACTGTGATCCATCTTTGGAAAGGATTTATGTTGGCCTGATTGTATATTTAATTTATGTTGATCACTGGAATCTTGTTGCACCACCAAAGGTTTTGATGCTCACATGATAGTTCAATAAAAATCAACAGTAAATATTTTACTACTTTTAGACTTTAAATTATGTCAACCCTTATATGATGTATAGTTTAAATTATGAAGAAACAGAAATTTTTCTGACTTGCCATATTATATAGTGTGGATAAAATAAGCAACTTAACACTCAAATATAAAGTATATTTAATAGTGCATATATAATAACTGAGGCATACTAAATTGGAAACTTGAGTATCTGGCATTCCAATTTTTAATTTTTCAGTAATGCAGTATTTGTTGTTCTGTTTAATAAAATGTTTTAGTAAAGTTGGTTACAATCCTGATTATTATTTAAATGATTGGGATTTAGTATTGTGAAAAAGGAAATTAGATTTAAATGAGTTAAATAATGGAAAAGATAGATGTTACTGATCACCTACAAAAGAGGGATTTTGAGTTAATACTGTATTCTGAAAAGTTATTTTGAGTAAATGTTATATTCACCATTTATTCTCTCAGTAGCGACACATTGAATTTGTTCAATTACAAGTAAAAAGATGGGTTTTCTAACTGAAAATCTTGCCTATTCAAAATAGGATCTGAAATTCTGCTGAGATCTTGCTGGATCTGAGTAAACAATGAATAAAGATTCTCCAGTTGATTTGTTTGATCAATGAGTCACAAGGTAGAATTGAATCCAGCTCACTCTTCCACAGCTGTCATTACTCTGAATTGTTAGCAAGAGTAAAGTGTATGCATAGAGAGCTCTGTATTTGCTTGAAAATTGTCAAATATTTACACATTTCACATTTCAACACTGCTTCTTCCAAATACCTCACAGGAATGTTGAGAGCTTCTTAGGCTACCATGAGAATGGGGCCGAAAGCAATGCCACTCAGCTTAAGAGAAAAACACTCAATGTTGTTAAAGACCATTACTCACAGAGAGGCATCTCTATATCTATCTTTAATTTCTAATGAACTTCTTCTAATGTAGTATATGGCCATTAGGCTTCTCTGTTTTGAGAAGTGTTGTCTGCAGAAAAACTTCTGTAGAGAATTATTCATGAGAAAAAGAAGCTGTGTAACTCTGACGTAGAGCTTCTAGAGAAGATTAAACTGACTGCATTTATTCCCTATGTCTTAAAGTGTGTTCTGCCTAGAAATTTCACTAGAAACACTTTGTTTCCTTTTCTATCTGAGAAAAGTACAATTTACTTCCCTCAGCATGGTCACCTGTCTATTAACAAATGCTGGATAGACTCTGTCCCCTCACTTTGTGTGTCTCTGTAATGTGCTTTCTGGTACTAGACGTGCAACTTATTAATTGCCCTCATCACAGTACAGTAAGACTGATGTATAATTGCAATTTTGATAGGGAACAAATATCTTGACTTGTTGAGAGAGAGCAAAAGGTATATCTGTATTTAACTGCTAGTTATCTATTTCAAAACCAAAAATTAAAAAAAGAAAATACGTCTGGCATTAAATTGAGCCAAAAGCACCTAGGGAGCCAATTTCTTGAATAAGAAGGTATTGTGTTTGCTGTTTTTTTCTGACCATATCTGCAGTCTAAGACCACTGCCCATGCTACCTATACACACACATTGTGTGTGAGGAGTCTTGGATCACTTGGTACTGTTATACACTAGTAATAAGCTGGAACCTTTTATAAGTGATGTTGATGCCTTAAATCCATGTTACATAGCTTTATTAACCTTTATTTTATAGTGTTATTTTGTGATAGTCACTTTATACAACATGCTGAGTGATTGCTTTGGTGAGTGATAGCTCTTCCATCACACTAACAAACCTCTGGAATGTGAAATGTGCTTGAAAGGTTACTAGTATAATTTTATTCCATAATGTAGACATCATATTAAGAGACTGTCCCATGCAATTAATTTTATTTTAACTAATAATTCTTGTACCATAGTATCTAGAATCAGTAAATAAATTCTATTCATACTACTGTGAGCTCCAATTAACCACATACTTCTGACTAGATTACAGTGTGTGTGTGTGTGTGTGTGTGTGTGTGTGTGTGAAAGAAAGAGAGAGAATTAAAAAAAACTGGTTCTTGACAGAGTGGAAGTTATAAATTGATGATAAATATTTAATATAAGCTGTAAGGGAAATGTATTCCCTACTAACAGTGCAAAGTAAAAAAGTTATTAAAAACTATCACTGGGATACACCATGAATGCTTCCTAATAATTTTTTTCTTGTGTTGCAAAGTACATAGAAATTTAGCACTTACCAGCGATGAGATGCATGTTGACTTTTGTCTTACCATATAATTTTTCGATGTCACAAGATGAAGAATAGCTACGGTAGAAATAGTATTACTTTTTCTGTATTCTGAGAACAAACTGAGTTATATATTTGTCATTTAGAAATTAATTCATTTCTGAAGTCATTTTATTTCCTTATGTTTTTGTAAGATAGAATATACTACATTCTTTCTGGATTTCACCTGAAATGAATGGATGAACCATAATTTACAAAGTTTACCTCTCCTCCTGCCAAGGCAATAAATTACACATGTATGCAATTCCTAGCATGTGTGGTGGTGTTAAAGTAATGCACATTAGTCAGTCATTCATATTTTCTTTGGTATTTTTCTTTAGTCCTAGCCTTGCTGATTTATTCATGGTTCTGTGTGTTCATGTCTCATCTGTCTCAGCAAATGAGCTAAGTGATACAAGATGGAACACAACTGACATATTTAAATAAACATAGGGTATGTCTACATAACCAGCAGTACCATCAGCAGTGCATGATTGATTTTGCAAATTCGATTGAGCAGCAATGAAGACTTGCTCAATCAAATGCCGAAATTGACTCTTTTGCTCCACCCTGGAAAATACCATAGTGTTGTGTAAATGGGAGGTTATTTCCTGTCGGTGCAGCACACTGGAGACATCACGGTAGTAAGTGTTACAAAGTCAATGAGAGATGTACAAGTTACTGTATATAGTTTGCATATCTCCATTGACTGCTGCTGAAATCTGCAGCCACTGTAGATGAGGCCATAGTTTTATTTTGTCAAACTAAAGGAGAGAAAAACTGTGGATGATTATATTACGCTTCTTTGTAGCACACAATAATTATAAATCCTACAATGTTTCACATGAAGTTAGGAATGCTTAATAAAATAGAACAGTGTGATGATTTGTGGGGAACAGTTAACAGTGCATGTGAATATGATAAAAGCTTTACATGCTTTATAACCAGGAATGTCAGATTAGCTAAAATGAAAAAATATGAAAGGTGAAATTCAACAATACAAATTGATCAGCCATGAATGGAATGAAATGTAACTAGGTATGACGTGGTCAAAAAGACCTGGAGTAGTGTATTCTGATCACAGATGAGTAGTGTATTGGAATAGTGATGAAATATGTAAACCTGTCTAGGCTACAAAAATGGATAGCATGGACTGAGAACCCTTAATGCTGCATGAATAACTGTAATCCCATAGGACACCGTTGGAACTGATATTTTTGTATTGGGAAAACATGACCTTCTGATCATAATGAACTATTCTAGTAACTTTTCTGTAGTGACACTTTGAAACCAGAGCATCAACTGTGTTCATGCACATTAAAACCATGTTTGCACATGGTAATGTTTCTAGGATTATAACAACACAATGGACCACAGTTCAAGAATAGTGTAAAATTTATAAATTTCAGTGTAAAATATCTAGTCTTGTAATACCCAAAGGCAAATGAATTAATAAGTCTGTGGAATCTATAGTGAAGAAGTAACTCAAATAAGCAAGTGATGGGAAAGAATTGTGTATTTAGTGCCATTCCACCACAGAGCAATGCTCCTGCAATGTTGTAAACCACTGATGGACCAGCTATCTGATAAACAAATACATATTCAATTACAAGATACAAGACCTCAGATAATGCCGTAGTCCTGGCAAATAGATTGACAAATCAAAATTATAACAGAAGAACAAGGCCTTTATCAATTCATAAACCATAGTTTAGTCACTGTATTTGTTCTGGACAGTGCAGAAAGAAATGTCACATCATCCATGATGAGTTATGATAGAAAATGGAAGCTATTTATGAAGTGACTTTACCTAAGAATGAACATATAGCAGAAAGGAGTGAAGTGAGAAAAGGACTACTAAACAAAACAAAAAACAAAATAAACCCAAAACTCTTCATAGATTGAGCCCAATCCAGACTGTGTGAAGAGGCTAAAAAGATTATTTAAGACATAGATGACTGTAGATTCAATTTTCTTTTCAAGAACTCTAGAAGGCTGTTAATATGGCTGAAAAGACTGAGACTTGTTGATGCTTGAATAAGGACATAAAATGTATCGAGTTAAATGAATGCTTTTGTTGGAATCTGTTAATGTAGAGAATTGCGGCGGGGGTGGGGGGGGGAGGAAGTGTGCAGTGCTATACCTTAGTAAGGAATTTGTTTATACATCCTGCAGGACACTATGCACTATCGCTTCCTCTTGACTCTCCAACTCTCTCCCACATGCACAGACAGAAACCAGTTACAGAGCTTACAGCCATGCTAGATTTACAGCACATCATTAATGTTTATGTTGAATTATTTTAACTGAAAAAGTTACCCTAAAACCCGCCGTAGACATCACTGAAATATTACAGCTACTATAATACTGTTTATAATAATATTTGGTTTATTTAGAAATACAGTATGATAGTTGTTTAACAGATTTAAAATTTCCTTTTGGCGAGTATTTTTCCAGTTATTTTGGCAACTCCTAGCAAAATCAGCAGAAGGCCTTCCACTGAGTCCACTGAGAGTTGTATCAGGCCTGTTACATTATTGAAACTGTTTGTTGAAAATTTTATACTATGGACATTGACTGCAGTTTGTGGGGTGCCTAGCAAAGTGGAGCCCTGCACTCAATTTGGGTCTAAGTGTAATATAAGTATTTAACAATAATATGCTATATGTAGTAATAGCCCTGAATAGAGTATGAATAGAAAGAGATTAGCGATGACTATAATTCAGATTACATGTTTCTTATTATTTCTGTAAATGGTTATAGAATATGTTGCTTTTTGAGAATCAGCCTAAACTCTTCATTTTGTTTTGGTTTTTGTTTTAGTATGCGCAGAAGCGTACAATCCTGATGAAGAAGAAGATGACATGGAGTCCAGGGTAGGTAACTCATGGGAGGAAGTGCTTGCCTCTTAGTTCTCAGACACAGAAGTAAGACACTGACTGATGACAGTAGTTATGGAACCAGTGTAAATATTCTTTTTCATTATTCTTTGACACTGGATGATGTAAGGCTTTGTCACCCTTTTAATCCTGCACTAAGTCCCTATGTAGAGCCCAATTTTTTAAATGTTAAAAAATGTTTTGAGTGATCTTTTTGATAGTTAGTCTTCTAATGAGATATTTCTTGATCCAGGATTATTTTGTCAAAGGGCACCTCCTCTTAAAGTATCATAAAATCATAGAATCATAGGGTTGGAAGGGACCTCATAGGTCATCTAGTCCAGCCCCCTGCCAGAGGCAGGACCACTCCCACTAAACCATCCCAGTCATGGTTTTGTCCAGCCGGGCCTTAAACACCTCCAAAGATGGAGACTCCACCACCTCCCTCGGCAGCTCATTCCAATGCTTCACCACTCGCCTAGTAAAAAAGTTTTTTCTAATATCCAGCCTCGACCTCCCTAACCGCAACTTGAGACCATTGCTCCTCGTTCTGTCCTCTGTTACTACCAAGAACAGTCGAGCTTCATCTTCCTTGGAGCATCCCTTCAAGTAGTTGAAGGTTGCTATCAAATCCCCTCTCAATCTTCTCTTCTGCAGACTAAATAAGCCTAATGCTTTCAGTCTTTCCTCATAGGGCTTGTGCTCCAGCCCTTTAATCATTTTGGTTGCCCTCCTCTGAACTCTCTCTAGCATGTCCCTGTCCTTTTTGTGGTGGGGAGCCCAAAACTGAAGACAGTATTCTAGATGTGGCCTCACCAGTGCAAAATAGAGGGGAATGATCACATTCCTTGATCTGCTGGTAATACTTCTTTTGATGCAGCCCAGTATGCCATTGGCCTTTTTGGCAGCAAGAGCACACTGCTGACTCATGTCTAGCTTCCCATCCACCATGACCCCCAGGTCCTTTTCTACACTGCTGCTACTTAGCTGAATGTTCCCCAGCCTGTAGCAGTGCATGGGGTTTTTCCATCCCAAGTGCAGGATTTTACACTTGTCCTTATTGAAGCTCATAAGATTTCTATTGGCCCACTGTTCCAATTTATCTAGGTGTCCCTGAATCCTGTCCTTGCCCTCCAACGTGTCTACTGTTCCGCCCAGCTTGGTGTCATCCACAAACTTACTGAGAGTACAGTCTATTCCATCATCCAGATCATTGATGAAAATGCTGAACAGGACCAGCCCCAGGACCGACCCCTGGGGCACACCACTCGTGACTGGTTGCCAGCTAGACATGGAACCATTGATTCCTACACGCTGAAACCGTTGATCTAGCCAGTTTTCTATCCACCTTATAGTCCACCTATCCAACCCATACTTCCTTAATTTGCCAATGAGAATGCTGTGGGAAACTGTATCAAAAGCCTTGCTAAAATCAAGGTATATCACATCAGCGGTTTTTCCTGCATCCAGAAAACCAGTCATCTGATCGTAGAAGGAAATGAGATTGGTCAGGCATGACTTACCCTTGGTAAATCCACGCTGACTATTCTGATCACTTTATTTTCCTCTAAGTGTTTGAGGATGGATTCTTTGAGAATCTGCTCCATAATTTTTCCAGGGATTGAGGTGAGGCTGACTGGTCTGTAATTCCCCAGGTCCTCCTTTTTCCCTTTCTTGAAGATAGGCACTACATTTGCTTTTTTCCAGTCCTCTGGCACCTCCCCCATTCTCCATGAGTTTTGAAAGATAACGGCCAGCGGTGCTGCTATCTCATTGGCTAATTCCCTTAGCACCCTTGGATGCAGTTTGTCCGGCTCCATGGACTTGTGCACATCCAGCTTCTTTAAGCAGTCCCTAACCTGACCTTCCATCACCAAGGGCCTCTCTTCTTCTCTCCAATCTGCCATACCCATGGTAGTGGGCTGGGAGCTGACCCTGCCTGTGAAAACAAACAAAAAAGCATTGAGCACTTCAGCTTTTTCCTCATCCTCTGTCACGAGGATGCCTGCCCCATTCAGCAAGGGACCTACACCATCCCTGACCCTCTTCTTGTTATTAACATACTAGTAGAACCCCTTCTTGTTATCCTTTACGTCCCTTGCTAGCCGCAACTCCATTTGTCCTTTGGTCTTTCTGATTTTATCCCTGCAGTCCTAGCAATATCTTTATATGCCTCCTTGGTCATCTGACCAAGCTTCCACTTCCTGTAAGCTTCCCTTTTATGTTTAAGCTCAGAGCAGAGTTCTCAGCTAAGCCATTCTGGCGGCCTCACCTGTTTGTTCTTTCTCCTAATTGGAATGGCAACTTCCTGTGCCCTTAGCAGGGTTTCTTTAAAAGATAACCAACTCTCTTGGACTCCTTTCCCCTTCAGATTAGCTTCCCAAGGGATCCTGCCCATTAGTTCCCTGAGGGAGCCAAAATCTGCTTTTTTGAAGTCCAGGGTTTTTGTTTTGCTTCTTTCCTCCCTTCCTTTAATCAACATCCTGAACTCAACCATGTCATGGTCACTACTGCCTAGCTTGCCATTTACCTCTACCTCCCTGATCAATTCTTCCCTGTTTGTGAGCAGCAGTTCGAGAGGTGCAAGGCCCCTAGTTGGTTCCTCTAGCATTTGTACTAGAAAGTTGTCCCCAACACTCTCTAAAAACTTCCTGGATTGCCCACGCACTGCTGTATTGGCCTCCCAGCAGATGTCAGGGTAATTGAAGTCCCCCATGAGCACCAGGGCCTGTGATCGAGAAGCTTCCGCTAGTTGTCCATAGAACACCTCATCCACCTCCTGCTTCTGGCCTGGTGGTCTATAGCAGACACCCACCACAACATCCCCCTTGTTGCTTTCCCCTCTCAATGTAACCCACAGACTTTCTACTGGCACGCTTCCACTTCCATAATGGAGCTCTGAGCAGTCATAGAGCTCTTTTACATAGAGTGCTACTCCTCCCCCTCTTCTTCCCTGCCTGTCCTTCCTGAACAGTTTATACCCATCCATGGCAGAGCTCCAGTTGTGCAGACTATCCCACCACGTCTCCGTTATTCCTATGATATCATAGTTCCTTGTCTGAGCTAGTACTACCAATTCTTCCTACTCAGTGTCCTCATTATTTTCCTGTTGTACCAATGCTTTTTCAGGGGAAAAATACCCAGTAAAATTGCATAGCTGTTTTCTAATTTAGAAATGAAATAGTTGTTTGTTTAGATCAACCAAACTAATACTTTTAACAACTCAGAAAGTCACCCCTTCAAAGGTATTACATTAATTTTGAGGATAAATTAGTTCAGGTATGGTTTAGAGGCCATTTTTAAAGCTGTGCCTTATTTCAGTGCTAACTGTAGTATTTTAAAGTGATATCTTACATATGGTGTCATAGCTGTGATGCTTCATTATAGCTTCTTAAGACTTTAAATGAAACAAACAATTTGGTCGCCAATCACATTATTAAACTGGATTGCTCAGTCTTGTTTTATAATTTAGTACAGTTATTATCTGCTGTGTGACAGTCTTGATGTAGATTAACCCAAATGTGTTGGAAAATGACATGGGATATATGAAGCAAAGAAAATACATTTTTAATAAGGAAACATGACTTTTGCATTGTATATCATCCCCATACGTTTGAAGTATAAACTGAGAAAAATAGAATCTTGTTTTATATAACAACATTTGAACGCTAAACATATCCCACAAGGGTCTGCAAAAATGTATTAGATTTTAATGGTATAGCGATTGTATAAACACAGACATATTAGTGGTGTTCTCCCTAATATTGCAGTATAAAGCCTGTATTGGAGGGTGTACCAAGTCGTAGTGGTTTTGAGACAAGAATGCTGCTGTGGGTGTCACACTGTTATGTAGAATTTCTTAGCAGTGTTAATTTGGAGTTTTTCCTGCATGTTCTTTTATGATGATCATTTTTAAGATTCTTCATGGAGAAGAGAAAATAAAACTAGGAAATTCTATTATATTTTTCAGATTATTTATCCAAAAACAGATGATCAAAGAAACAGATTGCAAGAGGCTTGCAAAGACATTCTTCTTTTTAAGAATTTAGATCCGGTAAGAGATTATTTAAGTGACCAGTTTAGTGCCACTGAGACTGGATTCAATTAGAGTTTGATATAGACATTACTGCAAAGAATTTCAATCTTATGTGGTAGTAATAGATTTATTGCTGCTTGTGTTGAGTTCTTTGTAAGCTGTATAGATGTGCATTTTACAAAGCATAATGCTGATATGGGTGAAAGTGAAATACAGTAACATGATTGTAAAATGTTTTGCTCATTTATATGCTTATTTAAAAATTGTTTTAAGAGACCAGAAAGTATTCCTACATATAAATGCACATCGGTTATTTACAAAATTTTTAGAAGGTTCCTCCTGCTGTTTGCTTTGTAGCATCCAAAAGCGTGCTAAATGCCTCACACAAATCTAATAAGGCAAGGTCCTGCCTCAAAGAGCATACACTCAAAGGCTTGGTCTATGCTACAAAGTTAGGTTTTCATGAGTTGCCTTGCAATGAGTCTGTATGCATGTATCCAGACTCAAATTTATCTCCTGCCAATAAAAGCTAGAGCAGTGTAGTAGTGCCATGTCCCCAAAATGGTGTTGAATCATGGTTGATGGAGTACGACATAGACCACACAGTGTCTACACTCAACTCAAAGGCTCTGTCTACATTGCAAAGCTTAGTTCAAACTAACCCAAGGTTTGAGCTAAAAAGTTAGTTCAAACTTCAAACTAGTCAGCGCGGCTAGTTCGAACTAATGGCTGAGTTTGAATTTTTTTAGTTCAAACTCAGCCATTAGTCCAGGTCTACATCACGCTAGTTTGAACTTAAAGTTTGAACTAAGTGCCTAGTCTGGAGTAACCATTTGAACTTATTAGTTCAGACTAAGCTTTGCTTAGTTTGAACTAAGAAATTTCAGATTTCAAACGGGCAAAGTCCAGTGTAGACCTAGACTAAATTAGTCCAGACTAAGCAAGCTTAGTCTGGACTAATTGGGCTAGTATAGTCCACCACCTATCCCACAGTGCCTGATACTGACTGCTCTGATCACAATTGTGAGCTCCACTGCCTACGGGTCATGGAGGGTTGCCAACTGTCATTAATTGACTGACAGTCTGTTAAAAAAAAAGAAAAGTACAATTTTAATACTGTCACTAAATTCATAAATAAATTAGAATGTCAGTAAAATTGGGGAGAAATAAATCGTGTTTTGACATTGATTGTAGTGATTCAGATCATTTCTTGTATCATAAAATTACGCTGATCATGATTTTATCACTTTTGGTATTTCACAAAAGCATTGTGTACCCTTTTTAAACTTCTGGTTGTTTTTGAAATGCTTTTTCCTGCTTGCCTAGCTTGATGAACATATGTAGGAGCTCTCCTTTCTCCTATGTAGCTGATCAGTTGACCCCGCCGGCTGCATGCTCCTGCCTACAATAGACGAAAGGTATTGGGTCTCCTTTGCCTGTTGGTAGAAGCTAGAGACCAGTCATAGAAATGCAGATATCGACAAGAAGATTGCATAGGGGATGTAGGGAAAGGAACATGAGTGGGATCAGCAGCAGTGCTGCCTGAAAGCAAAGAAACTGTAGCAGGCACACAATAAGGCCAGGGAGGCCAACAGTCAGTCTGGTGCGAATTTGCAGATCTGCTGTTTTTACAATGGGCTGCATACCATGTTTGGTGGAGACCACACCAGTACTCTGCAGACCATGCTGGATACTTCTGAGGAGCCTCAAAACAGAGGCCTACTATGAGAAGGAAGAAGAGGAGCAACAAAATGGTGTGGCACAGGGCAGCTATGCTGTGATCCAGCGTCATTTCAAAACTCTACTGTGGTCTAGCCCAGTGGTTCTTAACCTGTTTACTGTTGTCAACCACAAATGCAGCTCTCTGTATTGTATGGGCCACATCCACACAATATATGCACTACCTGTATGGTTTGAGGATGTCACATGGGCCATAGCTGAATGCTGACTGGCCACAAGTGGAGAACCACTGGTCATGCTAGTCACACCAGCCAAACATACACAAAACTGATCCAGGGGACAGAAGGTCAGGTAAGTGTGTATGCATTTTTTTCTTACAGGGCTTAAATATGAAGTTGGGTCCCAGCTCAGCCCAAAGTCAGCAGAATGCAGGTTCCTGGTTTTCATTGTTTAACTTATATGAGAAGAGTGGAGATACAACAAACAGAGTTGTCTGCTTCTCGTTCCCCTCTCGGTTAGGTGGCACTGGGGAAGCAGAGTAGTTTGTTTACGTGCTTAGGAATTTTCTTTGTATCCTCCTAAGAGATCTACATGAAATGTTTAGGGAGGATTCAGAGGGATGATAGCCTTATTTCTTCCTCTGAGGCAGCATGGTTTTGCTTGCCACTCTGTAATGAGTTTGCGGGAAGCAGTCTAGTGGCATATGGGTCTGGGTGACTTGAGGACACCAGCAGTAGCTGTGTTCTGTGCCTTTGTTACACTTAGGTGAGATATCAGCTTAAGTGACCATTGCCTGTGAAAAACAGTGCCAATATGCAGAGCCATTGCCATGTACTCATACCCATGGAAATAGGAGCTGTAATATTATTGTTTTATACAACTAAACAATTCCCTCTTTATCCCTTCCATACTCCAGCAGGCTATACACACCCTGGCTGTGGCTGGAGGGCATTGCCAAGTGCTCTATAGCATGTCAGTAAGTATGTTTGTTTAAAATTCTTATGGGAATAGGGGAGATCTGAAACTTAACTTTTGTTTTCCATTGGGACTATAAATCCAGTGATGATCTGTTTGTTTTATTTATAATTGCTGCCCCTTCTACACCTGTGAAACTGCCTTACTCTGATAAGGAGGAAGAAGTGGACTAGGGAGAACATGTTCACTGAGATCCTGTGAGACAGTGCCGCATTAGACATGAACAGAGGGAAGATGAATGTAGGAACGAGCCTTGAGAAAGAAAATAGCAGAGAGAAGAAAGGCGCAGAAGTCCCAGCAGGAAAAGAAGAGGAAGATGCAGGAGGACATAATGGGGCTTCTCAGGCAGCAAACAGAAATGCTGCATTCCTTCTGAGTGCAAGTCGAACAGTCACAGGCTCGCCTCCCTCTACAGTCAGTGGAGAGCTCCATTTCTGTAGCTCTCTACATCCCCTAACATTCCACATGGCATCATGGACTGCATCCTTACCCCTACCACTCCACATTGAGGATCGTAAGGAAAACCACAGCTTTACATACACTGACTTGTAAAAGCCATAGCTCATGTATGTTTGGCAGAAATAAACAGTACCATTCTACTCTTAAATTTCTGTTAATTGATTTCATAACTTACACTATACTTACTGGTTTTTAATTGTGCACTATTGTTTGCACTCTTGGTGTACAATAAATTTTTATATTTTGGAAAAGAGATAATCTTTAACTTCATAATGTATTCTGCAGAATGCCTAGTACTACTCAAAGCACACCTGACTTGTCAAACAGTACCACAGAACTCATTGATTCAGTTAAAAACAGTGCAATTCTGAGTGCATAACACATCATGTAATTCATAGGTTTATTAAAAGACAATGTGATATTGAGACATACACACCGAGCACTGGACAATTCTGAACAACTCCCA
The DNA here is from genome assembly GCA_007922195.1 of Podocnemis expansa. Taxonomy (NCBI): domain Eukaryota; kingdom Metazoa; phylum Chordata; order Testudines; family Podocnemididae; genus Podocnemis; species Podocnemis expansa. Next base: position 891,468 of record ML682010.1, read on the forward strand.
GAATTTTAGAACCAGGCAAAGCACCATCCGGCCCAGCATGTTACTGTTTCTGACCTTGTTCTTTCAAGGCCTTCCTCAGCTGCAGAGCTTTGCGCTGAACTCGTCTAATGGCCCTTGTGTCTGGCTGTTCAAACTCAGTCGACAGCTGCTCCACCTCCACCCTGGATGCAGTTTTTCCACTCTTGTCTCACAGATATTATGCAGGACAAAACAGGCAGCTGTAACCATTGGAATATTTTTCTTACTGGTGAGTAAATATCAGCAGTAACCCTTTAATTGCTGAAGGCACATTTAATAGTCGTCATCATCTGCTGAGCCAGTTGTCAAATCTCTTTGGCTTTGTCAAGGTGGCTAGTGTCCAGCTTTTTGAGTAGAGGGTAGGCCGAGTCCCTCAAGATCACTGCTGGCATTTCAACAACACCAGTGGTAATCTGCAAATTGGGACAAACTATTTCTTGCTTGCAGTTTTCTGAATAGTTTTGTATCCTTAAGGATTTGAGCATCTTGCACCTTTCCTAACCAGCTCACACTGATATCAGTGAAGTGTCTCTGATGATTGACCAGTGCTTGTATAACCATGGAAAAATAGCACTTTTGTTGGTGTAATGTATATCAAGGTGGGCTTTGACCAAAATAGCATGCAGAACCCTATCTGTCATCCCACCATAGTTATAGCTGCAGATCTATCCACATTGACCTGCACATTGTTGGGAGTCACATCTGCATAGCAGCATTAATGGCCACATACACCTGGAAGACAATGGCCTCAGTGTGGGTTTTCCAATTCCAAAATGATTTCCCACTACCCTGTAACAGTCCAGCATTGCAAGCTTCCACAGTGCAATTGCCACTGACTTCTTAACCATCAGTGTAGCTCTCATTCTAGTGTTTATGTGGTAGAGGGCTGGTATGAGCTCAGCACACAGGTATGTGTCCTTTTCCATCTGAAACTACTGCAGCTATTGCTCATCATCTGAAACCAGCATTATGATGCAATCCCACCAGTCAGTGCTTGTTTCTTTGGCCTATATGCATCACTCCACCAACTGCAGGTGCTCCATAAATGTAAACAGCAACCTTGAATTGTTTATTGCTTTATCTTAGTAATCTGCCCTCAAAAGGAACTGTCATGTCCCCTGTTGCCTCAGTACTTTCTATCAGGGGCATCGCTGGCACCAGGCACAGGGGGGGCATGACCCGAGTCCTGGCGCCAGTGCCCTTAACCATTGGCGGGCCCCTACCTTTTCCGGCCCCATCTCCAGTTGGGTATCCAGGGCTGGGCCAGCAATGGTGGCACCTGCCTCTCCCAGCAAGGTATCCAGGGTTGGGCCACCTGAAGCAGCCACTGTCTTGCCTGGCCCCATCCTGGGGGCCGGGCTGGCAGTGGCAGGAGCCCATGGCCCCAAATCTGAGCACCCGGTCTTTCCTCAGGGCAACCATGCTCCTGCTTTCCATGGTTCCACAAATACTGCAGGAACTCTCACTCTGTGTTTGCAATGTTCATGACAGTACTCTAGAGCTCTGCATGCTCTATGGATCTGTCAGAGGTGACTTACAGCAATAAGTGCTATAAGGGCTTGTGAGATTTAAAAAAATGAAATGCAAAATTATGGGATAAAGATGACATTATGGGATCAAGAAAGGCAATAGCTGTATGACTGAAGTTTAAGACAAATAGTGAGAATAAACAATGAAACAGTAAAGTGAAAATGATTGACTCAGGTGTTGTAAACACTATGGAAGTAATGAATTTTCAGTCAGGCTTAAATGGTGAGAGTGTAATGGTTTGCTGGTGTAAGGTAAGGCAATCAGGCCAGGTAAGGGGGAAGCATGTCAAATAGGCATGTTTAGATGTGCTTAGGAGAGTGTAGATCAGGGGTCAGCAACCCCTGGCACCCGTGCCAAAAATGGCACAGGGGCCGAGCCTGAGTGGCATGCAGCACTGCTCAGGCTCCCCTGCTCCCCCAGCACTGTGTGGCCAGCAAGAGCTGCATGCCGCAGCCCCAGACCCCACTGGCTGCACTTCTCCACTTGGGAGTGCTGCCAGTAGGGACAAAGAGCTGCAGCGTATGGCTCCTGGCTTACTGCTGGTCCCACCCCCCTGCTGCAAAGGGCAGGAGGGGAGTGGGGTGGGTTGGCCTGCATGCTTCCAGCTCCAACCAGAAGTTGCCTGCCAGCAGGGGAGAGGGGCAGCCACAGCCAGGACCCAGAGGCTGTGGGGTGAGAGGCAGCCCCAGCTGGCAGGGGCAGGAGCTGGCCCTGGCCCTGCCCCCTTTTAGCCCCACCCCCTTTTGTCCCATCCCTGGCACTCAGAGAGGGTACAGTGGTCAGGCCTGGCACAGGGGCCAGCAAAGGTTGCTGACCCCTGGTGTAGATGTTTGCTAGCACCAGGCTTGCCTGATGGGTCCCTCCTGGTGATGTTAATGGGGAATTGCTCAAGTACATGTCCTTCCATTAACCTGTGCTTCATCTCTCAATCTCTGTCCAGAGCCTCAGCCCTCTGGCTGAGCCCTTCTGTTAAGTTCCCTCTTCCAGGGCAGGATCTAGTCCAGGCAACCTACTCAAAGTCTGTGGCTGCTACTAGTCCTGGTGCTGCCCACTGGTGGTCTAGAGCAAGTCAGGATGGGATTCAGGCCCACCCACTTCTCCAGGCCCCAGCCCAGGGACCCTATACACCACACAGTCTTTCAGATCTCCTGGGCCATGTTCACACCACTCCCAGGTACCTCTCACCTTTGTGTCAGGGTTCTGGGCTCTGGCTCTACCAAGCTCTAGCAGTCCACATAGAGCTGCCCCTAGTTTTGCCTACTGCAGCCAGTCAAAACAGCATGTCCCAGGGGAAGATTGCCCAGAGCTGTGGCTGCAGCTTTCTTTTATACAGGGCTTCTGGGCCCTGATTGCCTTTGCAGCCATCTGCTCCCATTGGCTGCTCATTTTCTAGGGCTTTTAACCCCTTCTTACCAGAGTGGGGAAACCACCCTGCTACAGAGAAAGCAGATGAAACATGTGCAGAGGAAAGTTTTGATGACTGACTGCATAGAAAGAGTGATTGATTAAATAATGTGTGTGTTAGAGTTATACTGGGCTTCAAGTGTGAAGAGAAGCAGTTTAAATTTTATTCAAGGAAAGGGAGTTAGTAGAGAACTCAACTTGCAGCTCTGTTTGGAACTCAGCTACTGGGGCAAGGTGTTGTAGCCTGCTCCTCCCAGCTAGATTCAATCTCCCCAGCTTGGGCTGGGATCTCACCTGAAGCAACACTCAGCTGTGAACCAGGGCACACATTCCCACAGGTTGGGGACAATGGCTTTCTGGCTTTCTTCCTGCCTACTTGGATCTGGTTCTTTGTGAATACTACTAGGCCAAGAGTCCAAATCATTCCCAGACATCTCCTCTGTGGATATGTGTTTGTGTAGCCTATCATCCTTGGGTCCCTCCTCTTCACCCCACTTCAGATAGAACTTAGCTAAGGGAACCTTAAACAGAGGTCTGCCTAATGCCTGCAATGTTAGGTGTTTACAAGGCAAAAATCTTATCTGGATCCACTCCACTCGCCCAAGCTAGACATACCTACTATAGGTTCCAGTGACCCATCTACCTGTATGGGGACAAAATGCCTTGTAGTCATTCCTTCTGGTCTGAAATTGCCACTTCTACGTGCTTCACCAACGGATCAATGTCTTGACCACCCTCAGGCTGGATTGCCAGCATATTATCCTTCCATGGCCCATTACCAGTCCTCAGTGGATGATCTCTGGGCAGTTTGCCCTCTTGAGTCCTGATCACTGACAGATGAAGCACATCAGATCCCTAGGATTGCTTTATGGGGATCAGCTCAGACCTGCCACTCTTCCCCAAACTTGCATTTATTCACTTCCCATTTCTGGGGAGCAGACCCTTAGTCTTCCTTCTGGGTCTTCGCATGTCCTGACCCTTTCCACTTCCAGCCAGTACAAGCATCACTCATCACCTCCCTAAGAATCCCCCAAGCTTAGCTTACCATGTGCATGGAAGTGACAAAGGTGCTGGAGCTGGTATGTATGTGTGGGGGAAAGAGGGACCCAGAGAAATGGGAGGGTGCGAGGGGAGTTCAAAGCAATGGGCATGCTGGCTGAATTTTGGAGGGGAATATGATGGTAGTAGCGGTGAGGGGAGCTCTGGATTAGTCCATGGACAAGTGAGTGGAAAGGAGTGGGTCAGAGTTGTACAATGGTGGATGTTGGAGGGGAATTGGGCTATGGTAAATGGAGGTGCTAAGGAATTATTTTTTAAAAGCCAAGTAATTAGCAATCATTGTGCCAAGCTGAATTATGGCTAATGATAAGATTCTGTCATGGCATTTTTAGTGAATGCCAAGGACAAGTTATGGGCAATAAACAAAAATTCATGGAAACTGTGACCTGTCCCTGACTTTTACTAGAAATACTATGGAGGAGAAAGGAAAAAGAGCTGGCTGGGTTTGCTGCTTCTCCAGCCCAATCAGCTTCTGAGTGCTCTTGGCTAGTTACCTGATCAACTGTTGGAGTGGCTGCAGGAGTCATGGAAGTCCTAGAAAATCACAGGATCTGTGACTGTCATGACTAAATTATATTTTTAATCATGGCATATGTGTAAGAGATGTAATCAGGTGCCTGATGAATCTGCTTGTGGCTGACAAGCCCAATTTAAGAGTTACACAGCTTGTTACAAATTTCACAGAACCATGTGTTGTTAAAGTTAGAATCTAGGATTACTGAACACTACTTTCTTCTTTCTCATTTTGCTTCCTTTCTCTAGATCAGTCACTTCATGTTGAGCATCCATTGTATATATTCCCTCCAAATTGGATGAAATTCTGCACAATCCTCCCAGCTTTCTACATTGATATTAAATGACTTCATAGGTCAGACAAAGAACTTTTTCCTATATGAATTTTTCAGGTATTTTAAAATCCTACTTTGTGACTGTTCCATGCCAGCCTTGTGACATTTCCCATATTATTTAACTAGACATATTTTTTTACTTACTTTTATTGCAGTATTTTTTTCTGTTTCTGCAAAACTGCAAGTGAAATTTTACTTCATTTAAGACTATCCGAATTGAATTTCTTCTTACATTGTAGGCGATTAGGTGATGAGATATGTGAGTGCTTTATAGTGAACTGTGTGGTGAATGAAGGATGATCTGTCTACGAGATGGTGATTTTGAGATTTGTATGCATGGATTGGTAATTACAGATGAGATACTGTAATCTGGGGATTTCCTGTGTTTTTAGGAAATATTTAAAAGCAAGAATTCAGATTCTAAGGCCAGAAGGAACTAATATGATCATCTAATCTGATGTGTGGTATAACACAGGCCATAGAGCTTCCCCCAAAACAATTGCTCTATCTTATCTTTTAGAAAAACATCAAGTAGTCATAAAAAAATTATCAGTGATGGAGACTCCACTGTGAACCGTGTAAATTGTTTCAACTGTTCATTACTCTCACTGTGAAAAATGTATGCCTGATTTCCTGTCTGAATTTGTTTAGTTTCAACTTCTAGCCTTTGGATTGTGTTCTATCTTCTTCTACTTGACTGAACAGCCATTATTAAATATTTGTTCCCCGTATAGGTGCATATAGGTTTATAAACAAGATTATCCTTGAACCATCTCTTTGTTAATCTGTATAGATAGACATAAGGAGTTCATCAGTATAAAGTACGTTATTTAATCCATCAGTCAGTTTTGTGAGTCTTCTCCGAATCCTCACTATTTTATCAACATCCTTCTTGAACTGTGGGCACCAGAACTGAACACAGTACTCCAACAGCAGTTGCACCAGTACCAAATACAGAGTTAAAATAACTTCTACTTGAGATTTCCTCTCTACGCATCCCAGGATCATGTTAGCTCTTTTAGTCAAGTGTCACATTGGGAGTTCCTGTTGTTTGCCATAGTACTATGTTGCAATAAAGCCTAGCCTGGTACATTCACTGCTACAAAGATCTATGGTTGTGTTGGTTTCCTTGATCGTGAGTGTTGCCTCAGTTTACCTCTTGCACACAGGCTACTCCTAGGCTCCAAATCACAGGGCTAACTAAGTTACCACTAGAGATTTGAGCCAGGGGTAATCCTGAGGGAGCACGCCTTCAGAAATTCATGCACAAATTCACACATGCAGCCAAACTGATAACAGCACTAGAAGCAGAACAGTACTGACAAGGATACATCTTACCTACCATGCCTGACCACACTCTGCCTGGCATACCACAGTGACCAGTTCAAAATCACATGGGATGTTTGGAATGGAGCAGAGTTGAACTGAGATTTCCAAGGTGTGAAGCAAGCACCCTAGTAATTGGATCATCTTTCCCATCTATTATGGTTTTTCTAGACATTTGCCAAGGGCTTCTTCACACCCTAAGCATCTCATCCAAAGCTTCTCATGGTTCTGGCATCTATCTAAATAATCAAGTTAGAGCTCAGCTCTTTGTACCAGATTAGCTGATGCAAGCACCATTTCAACTGTACATATATTGTAGTGCATTTAAATCCCGGATCTCTAGCTTTACATTAATAGCAGGGAAGGAAATTTGGCCTTCTAGAAGTTATTCTGTCTTTGTACTGGTCATGACTTTCCACTTTTTTTTCTGCTTGATTTGAAGAAGTGCTACCATCACTGAGTCAGGATATGGGAGTTTGTAGATAGAGATGTTTCTTGGGGACTTGATTAGATTAATGGACCTTTCAGGGGGTGGGGGAGAGCATTGTTCACTTCCCTGCTTTCAGAAGAGCTCACATTATTAAGTCTATGAAGCAACATTAACAAGATGCACAGATATCCCAATGATGGCAAACTAGTTGGCTCTCTGATACATAAAAACAAAAAACCAACAAAAGAAACCTGATAGCATTTCCTAAGGAGAAATCACACTCCATAGGCACTCTTGTATCTGAAGCAACTCTTCCTATACATGGATGCACTGCTGACTGGATTTTTAGTCCATATAGATACAGGAAATACAGTACAAGCCTGTTTATTATCTATTAGAAATTTCTTTAAAGAGTCCCCTTGAGATAGTCACCATATTTATTTTCTTGACTTGAAAGGAAATTGATGCTAAAACATTATTTTGTTCATACAATGCACTCATGCAGTATGGTACTTAATACATGTGATACTAAGATTATTTACTTAAAAGAGGCATGTATGACAACTTGTAATTTTTTACTTTACTTGGAGAAAAGCATCATATACTATTCTAGGGAGACTTCCCTAGCAATATAAAAATTACTAGAGGGCTTAGCTGTCTATATTTCTTGTCTGTAGCACTTATAACAGTGTTACTGAGTTTATATACATATACACACAAACGATTAAGTTTTCAAACTCATTTTAAAAGCGTCACTGACCTTGATATATATCATTTAGATGTAAACATAAGTTGAGAAATAGCAACCCATTTTACCTCACCAGTCGAACTCCTGGGTAGAACTGAGCTCTGGGAGCATACAGAGCCCTGGTCTACACTGACAGAGAAGTTCAGCATAATGCTGTTTACCTCGACCGTCTGTAGTGTGAGTCTACAATGTCAGAGCATAAAGGTCAGATTAAATGGTGCTGTTACTTGACTTTATAAGACCATCCCCACAAGTGGCAAAGCACCGTGATTGAAATCTACAATTCAAATTTAGGTTTGTGTAGGCAGAGAGCAGCTCTAAATCTTACTTCTCTTGTTTTTCCAGTCTGCTGTACCTTAGCAACATAGCTCCTCCCTGCTTGCAGTGCCAGAAGGGTTTTCAGTTAATTCCTCTCACTGTGTGCACTACTGTGCCTCTCTGTTGTGCTTGCAGCTGAGAAACAGCAAGGAAAGCTTTTCCTGCCTTTTTTTTAAGAGAAGAGTGGTTGGGGAATAAGTGGAGGACAACTGCCTCCCCACAAACCCCTGTGCCTACTGCCCACAATGCAATGCATTTAGTAAGTAATTGAGCAGTGGGGACAGGAGACCCCAGCAAGGAATTTTCTGTGTGATTACTTGCCTTCACCTTTTGTAATTCAACAGCCTAAATCAAATTACAGTCCTACCCCCAGTGTAGACAAGCCCATAGTTTAGAAGCCCCACTAAGCAGGAATTGCACATCTCCACGGCTTTGTATTGCTAGCTTGACTTCCATATTTGTTGAGTTGCAGTTTTGGCTAGAAAGCTTTTCCTAGGCCAAGGCCTCTTTCAGTATACAGAATGGATCGTTGGAGTGCTCAAGGAATGAGGCAGTTCAAGACTTTTTTTTTTACTTGCTGCATTCAGTGTGTAACTCATGCCTAATGTACTACATCTCATGCCAGTGCTGAAATGAAAATGCATTTTTTAAATTTCCTCATGTCTTGTCTGTTGTGTTGATCATAGTAGTGCATGAATGCTTTGCACACATGAATGAATTCCTCTTCACAACACCTCTTTTTGAAGTAAAGAGAAGTACTATTACCTCCACTGATTTGCTGTTATTGTATGACCTGATCCCATGTCTTACACTCCTTTGCATTTATTTTCATCCCATTCTGTAAGTGCCCCCATCTTCAAAGTGTCTGACAAAGTGGGATTTTCTCCCATGAAAGCTCATGTGATAAATAAATTGGTTAGTCTTTAAGTGCCACAGGACTCCTTGTTTCTTTTGCTGAACTAGACTAGCAGGGCTGCCCCTTTGGAATTTACCTCCACTTCATGCCTCTATATGGTATATAATATTTTAAATTTAGACCTCTGCGTACACTGCAGTTTCTTTTCTTTTTAGTGCAGATTCTGACTCTTGTGAGTTACTGGTTGTTCATTGTGGTGAGATTTACTGCTGTTTCATTTTGTATCTGTCTTATTGTGCAAGCACACCTTGGGCCAGAGGGGCATGTTTTATATATGTTTAAATCTAAAGTCCAAAAAGAAGTGTGTAAAATTAGTGTTGCTAAGTTGCAAAGTGAAGCACTCAAAAACTAGAAGAAGCCAGAATTGCAGTTTCCCATGCAGTGTTAATTCAGCCATTTGTTCACATATTTAGTGATAGGATAATCCTCCACCAAATTCCACAGGACTACTGCTTCATTCTGACCAAAGGATAGATACTGGCTAGTGAACAAGACAATGGTTAAAATCAAATAATGAACAACATTCAGTAAATTTGTGGCCCATGCTTTGTTTTCTTAGGGAAAGCCACACTGCACTAAATTTGGAATTTATTTCCCCAGGGCTTTTCTGTGGCAGTCATTACAATAATAATAATTCGTGTTAAATGTTTATAATTGTACATTGTTGTCTTAATCCTGTATCTAAAAATTAGATATATGAAATTGCATCAAGTGATTCTTTTATTATTTTTTATGTAAAGGCACTAAAAAGTTAAGAGACGATGGAACATATGGTCCCCAATGTATCATAGATATATTTATTTGGAATTTACACAGACTGTGTGCACTCTGGGCATGTTTGTCAAATATAATAATTAGCAAATTAAGAGGCATGACTAATAACTACTGGAAAAGTCATGTCTTGAAATCTCCATATACAGCATCACCAAGACTTCTGCAGCTACTCCTTATTTGGAAAACTCTACATGTTTTTACTCCCAGTGTATTTTTTCTGAGTTCTAGACCATTAATTTTGTACAGTACAGCATAGCATTTTGAAATCACTCTGTAGAGGTTGTTGTCCTGAATATTTCAACACCAAATGGAACAGGTAACTTCTGTTCTTGCAGGATGAGATCAAATATGATTTAATTTGAATCAAAAAAGCAATTTTGCCCCAATGTATAAAATCAATTTCTTATGTGTTAGAATAGTGAGGTAAAATGGCTCTGACTCACTTGAAAATAACCATGCAGCTGATCTGCATATTGTGTGAATAGAGAACTAAGAATAAATCCTTTTTTTCCTCAGTAGCTGTCAGTCATAGTGACAGCCACCTACATATTGAATGTTTCCTGAGTTCTCTGCTATGAGGTTATAATTACTGGAGTGATAGATTTGGATTGATTAGAAAGACAGATCTTGTATGTCATGAGATGAGGAAGAGTTTTCAAAGGCATTGTTATTAGAGGGGATAGCCGTATTAGTCTAGTCCAGTGAAAAAACAACAAGGAGTTGTGTGGCACTTTAAGACTAACAGATCTTCTCCCACGAAAGCTCGTGCAAAAAATAAATCTGTTAAAGTGGCACTCAACTCCTTGTTGTTTTTTCATTGTTATTAGAGTCCTGCACAGATACAAATATGTGGCTCCACATCCCATCTGTATCCACGAAAAATGGTCCATGGATATCTGCCTCACATCCACAATAGAATGTGGATATCTGTGGATTTGCAGGGCTTTGATTGTTAGATTGTATATATATTGGATATTTCTGTTGTTAAAACTTGCTGCATTTGGTACCACCTTACAGTCCCTGCCACCAGCACTTAAACTACTGTATTATATAACCTTGCTCAGAATAGGTGTGGATTTTACAAATACCTGTGGCCATCAGCAACCTGTCTACACCTGTGCTCCCACTAACAGCAGCAGTGGGGGGAAATTGTAAGAGGAGAAGAATCTAATGTAGACAGCCTCACTGTGCTACTCTCTTTGCTACCATCTGAAGTCTGTGATCCTGGTGGATCTCACCCTGGTGTAAATCTAGTCTTTCTATTGAAAGCAGTGAAGTTGGAAACCACTGTAACTGAGCCAATAATCAGGTCCCCCCTCCTCCTTTATGTATCCAGGATAACTATGGATGCTCACATACATTATGCTTTGTGAATTCACTGCATTTTAACAAGTCTGTTTACCTTCCCATTAAAAGCCAGCTGCAGTGAAGATTTTGAGAAGTCCATTAGCCACAAAACTAAGAAAATATCATGGACAGGAAGCCCACTATTCAAGTCCTTTGTGTTAATCTGAAGTCTTTGTGTACAAATACCCTATCAATGATGGATATGTGGCTAAATAAAATCTGATTTCTTGTGTGAAAGGAATCTCAAAGATTCTCTGTCAAAAATGGGTATCTTTATTATTATTCTTCTAAGGTATGCTGTCATGATAGAATCCCATTTCCAGTCACTTTCTCAAAAGTGTTCCTTTTCTGACTAACATTAGTATGCTTATTCTCAGTCCAAAGTGCAATTATTTTTGAAAGACTTAAGAAATTCCACTCAGCTATATTAATATTCCAAGTATGAAAACTATTACATAAACAAACAAAATCATTCTAAATAATTTTGAAAGCTGTTTTTCCTACTCAACCTACTTTGTAATAGAGCTTTCAATCTGGCACTTACATCATTCTCAATGAGGAATCAATGCTTTGCTGTGTTTTAAAAAATACTAAACAATGAAGTGACTGCTAAAGTTAATTGCATAATGCACATGTTTAGTACATCATTTTCCTTAATGAAATTTGTCATAATTTAAACCAAATCTATTGTATTTGTAATGTTTCTATATTACTTTGTAATTTATTTATTTGAATTAAAAATTTTAATTTTTTAAATCTGTTCTTATTAGTTTAGCAGTATGCCCTAGCTACAGCATTCCATATAGCACATTTGCACACACTGAAATAAAAAGCTGCATCTGATTACATACATATAAAACAAAGACAGACTTAATTAGAAGAAAATGTGGAAGCAAAACACTCAATTAGGAACAACCAAAATTAAGGTTGCCTATATCTCTGCATTATGATGGTACTAGTTATGTGATTACATGCTATTGTTTCCTCAAGGCACATGTCACTTTTACTGTGCAGGATGGACAGTGCTTGGGGAATGAAGCTGTTCATTGGTTTTTATCCCCAACATTCAGCCTTAGTCTAAACTAGGGCCAGTTTTCGGTGACGGTTGACCGGGAGTTACGAAAGGAACATAAAATTCCTTGCATAACTGCCGGCGACGTTCTAAGCTGCCAGTGCACATTTGGGAAAGCTGACCGCAAATCCTTTGCGGTCAGCTTTCTCATATGTACCCTGGTGCCCAGGACATCTGGGGCTGATTTGTGGGAGTGGAGCAGTGAGTTCAGACTTGCTGCTAACCGCTCCTGGAAAGCCAGGCTGACAGTGGTGATTTTGCCGCCGTCAGTATAGACATACCTTCAGAGTGTGACCTCCACGTTTTTTGTGCTACATACCATCCTATGTTGCACTGGATATGAATATTTTAGTGGGCTTTTCTGTTGTGCTCATCATGGTAGTGCCTGGATGCTTACAAGCATGAATGAATTAATCTTTACAGACCTCTTTTGAAGGAGGGAGAAATATCATTACCCCCACTTCACAGATGGTCACTATCAGAATCAAAACTGGAATTAAGTTCTCATTTGCAGTCCTGTATTTAACTGTCTAGAATACAGTAGCTCTAGGTAATTCATTTAAAGTCTGTCCATGTTCCTATCTAATATGGGAATTATCATATATATTTGCCTACCTACTCAGAAGAGGGTAACAATACCCTTACTTTCTGCAAAAATGGTTCTCTATTTGTTGATGTGCTTTCATTTGTTGGATCGAGTTAGTATTTAGGAAAGGAAATTTAAAATAAATATGTGGATCAATTGTCAGAGCAATGATACTATATGTGTGAACTTATCGTCTGGGTCAGCCATTGAGGAGGAAACTCAGACAAGAAGAAGAGACATAAGTACTGCATTAGCAACAAGCCAGATGCCACATGCATTGTGTATGTGCAGCTTGCAGAAATCCTTGCAGTCTGTTGCATGAACTGAAGGATAGGATAGAATTGCTGAACTTAAAATATCTTCTGAATCATGAAAAGAAATTAACAGCTTCAGTTCAAAAGCCTCTATCTAGAGGAAATTAACCTACACAGACAAAACTTTTCTTGGCAAGATTCTCTGAAGACCTCTGATTTCTAAATACTTAAACTGTGAAACTTGAGTTCCATCTGTACATCTCTATATTTTTACTTCAGATTTGATTTAATTGAATGTACCCCTTGATACTTCTGACTTCATATGTAGCTTGGAAAGTAAATTTGCTGTAGTGGTGTGACAGAGTTCAAAGTATATTCTTACTAATCACAGAAATTTAAAATTTAAAGTGGGGACCAAATTTTCCCATAACAAACAATGAGTCATGTAACCTTTGTCTTTCCTGAGTTTGGCCAGAACCTTTGCTACCAGTTAGAATCTCTTTGATATGAAGAAAAAAATTATCTGTTGCTGTTGTAGTCTTGTCTTGGTTTCTTACACAGAAAGTTCTTAAGAGCCTTTATCAAACTCCAGTTTATTCTCAAAGAGATGCTTTTTGCCTTAAGGTACAACTTCAGACTTTTACTGTGTCTTTTGCTGTGTCTATTAATAAGATCAAGCTCTTTCAGGGTGGCACTGTAATCTTTAACATACCCCATCCGTTACCCAAACCCACAAGTAATGAGGTTGTTAGCATGTACTGATTTCATCTGTGATAGAGAATCCGTGGACTTGCAGACCTTCTTATATATTTTTAATTTCAGTTTTCTCAGGTGGTACTTCTAATTCCCAGGGTACGGGTAATCATCTTGGGGAACCAAAACTTTTCTATCTGATTCTGCCTTCTAGAATCATGGCCAAAGGGTATTGAATTGTGTATCTAGCCAACGCTGGATTTCAGTGTCACTGTTTATATACTCTCACTGTTTTACGGGGTAGGGGTTAGCTGATCCAGCATTGAGAAGAGGACCAAGTCTACTGATGTAGAACACAACTTCAATTTATTTAGGACTTTGACATACTGATGTAGTCATTCAACAGGTCTTCCCATAAGGTGTGTGTCAGGGCTGTTTCCCCACTCTGGCACTCCGAGTGCAGAAGATTGGGGCCTGCAATAGGCCTGAAAAGCCGCTGGCCTTAAAACCTGCTCTTAAATTTCTCCAAGGCCTCCAGTTCCTGGCCTTGGAGTGGTATCGCTGCCACCACCCAAATGCAAAAAACCTCTTGAAACCCAGGAAGGCGCACTTGGGAATTCCTTCCTCTGAGGTACTTGCAATCACTTTTATTCCTCCCTCAGGAAAGTGACTGAACTCCAGCTGCAATATGAGCTGGAACTGGAACAGAGTCCCCTTTAGTAGCTGGCTGTGCAGTCTGAGGCACATGCACACAAACCTCTTGCCCTTCCAGGACACAACCAGAGCTTACTTAAAAGGTAAAATCTTTAATTCAAAAGAACAGATAAGAAACACAGAGGCTATGTTCACTCACAGGAGGTTATTTCGATACAAGTTGTTTAGATACAACTTGTATCGAAATAACGCCTTATTTCGAAATAAGTTAATTCGAATTAACAGTTTGTTAATTTGAATTAAGGAAAAAAGCAGGAATCGAAATAGAATGTTCAGACAACAGTTATTTCGAAACGAGTCACCGTTGTTTCAAAACAACACGTTCAGACGGCATTGTTTCAAAACAATTGGGGTTTAAGTTGTTTTGAAACAACAGTGCATCGTGTGAACATGGCGTTTCTTATTTCGAAACAACCTCTGTTGTTTCGAAATAAGACTGCTGTGGGAACACACCCAGAGAGTTGCTTCTCTGGGATTTAACTTAGGTAGTTACAGGGTAGGGGTAGGGGGTACATGTGCTCAGCACAGAGAAATCCAAAAACAAAGAAATACCCTGACTGCGTCTAAGTACACATTCCCTGATCTACCCACGCCTGGTCAGTAACAAACTTAACTTATCTTTGGTAAGGATGTTGCTGGATTCTTCCTCAGGCCCTTCTGGCCTCCTCCTGATCCTTCCAGGAGCTCTGCTGCATCCAAACAGGAACAGGCAAGGCTGCCGCTCCTATTCAAAAAGCTGTGCTTTGCTCCAATTGGCTGTCTTGGGACTCACTGACCAGAGTGTTAACCCCTTCCTCCCCAAAGGTTACTACAGTGTGGAATATTATATTTTAAATATTATGCACAATAAAGGAACTGAGAGTTAGAGGCATTTGGGACCATGAAACAGTCCTATGTAGTAGATGAATGCTAGTCACTGGTGACACAGTTTGCCAGTTTAGATGTACAGCTGAGGGAATGGCTGTACTTTTCAAATGGCTGATATAGTTAAAATAACATTACCTCAGTATCTGCAATATTCCATAGGTGTTCCCTATATTTCATAAAAGGAATACTATACACACCAAGGTACATGCCTAATTATCTATGGCAAAATTTCAAGAACACTCACTTGGTGTTAATTTCTTTCTGCACCAATAACATACTTACAAGTTTGCTCTCTTTCCCTGTGTAATAGAGATATACAGGAGACAAAATATAAAATCCATTAAAGTAGTATTAGAGCTGTCCTAACTTTTTAATAAGCCATGTGTACTACAAAATGTATCATAAAAGGATTGTGTTCTAACATGCCAATGTCCTGACATTGTCCTGCTCGTGCTGATGGGACACACTATCTTGTCTCCTTTTACATCATTGCCCAGGAGATAGGGTTTCTTGGAAGGGGCTGCCCTTTTTCTGATTGGAGGACAGTCATGTAAGTGACAGCTCTCTTTATCTCCACACCACTTTCCATCTGATGGTGATGGCAACTTTTTGTTACTACTTGTATTACTTTAGCACAGAAGCCTTTAATGTGCCACCTCCTGTACAGGCATAGTGTAAAACAGTTCCATGCCCCAAGAAGCTTTTAAGTTTAGGCAAGACCCAGTAACTCAACTGTGTTCTATGTGAATGGTGCAGCCCTGTTTAGCTTTGAACAGTTTTGCAAAGTAGACACACCAAACACATTCAAGTAAACTTATTTTTTTAGAATTAAAATAGCTAATTCATGAACAAAAATTTTTCTTGTGAACCACAAATCTTAGAAAATTTACACAAAATTATGATTCAGACTCACTTCACTGATCTGCTACATTGCTCTATAAATTTCCTTAGTCCATTAAAAGTAAATGGTGCTGCACCTGCTGTGTGAATTCCTACTCACTAATTTCACTAGTTATGTCCAGAGTTTAGCTAGTCAGTTGAAACATTGCACACACATTTAGGTTTGCTTCTGTCACCATATTATATAGGAGTTCATGATCTACCTTTTCAAAATGCTTTATAGTGGTTTGGAAACATTTACTGCCATAAATTGGCACTAACACTAAAGTCTAAAACACCTAGCCTGTGTCTACACTGGCAAGTTAGTTTGAATTAACGAGGCTTAATTTGAACTAACTTAGCCCCTGTCTACACTAGCCTTTCATTAGTTTGAACTAAGAAATTCCTTAGTCGAACTAATGAATGCTTAGTTCGAACTAGTAACTACCACTGGGTAGTTCGAACTGAGCACAGTGGAGACAAGGAGTAACCCTTAGTTTAGACTTAATAAGTTTGAACTAAGGGCAGATAGTTTGAATTAACAATGTGCACTAATTCAAACTAACATTACTTTGAACTGGTCCATGTTGTTAATTTGAACTACTAAGTTCAAGGTTAGCTTGAACTAACCTCAAAGTTATTAGTTCAAACTAACAAATTTGAACTAACTTTTCATAATGTAGACATAGCTCTGGGAAATAGTTTGTCTGTAGTTTAAACCTAGTTTTTCTGTATGTTATAGTGTATTTGATCACTAAAGGCAAAACTGTATCTTCAGATATTCATGTATAACTAACAGTGAAGTCCTTGGATGCTATATGCAAATATCTGAGGTTAGAATGTGACTATTGGAGATGAGACCTTAAGGGTAGAAAAAGAGATAAGATAGTTGAACAGGAATGAAGAGAAGATAAGGTTTTGTTATATAAATTGAGAAATGTTAGGGCATCCATGATGTAAGCCTGGATAGGGAGATGGTCATTTAGCAGGCATAGTCTCATTTCTATGATTCAGGATTTTAAAATCACTACCACTGAAGCTATGTGAGTGGATGAGCTTTTGCATCAGGCATGGAGGCAAGCATGATGGAGGAAAGGGCCAAACGTAGAGCCTTCAGGCCTTCAGTAGAAGGGAGAAAACACATTACACTTTGCATGGCATTATTGTAAATGTCTATAGAAAGGGAGGATTGCATGTTGCAGGGAACTCTCTTGCAGAGTAGTAGCTCCCAAACTTCATTAGTTCACATTATGTGCCACCTTCTTAAAAACTTACAAAGTGATTGATGAAATATCAGGGTCATGTACCACCAGTGGTACACCGATCACCATTTGGGAACCTCCTGTGAGATGCCTAATGGAAGAAGGGTGCAGGTATAATAGATAATGTTATAGATTAATAAAAGGAAAAGAAAACTCTTAATTTAGCTATTGCTTCTGTATGTGTTTAGACACCAAATCATAGAAGTGCAGGACTAGAAGGGATCTCAATAGGTCCTCTAGTCCAGTCCCCTGTACTCAGGGAAGAGCTAAGTAACAAAAGGCCATTCCTGACAAGTGTTTGTCTTCACATGTGTAATGCTTTCAAAAGGCTAGATATTCATATTTCCTGAGGGTACAATAAATGTAGTCCTGTGGCAGCGGCCACTTGCCTCTCTCAAGTGTCTTCTATCAAATATGTGCACACACCTCTACTTTTTCAGTTCTGTGCTGCTCGTGGTGCCTCCCACTGTCTACTGTGCTCATCAGATGGTCTTTGGTGAATCAGCCTGGTGGCTGTTACACATAGTTCATATGTTAATAAAACAAACCCTTTCCAGGGTACAAGTCCAACAGGGCCTATCACAGTATTCTCGGTTGGACTTTCCCTGCAGCTCTTGCTGGGCTCAGTCCTTAATCAGGGCCTGTCCTAGTAACCTGATTACCCTCCCAGGCTTGCTTCCCAAGCTTTCAGCCCCTCTTGGACTCTCTCTCAATTTGACCATGCTTTGTTGTGGAGCATTTCCTCCAGGACTTCCTTCCTGGAGATTCTCCACCACTTACCCTGGCTCTCTACCTGAATCACTCTTTACATGTGTATAACTTCACATACTAATACATAGACGATGATTATTGTATAATTAAATGGGATATTTCCATATTGAAACATAATAGTTTGGGTAATACTGTGATTTTTCCCTATTGCAATCTGGACTGGTGAGGTGAATGGCAAAGTCACACGAGTCCCCCCGCTTTGACCTGTTCTGCTGCAAAAACCCTCAGTTCTGAGCTGTTCACACACAGCCTGCAGCAAGCAAGTTGTTTCTAGCTGAGTGCTTCTAGCCAGTCACTTTTTGGATTATACAACAGAAATACCCCAGTCGATACTTCCAGCTCCAAATGCAACCCTAGGAACTTCCATTTTGTAATGCTCAGTGCTGCCACTGAACAATGTAGGCTCATATAATTTTGTCAAGTAAACAAAGAAATTGTCCTTGTATAGTTTCACACATGTCCTGAGTCAGTGAATGTTACCTCTTCATGGTTTCAAGCTGGCCAACTGAAGGCAGGTGGCACACTCAAGAATCCGGTTGTAGAATCATAGACTCGTAGGGTTGGGAGGGACCTCATGAGGTCATCTAGTCTGACCCTCTGCTAAAAGCAGGACCGCTGTCACTAAATCATCTCAGCCAGGGTTTTGTCTAACCAGGCCTTAAGTGTTTCTAAAGTTGGAGATTCCACCACCTCCCTAGGTAACCCATTCCAGTGCTTCACCACCCTCCTAATGAGAAAGTTTTTCCTAATATCCAAACTCGACCTCCCCAGCTGCAACTTGAAACCATTGCTCCTTGTTCTGTCCTCTGTTAGTACTGAGAACAGCCTACCTCCATCCCCTTTGGAGCACCCCTCCAAGTAGTTGAAAGTTGCTATCAAGTCCCCCCTCAGTCTTCTCTTCTGCATACTACATTAGCCTAGTTTCTTCAGTCTCTTCTTGAAAGTCATGTGCTGTGAGACCCTAATAATTTTTGTTGCCCTCCACTGGACTCTTTCTAATTTCTCCACATCCTTTCTGCAGCATGGAGCCCAAAATCCTTGCAGGGTGGAAGCTGATGAAATTGTTTCTTTGTTGATGTCTAGGCCTGTCCTTTGTTCCTGGAAAGCTGAACTGGCTTGGTCCTACACAAACCTTCATGAGGTGTGAATTGCCCCTCTGCTCTGGAGGGTTTATCTGGATATGTGAGGTTTCATCTTCAGAAATAGTACATAGCAAAGCTTCATAACCATACATGTGACATTGCAACAAACCTTATTATATTATGATAATGTTCACTAAATCATAAGCATCCCAAAAACATCTTTGTGACATTCCCCTCCTTCAATCTGGTCTAGTGTGCTGCTGTGCCTCCCTAATTGCCTGCTCCTGGGCTCTGAGTTACCCCATTTTGCTAGGTGGACCCCTACTCCAGGGTCAGCTCACACCAGCTTCCTGTATGTAACTGGTCCCAGGCACTAGAGGTGTGCTCACTAGTCACTCAAGGGATGGTTCTCCAATGAGCACCCTATGCCCCAGATGCCACATAGGGTACTTCCATCCTGCGGGGATCAGGACCCTTCGCTGATTACTGCAGGCTCATATACTTGGGTCCATCAGTTTAACAAAGAAGATGATATGCATCACTTTTACTCCAAGGTAGGCTTCCAAAATCCACAGTGCCTTAGAAATAACAATCATTAATTTATTAATTAAAACATGATTTTAAGTGTGTACATACCAGATCAGTACACAATCAGTTAATCAATCAAGGAGTTTATCACTAACAAATAAAAGGAAATATGCATTCTAAGTTAAAGTTCACTGTTGCGGGCTGTTTCTAACTTACCCTAATGGTTGGCTATTAATGGATTTGTAGCCTGGCCCTTTCTGCCATCTGGGTAAGTACAAGCGTTCGAAGTTGCTTGCAAGATGGAGAGCCAAACAAAAAAGTGCCTAAACAGTTTAAAGTGTCTCTTTTCGTCTCCTCAAACACCCACTCTGTCCCTCCCTTCCTGGGATGAGGTGATACTTTTGCTGATCTTTTTCCCTCCTGAGCTTAATTTGTATTAGCTTTGTTAAGCACTTCTTCACTGTGTACGTGTGGAAACAAAGGTTTGTTTGTCTGCCCCTCCCTGAGCTATGTGAAGCACACCTGGGGACATATTTTGTATCTGTACACATGTACAATGCTGCAGGAAACATGATACCATAACAATAGAGCAGGGCATGTTATTAGCATTAAAAAAATACAATGCATGATATACTTTCCATTAAACCATACAATTACATTACAAGGTGAATGGGGGGATGCACAGATCACATTATCAGGGTGTGGGGAAGTGCAAACCGTCACGATCATCTATGACATACTTTGCATTAAACAGTATACAATTATACTATAAGGGTACACACAGAGAAGCAGTGCAGCACAGATACCTATAAGATCTCTTTTAAGGTCTTATTTACGTTAGAAAAATAAGTTGACAGATTTATGTCAACTTTCAGCCATTAGTAGCCGAAGCCACACTGTTCTCCTTGGGTCAGTGGAGTTCAGCCTGTCTCAGAGCACTTCCATTGACCTAAATGGCAGTGTGAAAGGAGCTGAGATTCCCGCCAGGAGCCTACAAGCTCACTGGCTCCCTTCCCCACCCCCACCCCTGGCTGACTCCCAGTCCCAGCCAAGAGCCACATGACGACTTCTCCCCTCCCCAGCTGTTGCAGCCAGGAGCTGGCTGCAGCCCCAGATGTCCTGCCCAGTCCCGATTGTGAGCCTAGGAGCAGACTGCAGCTGCTTGCATCAGAGCTTGGAGCTGAGAGCCAGGCTGTTGCTCTCTTCATGTCCTGCCTAGTCCTGCAGCTGGGAGTCAGTTGGCATCTGCTCATGCCTTAGCTTGCAGTCAGGCAGAAGCACCTGTGTCCTGGTTTGCAGCCAGGCAGTAACTGCCCATATCCTAGTCTTGCAGCTGGGTGCTAAAAGGCAGTTGCCTGCAGCATGCCTGGTGCCAGCTTGCAGTCAGGAGCTAGGCTCCAGCCACCAAGGCTTGCTGGGTCCCGCTTGCAGCCAGCGAGAAGAACCTGTCCTTTCTTGTCAATTTCACTGCTTTGCTGGAGCAGTGAAATTAACAAGAACAATAACCTCTTCAGGGCTTTAAGGAGACCTTGCCTCTACACTGATGCCAGATCCCTCTAGCTCTGCTGACAAAAGCCCTACACCTCTCATTAAGGTGGTTTTATTTTGTGGAAAAAACTGAAGTTTTGTCAGGGGGGAGGTGACTGTAGTATGTACCAGCACTGTTTGTTGACACAAGCTGACTTTTGTAGACAAAACTCTCTAGTGTAGACCAGGCCTAACTGTATTGAAAGGAGCTAAATAAATACTATATTGCCACAAACATATCTACCATTAGTAAGTAAAGCACCAATGAATGCACTTTACTGGCTTCAGGGGATGCCAAGTCATACACTGGGTATCACACTCAGTGTCAAGCAATCTTGCATTACTAAATGATGGAATGGTTTTGGAAAAAGTCATTAGCGGAGCACTGCATTAGAAAAGAGAACAACTGTGTAAACACTGTGTGGTTTTTTGTGTTCTTAATACAATACAAGGAAAGAGTTGGAATTAGAAGTTTAATTGCTGACTGTAAAGTTTTTCTTTATAAATCGCTGGATCATTGTAACATGAAATATATGCATTTTGTATACATACTCATTTTGGGTATCTTACCATCATCTGAGCTGTGTTCAGTACAATATGTGAAGACTATATAGAACATTTTAAAAGTTAATCGGTATTTTTTTCTGATTCATAAAAGCAGAGTCTAATTTTCATCTGATGGGGTTTTGTTGTTGTTGTTGTTGTTGTTATAAATAGGAACAGATGTCTCAGGTATTAGATGCCATGTTTGAAAAGCTGATTGAAGGAGGGGAGCATGTCATTGATCAAGGTGATGATGGTGACAACTTCTATGTAATTGATAGGTGAGTGATTATGTATAATCATAGAAGAGAGGATTATGCATAGTTGTATCAATAAACATATATTTTTGTGTGTACTTTCAGTTGAATCAGTCAGGTGTGTGCATGCATGAAAGAAATTGCAAAGATATTTTATCAGAGTTAAAGAGCAGTTTAACAATAGAGAACAGTCAGTAAAAAAAGCTGCTAGTTTGCAGGTCTGCAAAGGAACACATTACTGCTCATTTAGCCACTTCCTGTTCAGATAGCTGAAGGGACTTCACTGAGTTCTTCCAAGCGCATAGCTGTCAGGACTTAGGTGGTTCTAACCATCTATCTACAAAGTCCTTAACCATAAAGGTGTGACAGGCTGCTCCTGAAATCCAGTCCAGTGTGCTTCTGTGAGCTCCTAGATCTTTACTCCTGAACCCTGATTCACCTTGCTTTGTCAGGTGACCATTCAAACCGGAGTTAGTTCACATCAGCCTTTTTTGTGTGATCGGTCCAAGGCTGAGAGTGCGCACCCTCTGGCCACTCAGACAACAGCCCCTAGTGAGCAACCCTAGTCCCAGATACCACAGTGGGAAATTCTGTCTTACAGGGATTGGGATTCTTTCCCAATCACCATTCATTCATGTCCGTCCATTTAACAAAGAAATGAATCATGCCCAGCACCCCTCACTCATACCTAGAGATACAACAAGGACATCCATGGACCATTTCTTGCAGATGCAGATGAGATACAGGTCTACATATTTTTATCTTCATAGAGCTAGAGCCCTGCAAATATCTGGATATCTGCAGATATCTGCATTATATCTGCATTCATGGATACAACACAGATATCCGCTGACCATTTCTTGCAGATTCAGATCAGATATGGATCCATGTATTTGTATCTGTGCAGGGCTCTACTCATACCCTCGAAAGTCAAACCAGCTTTACATAAAACAACTACTAGTTTATTGATCAGGATATCTTTTTATGTGAGTATAGAGCAAATCACAATAATTTAATAAATGTTAGGAGTTACCATGAGAAAAAAAAAGATAAAACATGCATACTACGCTATCCTTCTACTACATATATGCTCATCTCACCCCTCAAGTTAGTCTGTGAAGGTTTGCAGCCATCTCTGCTTCTTCCAAAGAAGGACCCAGTTCTTCTTGTAGATGTTTCAAAATGGAGTTTCTCAGGCAAAAAGCCCCAAGCTGTTCAAAGTGTCTCTCTTTGTTTTAAGTCTCCACTGCGCCGCTCTTTCCTGGGCCGAGGTGATGCTTTTGTTATACACATCTCCAGCCCATGCTTCCAGCTCTGGCTGAGTTGGCTGCAGGAAACATGGTACACTGTACTATAGTAACAGTGTAGAATATGTTATGAACACTCACTCATAAAGGAACCTTGCATGGCCTATTTGGCATAAAATCATACAATCACAGTGCATAAGTGAATAGAAAAACCATACAGATCATAGCCCACGGGTGCACAGATGTGCATCCCATGACAGAAGGGAAAAGCATTTTTAGAGACATTTACATTGCATTCCAGGTATTTGCAAAAATGAAAACTATATTGGGCAATATTTGAACAAGCTAATGGGACAGCATCAAAGAGGGTGACTGTTATATTTACTACTGTCTCAAAGCAACAACCAGTGATAAATACTATTGTGGATTTGCTTTGAGGTTAAAAGTTAAATCTTTATATTAGATGAGTATAAAATATCTTCATTTTGTATTTGCTGGTTTTTATATGAAATTGTGATACGTTCTGCATCATTCTCACTGCTGTATATTGGAATACACCAGATACTGTTTTAGAAACAGTGAAAGAACTTTTACATTTTAAATTAATAGTAGAAACAGTTTTCAGAAACCATTTTTTTGTGAGGACTTTATACATTACACAGTCAGATGGTTAAAAAGAAATGGTTAAATAATTTAGATCCAAAATACGTTCATCTTCATTTTAATAATTGCAATCTTGATTTTAATTCTATGTAATTTATACTTGTAATTCCAATTCTGAAAATCTTTTTATTTTTTCAAAAGCAAAACCACCCACATTATCTCAAATCAGTAGTTACCGTCCTCCTTAAAACAGCCACCATTTCTAGGGCACAGACGAATGAAGGAGATGCCCCTGTAAAAGCTACTCAGTATCATTTAAGTTAACACAATTTGTATTTCCAAAGCAGTACCATCTGTGGAATGAATGGTGCATAGCCAACTTGGTAAACTAAACAAATAAGGTAGTTAATTAACTGGCCAACTGCTGAGTAGGGAACAGGGGGCAGTGGAGAAGGCAGATGCCTATTTATTGTATTTGTGCATTTTGTTAACAGGGGAACATATGACATTTATGTAAAATGTGACGGTGTTGGGAGATGTGTTGGTACCTATGATAACCATGGAAGTTTTGGTGAGTTGGCCTTAATGTACAATACACCCAGAGCAGCTACCATAATTGCTACATCTCCTGGTGCTGTATGGGGTTTGGTAAGTGAAATGTTCGTTTGCATGTATTTTTCATTGAAACATTTCATCTTTAGACAATATAATTTAAAATTGTGTAGCTTTAACTGTTAGAAATTGAAAAATTGTTTTATTCTTGGAAATTCATCCTCTGTAGAGAAGCCATTTAAAATTTGCTGGAAAAGCCTGTGCAAATAGTGTTTATTAAGATCCTCAACGTAAGCTTTAAGCAAACAAGCTTTAGTATGACAATTGTAATTTGTTATAAGAACCACAACAAAAATAATTTTGAAAATTTACTCAGTAACTTTCAGAGTTGTTATTATGTTTCCAGTGGTAAGAGGCATGGCAATTATTTTGCCATGTTAAATATTTTTCTAGATCTTAAAAATATGAATCCCTTTGACTATTGTATAAAAAATCCTATATGGATTGGATATTGTTAAGCTTACTATATCTGGAGTCTTCAGAACAGTAACAACATTTGCCAGAAAAATCTTGTGGCAGAATTTAGATTTGTATTAGGTACTTTGGAAAGCTGTTGTCCATCAGTGCTTGTATATTGGTCTGATAATTGCTTCCCCACTCCCAGGTGCCATTTCAGATCAGTGCTTGAAATGCCTGAGAAGGTGCTTTTTTTGGTGTTTTTCTGCCTCCTTGATTCCTCTTAGACTGCTGGGCTCTCTGTGTAATTTGAAGCAGCCTGAATGCTGCTTTAAATTGCAATGTACTGTAATGACCACCCACGGTCACTGTATTAGTGGGATTACATTGCATTCTAGCCACATCCCCTTCAGCTGAGTGGTGTGAGAACAAGAGAGAATGACATAGATGATGGTATGCCATGTTTCTGCTTAAGGGCTTGTCTTTAACTAGGGAATTTCCTTTTGCTCACATAGGACAGCTTTATGTCTTCCTTGTACTGCTGAAATGGTGCCAAGGATTTGGTCCCATGTGTTGTGCTTAGCTATCACAAAGTTCATTGGTTGACATAAACATGCTGAGAACTGTGAGATGAAAGGATTTAATGACTGCATTTCTTATATAACTTTTAATCATCTAAAATTATGTATTTTGATTTTTCTGAATAATTTTCTCCAGATTTGTCACACAAAACTAATATATGTTGATAATAAATGTAGTCTGCAATTGAGCCTGAAAGGTGAGGCAGCATGAGTGAAATCCATGAAGGGACTTGGGTGTTACAGTGTTGAACATCTCAGTGCCTGACTTTTAAATGCATAAAATATCACAGGAACAACAGTGAGAGCCGCAAGCCAGCTTATGTGCTGAGGTTCCTTGTGCAGTGAAAGTGGAGAGGTCCCCTGAGAGCATGATTCACAAAGGTCAGCACACTACATGAGCAGCAGCCGAAGCTACCCAGGGGAGATGCTGATGAGAGGAGTGTGTATTTAATTCCCATCCCACTCTCAGAGATAGGCAGCTTAAGTCCAGACTCCAGGTATACGCCTATCTCTGCTTAGCAATCTGGGACCCAGATCCCCTCTCTTGGAGTCAGGCAGCCTAGGTGTCCCTTGCAGGAATGAATTAGGCACTTGCCTGTCTGCACACAAAATGGGGAAGTGAATGCCTGTCTTGTAACTTGCAGATCAGTGATTCACTAGAGCACTCATCTGTGCTGGGATGAGGGAGATTCAGGCTTAATTCCCCTTTCACTGCTAGAGGATTTGAACAGGGGTTTCTTACCTCCTCAGGAGGAGTATTCTAACCACTGAGCTGTGAGATATTTTGATGTGGTTCATTCTCAGTATTTCTTGTTGAAGCTGTTTCATTGTAGCTAAATAAAGAGTTTTTGGAGCAGAGGGACTGTACCCTGGGTATCCCACCTCCCCAGTGAGTGCTTTAATCACTGAACTAAAAGTTCAAAAGTTGGCACTACCCAGTGCTTAATTTGTAATGAATGAGGTGCTGGAGCTCAAGCAGTTTTTTTTTATTTTTATAACTGAGGTGGCATGCCCAGAGATGCCAGGGCTATGAAGCACAAACCCTAGAGGTGCCAGGCTCAGCCCTGACAAGCACTGACACCACTATTGCCATCTCCCCCTCCTCTTCCACTCTGAGGCTTAGGTGAGTTTAGGTATCTAGATGCACATGCCCAGAGGCAGAAACAAAGGCATGAAAGGAACTTTTACCCTAGAAAAATAGGTACTGAATGAGTTTAGACACCTACAGAATTTAGTGTGAGTTTTGTGGATTGCAGCTGGAGCCAAAACTTGGACTTTGTTTGGCACGTAAATCTGGGATTTAGGCTCTTAAATGCGTTTGTGAATTTGGGCCTATGTTTCTGGTTCCAAACTTGAACTGGGTGGAGTGTTGGTTCAAAAAGGGAAGATAAATAGCCAGCCTGCCTCAAGAATATGAAATCTTAGAAATCTGAATACATATAGAAGAAGAAACCTTTTCCGTTCTAAAAGATTATCTAATTTACTGTAATTAGACAAAAAAAGCTGGCTTGTGATGCCCTAAAATGTAGTTGAATTACACAGACATTTTTCACGCCTCTGAATTTCTAACTAAATTGATGTTAAAGTGACACTGTCGTCCTAAAAATTACCTTTCCATCTAGAAGTATTGTGATTGCTACTAGAACTGAAACTGCTAGCATGGGGGAGAGAAGAGTAATCATGTTTCAGCTCCTCATTTGTTGATTCTTCAGCAGTTGTCTGTGTACAGTCATTTTCAGTTTTGTTGATGGCCATTTCCACTTTCTATCTCATGCATTTGTCTGGGGGCAGTTTGTATACATGCTTTTCCCAGGGGAGGGAAGATTCACAAGAAGGTATTTACCAGGAGGGCTATGTTCACACATAAACTGTTATTTTGAAATAAGTTAATTTGAATTAAAGGAAAGCCTGCTATCAAAACATCTGTTATTTTGAAATGGTTATTTCAAAATAAGGCCGTTCGGACATGTTGTTTTGAAACAGTTGTTTCGAAACAATGGTGTTGTTTCGAAACAATGTGTCCGAACACTGTTGTTTTGAAACAGCCATTTCGAAACAACAGCTATTTCGATTTCAAGCAAGGTTTTACTGTTTTAAAATAACGGCCGTTATTTCGAAACAAAGGGTCCCATTGTTTCAAAATAATGGAACGTTGTGTGGACGTAAGAAATCTTATTTTGAAACAACAGCTGTTGTTTCGAAATAAAACTCTCATCTGAACACAGCCGAGGTTACTAGCTGAATCGAAGCCCTAGTCAACACTTGGGCAGCTGTTTGGCAATAGTTGACTGGCACTTTCACAAGGCACATAAAATGTCTTGTGTGACTGCTGGTGACTTCCTAAGCTGCCAGGACACACTCTTTCCAACCATCCTGTTAATTCAGAAGTGGGATTTTCTCCCATGAAAGCTCATGCAATAAATAAATTTGTTAGTCTTAAGTGCCACAGGACTCCATGTTTGTTTTACTGAACTAGACTAACAGAGCTGCCCCTTTGGAACTATTTCTGTTATGAATTTTCCATCCTCTACTAACATTTCCCTTTACTATACTTTTTTTCTTCTCTTTGTGTTTTCAGGACAGGGTAACATTCCGGAGAATCATTGTAAAAAACAACGCCAAAAAGAGAAAAATGTATGAAAGTTTTATTGCATCATTGCCCTTCCTTAAATCTTTAGAAGTAAGCTTTCTATTTCATTACTTTAGTGGTTGTGGCAGTGCTATAAGTTTTTATTGTCAGGGGTTTAACTTGAAATAAGAACTACCTGTTCTAAAATTTTGCACACCTTTATTTTTGTGGTAGGCTCTGTGGAGGAAAAGTGCTGAACTTTCCAGTTTGACCCCCACCCCCCCAGCGAATTGATTGATTCTTTTAGCTTCTTTATAAGTCTTTATCCTACAAACTGATCCTCGAGTCCTCTGATTGAGATCTGCCTAGGCGAGGAGCCTGCCTGTGCATATCAACTTAGAGGATAGAGGCCATAATGGTGCAAAAGATCAGAATATATATATGATTTCCAGCATTTCATTTCTTAGACTGAATATTTGCTGGCTATTAATAATGTCAGCTAGTGCTTTGGACATGTTGAATAAATGAATACTTTAATTTAAAAAGATACAGTTTTCTGCACACACATGTGCTTTCTCCAGCAAGTATCTTGAAAGACTAAGAGCATGTTGACTTACCGTAAAAATATTGAAAATTTAATTAACACACAGATTTGTAAACCATTCCTTGGAAAACTGTTAAAGACAGAGCCCTTTATGTGCTTATTGTCAATATAGGCGGCAGAAACTATAGGCGGTATTAATAATGTACATAGGTTCATGACAACAGGTATTAAAAATTTGTAAAATATGATATTTTTAATCATTGAAATAATTTTGATGCTCCTATTTGTTTAATAAAGCTATCTGAACGGTTGAAAGTGGTGGATGTGATAGGCACCAAAGTATACAAAGATGGAGAACAAATCATTGCTCAGGTATGGTAATGTCTTAGTTAATTTTTGCTACTTTATGTAAAATTACTGTATTATATATAATGAACCCATTCTTTTAAATTAAGTTAGTCTCAGTCTAGTGAACACAAGGGGAATAAACTGGTCTGAAAAAAATTGTATAGTTTAAAGAAGTAAGTTATTGTGATGATTTAAGTTTCAAATAATAAATTAAACCAAAAAAAAAAAAGTTTAGTGTAAATAGAATCATAGAATCATAGGGTTGGAAGGGACCCCACGAGGTCATCTAGTCCAACCCCCTGCCAAAAAAAGCAGGACCACTCCCATTAGATCATCCCATTCAGTGTTTTGTCCAGCTGGGACTTGAACACCTCCAGAGATGGAGATTCCACCACCTCCCTAGGCAACTTATTCCAATGCTTCACCACTCGCCTAGTAAGGAAGTTTTTCCTAATATCCAGCCTGGACCGCCCCAGCTGTAACTTGAAGCCATTGCTTCTCGTTCTGCCCTCTGTTACTACCGAGAACAGTCGAGCTCCCTCCTCCTTGGAGCAACCCTTCAAGTAGTTGAAGGTTGCTATCAAATCCCCCCTCAGTCTTCTCTTCTGCAGGCTAAATAAGCCTAGTTCCTTCAGTCTTTCTTCATAGGGCTTGTGCTCCAGCCCTTTGATCATTTTGGTTGCCCTCCTCTGGACTCTCTCTAATTTGTCCATGTCCTTTTTGTAGTGGGGAGCCCAAAACTGGACACAGTATTCCAGATGTGGCCTCACTAGTGCAGAATAGAGGGGAATGATCACATCCCTTGATCTGCTGGTAACACTTCTTCTGATGCAGCCCAGTATGCCATTGGCCTTTTTGGCAGCAAGAGCACACTGCTGACTCATATCCAGCTTCCCATCCACCAGGACTCCCAGGTCCTTTTCTCCAGTGCTGCTATTTAGCTGATCACTCCCCAGCCTGTAGCAGTACATGGGGTTTTTTCATCCCAAGTGCAGGATTTTACACTTATCCTTGTTGAACCTCATGAGATTCCTCTTGGCCCACTGCTCCAATTTGTCTAGGTCTCCCTGAATCCTGTCCCTGCCCTCTAGGGTGTCTACCGTTCCCCCCAGTTTGGTATCATCTGCAAACTTACTAAGTGTGCAATCTATCCCATCATCCAGATCATTAATGAAAACATTGAACAGAACTGGCCCCAGGACCGACCCCTGGGGCACACCACTTGTTACTGCCTGCCAACTTGACATGGAGCCATTGATTCCTACGCGCTGAAACCGTTGTTCTAGCCAGTTTTCTATCCACCTTACAGTCCAAGCATCTAACCCATACTTCCTTAATTTGCCAATTAATACTTGGCAGGCTATTTCAGTTACTTCTCCAGTGGCTTGTTTACCCTTCTTATACTCCCATACTGTGCATATCTACTGTTAATAGTGGGCCTTTTTGATGATGACAAAATGTAATTAATTCTTTTGGGTATTTGGCACATTCTATTAGCATTTACAAAGCTGTAAATGGACTATTTAGCTGGTGTCTGACTGAGTGGTTTGCTTGCTACTTTAACAACTACTTTATTTCATTCGCTGTTTTTTAAGAAACAGGATTTTTTTTCTTCAAGTGCTGTGCCTGTGGGAGCTCACTTTAGGTGCCAGAGTGTCCCAGCACCGTCAAGTGGAGATTTTTCACAGCAGTACCTGTCCAGGTTGCACGTGTGCAGTGGCTGTTTTGTGGTGCCATTGGTGCCTCAAGTACTGCACACACACAACCTGATCCCCTCAGTTCCTTTTCAGTAATCCCCAGCCTCAGACAGAGCTCCATAGTGCTATCACTGATGGAATCAGAAAAACATTTTTATTGGTCATACAGATAGTTTGGCAATAGCTGTTTAATCAGAATATGTTAGTTTTAGAGTAGATTAATAAGTCTAGCTAGTTAGTTTAAATTTATTTTTCCTTTTTTTTTCTTAGATAGTTTCTCTTCTATAAAAGAGAAACTATTCAACAATGCCTGGTTCCCGAAGTTTTAAAAGATATGAATCCTGTTGAGATGCAGTCCCTTCTCAGCGGCCACTTCATGCGGCATGTGCCTCAAGGAGGGACACATCACACAAAAGTGCATACCCTGCATGAACCTAGAGGCGAGAGCTAGACAAGATAGAGACCTCAAACTCATATCAATGGAAGAATCCTTCCAACCTGTCTCCAGACTGGGACAAAAAACCCCAGGAGAGTCCAACAAAAAACAAGGCTCAGTCCTCCATAAAACTGGGGAAGAGAGATCCAACCCCAACAGGCGGAGATGCACCTAAAAAGAAATTGTCTCTGGTCAGGTTGTTACCCTTGGTGCTGACTATCTCACGGGTGATGCTCTGGCTACTGTTGGCATCATCCACACTGGGATCTCAGCTGAGTCCTAGCGGAAGACCGTGGAACTGAGACCCAAGTCCAACTCTGCCTCCAAGGCACTGGCAAAAATCATCACTGAATGTGTGCTCCCCCCATCGGCACCGTCAGCACTGGGACTAACCGAGATGACACCGAGAAAAGCTGGGTGAAAAATAGTGGCACCACCCACCATGCAGACTGAGACAACCATTCTGGCACCAGTGATACAAAAACAACAATAACAACAACAACAACAGAAGTTCAAAGTGCAGGAGAGCACCATAACCTTTGCACCACACTCACTGCTCATTAATGCCAACTTTTTGTTGGAACATACGGTAGTGGAGCTTCCACAATCTCCCTTTGTAACACCATTCTCAAGCAATAAGGAAGTTTGCCTGCAGGAAAGTACCGGTTCATCGTATCATGCCCCACCCATCAGACACAAATGAACATCTTCCACTCAGTTGAGATTCCAGGTTGGTGGAATGATGAAAGAATAGTTCAAACCACCATGGATGTACCCTCAATTGCCTTTCCCTATACAGTGGTGTCCATGGGACCTTTGGGCTCCTTATAGAATCTAACTTAGATTTCCTGTAACAGAACCTTAGAATCATAGAATTATAGGGTTGGATGGGAGCTCGCTAGTCCAACCCCCTGCTAAAAGGAGGACCACTCCCACTAAATTATCCCAGCCAGGGTTTTGTCTAACCAGGCCTTAAATGTTTGCAAATATGGAGATTCCACCCCCTCCCGAGGTAACCCATTCCAATGCTTCACCACCCTCCTAGTGAGAAAGTTTTTCCTAATATCCAATTTTGATCACCCTTTGTAGTGAATTAAAATTACCACCATCACCCAGGCAGGAACCATCTGTGGCAGACCCAATAGAACCACACGAAGAGACAAAGCAAGCCATGAAGTCTCTGAACTATGGCAGACATGTTGAGAAGAAAATTCTTCCAAGAGCATGAAGGGGAATTAAATGACATGGTACTATAGTCTGTATTCCAACAATGGGGAGCTTCATCAATAGACCTGTTTGCAAGAGTAAGAAACTAAAAATACCCACACTTGTTCCAGAGTGGGGTTTGGACCTGCATTTTGCTAGGGATGTCTTCCTCCTCAAGTGGGAGGCAACACCACTATATATGTTTCCACTAATCTCATTATTGTCATGGGTTGAACACAAGACATGCAACTATGGGGCATGAGTCTTACTGATTGCCCTTGCATTTCCCAGACAACCATAGTACTCCTACCTGATTAGAACGTCGATCCACATTCTATAACAGCTTCCTCTTCAGAGGGACTTTCTGTCACAAGACAAGGGTGGGACACTCCATCCTGATCAAGGACAGGCCTCACCCTGAAAGGCTTGTTTCCTATGCTGTTCCACCAACAGAAATGGAACTGTTCAGATCAGGTTATACAGGAATCAATCGTAGCAGGAAACCATCCATGTGTAAAACCTACATTAAAAAATGGAAGAGGTTCTATACATGGTGCTAGTCAAAACACACTAACTCACTTTCAGCAGCTTTCCCAGTAGTTGTGGACTATATACTAGAAATAAAAGCCTCAGGACTTTCTATGAGCTCCATTAGGCTACACCTTGCAGCCATCAACACATTTCATCACAGAATCAAAGGGAAATCACTATTTATGCACCCCACTACCAAATGTTCCTTTCTGGGTTACAGAATCCACACCTGGCAGTCTGTGACCCCACACTAATATAGGATTTAAACTGTCACGGGATCTGCGTTCAAGCCTTTGCTACATGTTCACTCTTGCACCTGTCAACGAAAGTAGCATTCTTAGCCACGATCACCTCTGCTAGAAGGTAGGCAGCTCATGGTACATCCTCTACACACTATATTCTTCAGGGATAAAATCAGACTGAGAGCTCACCCTAAATTTCTATCAAAAATAACATAGTCCTGTCATATAAACCAATCAATCCATCTGCCCACCTTTAACCCCAAATCACATGGGAATGAACAGGAGGCCAGACGATGTTAGAAGAGTGATGATAATGGCATTCTTTCTGGAAAGAGCCAAACCTTCCTGTACATCCAAAGACTATTCATCTCTATCACAGAACAATCCAAGGGGTCCACAGTATCCACTCAGTGACTCTCCAAATGGATCTCTAGTTGTATCTATCTATGTTATGAGCATAACAAAATAAAACCACTATTGGGGAGTAGAACCCCCTCTACTAGGGTGATGGTGACTTCCATCACTTTCCTGAACAGTGTACCACTTATGGGCATACATAGAGCTGTGACCCGGGCTTCTGAATATATGTTCATAAGACAGTATGCAATTTCATAAAGCTCAGGCCCTGACACACCGCTAGGCTCTACAGTTACTAGAACAACTCTGAAGTTCCTTCCATCCATAACAGGGCGCTGCTCTATGGTGATCTAAAGTGGAGCACCCGCAGGGACAGCACTCAAAGAAGAGAGGGTTACTCATGTGCAGTAACTGAGGTTCTTTGAGATGTGTGTCCCTGTTGGTGCTTCACTAATCCTCCCCGCCCCCTTCTACTTCAGAATTTGCAGGTAGAACTGTACAGTGGAGAAGGAGCTCAGAGGGTTGGGTCATGCACAGTGTTTGAGGTGCCAGCAGTGCCACAAGACAGCTACTGTGCATGCCCAACCTGGGCAGGCACTGCTGTGAAAAATCCCCTATTAAAAGTGCAGTGACACTCCAACCCCTAAAGTGGAGCACACACAGGAGGACACATCTTGAAGTATCTCAGTTACTACACAGGGTGAGTATCCTTCTCTGTTGGTGTGAGCAGAACAAAGTAAACTGTTATTTTCTAGCATAAGCTGAGAATGCGAATACTATAGAAGAGGGAGGCTTCCACTAGTAGGCACTGAAAATGGGCGTTATCATAGAGTGTTGTAAGAAAAATTATATGTAATCTCTTCTGTAGGACAGTGAGAAAGGTGCTAAAGTGTAGGCCTCGTTGGAGCCGTGGGTTGCTATGGTAGTGGGGTCGTTTCTCTGACAAGTCATGTATCTAAGTTTCTTTAACAAGCGGCCTAGAGTTGATAGTTAAAGTGTGTTATCTCCCCTTTCTCATGCTTTTTCTCCTGACCATCTGGACAAGGAATGTAAGCTAGACTGTCCGTCTTTGTTCTAACTGAAAAGGGAGTATTACCTCCTATCTCCTGCTCACCCTTCTTGGCACCATAGCCTCACAAGAATGTAAGGTCAGCATCTCTAGGCAGAAATTAATGAGTCTGCAGGTACTGCGGCTGCCCAGGATAATGCAAATGATGTCAACAGTAAACAGAGGCGGGGATAATTATATGCATTCTTTAATCATTAATATGTATTTAATAATGTTAATGTAACCATATAAGGGTCTCTAAAACATTGTCAATCATGTAAGCATTATCATAGCATTATCATACTGTACTGGATAAAAATGTTGTGATGCTGCCCCTCGGGGCTCTCTCTTGCACTCGAGTTGTTGGGGGGGCCTGCTCAGAGGGGCTAGCACTTCTTTGCTGCCCTCTGATGCAGTTCCTTTTGTTATTCAGCTGAATAATAAACTCTGAACCACACCTCGTTCTCTGCTCATTGGAGTCTCAGCTGGGAACGGGTCTGCTTCATTGGGGAGGCTCTGGTGTGCCTCTTTCTGAACTTGAGGGCCAGAGTTAGATTTTTTCCCCCACAGTGTCCGTTTCTGTTCCTCAAAAAAAAAAAATGTGAGGATAGTGCAATCAGGATAGGTTGCAGACAAGTGACACGGTCTTGGCTTGGATTTCCTTTATATATTGACGCTAATGGCTCAAATGTTTACTGATATTAGAGTATCCATGTTAGGGAATAACTTTTGTGGGTTTACGGCTCAAAATCCTTGAGAACAGAAGGTGGCAACTGGAGTAGATCTTTCAGACTGATTATTTCTGTGCCTCAACCTAATTGTTCTACTCTGGCCCACTGATCCATAGGGAAGCAGCTTGTTTATTTTGGGGAATAGGGATAATTATTTTTCAAGTTATCCAATAGTTATATTTTCTCTGCCTCTTGGCGCTTTAAACTGTGTTTTGTCAATGGCTTAGCAGAACTGAGGTCTATGCGGAGCTAACTGTATTGTTTTCTGTAAGGAAAGCAGGTTGCTCATCTTCTCTCCCGTGCCATGGGGATGGATAAGTAGAATGTATTAAAGCATTTTGCATTAGATACCAAAAAGATGAGCTGTAGGTCATTGGCTACAAATATTTTAATGTGTTTCTTAGTGTTACTACAAAATTAAAACTAATATTCATATTTTCATTATTTGTTTTTATTTTTAATAGGGAGACATGGCTGATTGTTTTTTCATTATAGAATCTGGAGAAGTGAGAATTACTATGAAAAGGAAGGTAAAAATACTAAAATGAACTTAATTTTTAGAACTCTTGAAGTCTTTGATATATTCTTAATGTTATACAGCAGATGTCTCTAGTTATTTCTGCTGCAGTTCTCTTTGCTTTTTAAATGTGTTTAAAATTCTATTATGTGTAAAACTGTAAATTCATCAAGATACTCTTATTTTGATCTTATCTGACTTTTCAGAATAAGCAGGATGTAGAAGAGAATGGGGCGGTTGAAATAGCCCGGTACTCTAGAGGACAATATTTTGGAGAACTGGCGCTTGTAACTAACAAACCTCGAGCAGCTTCAGCCTTTGCTCTTGGCGCTGTCAAGTGTTTAGGTACTGATTGAGCGATATTTTTGCTTGCTGTGGCTAATGTAAAAAGAATTTATTACTTATCAAAGGCTGTGTTTATTATGCATTGTGTGTTTCTTCCCACCATTAAGTCAGATTTCTGTCACTCAGTAGCATCCCCTTAAAATAATTGATCTGTCAGAATATACTGTCCCTGTTACAGTATATTCCTGTCCATATTAGAAAAATTACTTGTAACTGACAACTGTGTCAACCATAGACCTTCAGTGTATTTTATCTTCTGATGGAGTTAAAAATAGTTTCATATGAGCGTAGACAGAATCAAAGGACTTTTAATATCTGTTAGATAAATTTGCATATCACTTAACAGAGCAATAAAAGATTGTCCTTGCCCAGTGGTCAATCAATACCTAAGAAAGAACTGCTTAATGTAACTGACCATCCAAGCTACTATTTCTCATCTAAAGTGTCATTTCTGAGTAAGTTACTAAGTAGTTAGCAAAGTCTCTGGCTTTACTAGCCCATGTCACTCTGTCAGGTTTCAGGAGGAAGCATACAGCAGCGACAAGTGGTTGTGTTAATAGATATCATCTTGTCTGTGGACATGAGGTGCAAATACATGTTCTTTCTTCTGGATATCTGTGACATTTGACACACCACTTTCCCCTTTGAGAGATCGCAATGGTGAACTGGAAGGGTGGCTTCAGTTCTTCCTGTGGGACTGACTGACCTTGCAGGTTGATGATGGAGAGTTGTTCCTCCATGTCCAGAGCTATGACCTGTACAATTTTTCATGGTTCAGTCCTCTTCCCTTATCTTATACAGGAGTGGACCAGGATTGTGAAACTCAGTACTAGATGTGATAAGTGACCATGAATCTTGCTGCACTCAGACCTACAGGCAAAACTTTTTCTTTAACTTACCTTGCCTAACATAATTTTGCTATTTAAAAAACTCAAACAACTTACATTCAGAACAAAACAGTTAACTCTTCCCAACTGAATTGGCATGTTTTCTGGGTTATCCTGGTGTTACTTAATGCATCCTTTAATGCTAAAATGTAAGGTTCTTTTTTATCATTTAAGGCTTAACTTCTGAATCAGCACCTCATGATATACTGATTCTGTTTTATTAATCTAACTGTTAAGACAATTGTAAGATACAATGGCAAATTTTGTTTTCTTAAATGACAGGCTTTCATCAGGCTAGCAAACAGAATGCCTTCTGTTTGTTCACAGATCTGTTAGGTTTGTAAAAATCAGTTTTCTCAGCCAAACACTGATAGACAAGAGGAAGAAAGAAGGCCAAAGAACATGTTAAAAGGTGGTGATAAGAAAGATGATCAGTGATGGTCCAGTATGGGTGAGCTGTTGAGTCACTGGCACCTCATAGGCAGCAGACACATTGATCCAGTGGAGGCTGGTTCAGGGAGACAGTTTTCTTCTTCCTCTTGATGACAAAAAACACTTAAGATGGCATCAGATGAGCAAGGACGGACCGAATTCATTGCTATCTAGGGCACAGTGATCATACCTGAGAAACACTATCGTAACAGTTTAATAAGTACAGTGTCCATTACACTCATAGCTTTGAGCATAAATAAGAAAAGAATAGATTAAACATCTAGATACCATCAGCGAGGGCAGTGAGTCATCCTTCTAGGACCTTTAATAACTGTGGTCAGTAGAAAAGTACAGAGTGCTATAGCTCTTTCTGGAATTTTCCAGTAGTTTTTGTATTCTGTGCAATCCTAACTAGGAAAATATTTTCAAAACAAAGTTTTCAGAAGTCATTGGCTTTTTCTTGACATAGCTTTATTTAAGTGATCTTAGATATTTCACAAAGTTGTAGGCTAATAGTCCATAATCTGAAGGCTTTACATCTGTTAACAGCTTCTCTCCTGGTAATAGGCTGTTCTGTTTGGCCCTGTGGTCACTACAAAGGGTGAAAAGAATAGTGGCAACAGGAAAAAGATACTCTGTTTTTTTTTTCCTAAGACTGTGAGGTACTAATGTACTATGGTTATAGGCATCTAGTTAAATAGATACCTGACGAGTTTACTACTTAAACCTGAGAACAACAGTTTTCCAGTATTTTATTTGCATTATACCCTGGCCAGACTGAGGACAATACTTTGTTAGCTGAACCATTTAAAAAAAATCTTTTGAAAATGGATAGCATTTCCTTCTTGTGTAATGTTGGATGGGCTGTGGTGCCATCTATTCACTGTCAGGCCTTGAATCTGCACATATTTTGTGCCCTGATTAACACCAATTTAGTTAAATCCATGCTACACCCGTAGTGTGGGCATTGCTGTCAGAACATCTTAAAATTAGCTTAGTTTAACTGAAAATTGATATGAGTGTCTGCACACAATTGCACTGATTTAACTAAATTTGTTCAAAATCACACTCTTAGTAAATAGGCATGTTTATTATAGTGCACCTAACTGAAATTTACTGTTTAATATATTAATTTATGATTATGCAATGGGTACAGTTTAGGTTGTAAAGTCATATGGGCATGGACATTTTCTTTTATCTGTCTGTAAGGTTCTATGCATATTTATGGCAAAAAAAAGACAGCAATTACAAAATTAACACTTAAAATTTGATCATATCACATATACGAATTAAGAGATGCTCGGTTTTAACAAAGAGTGATATCTGAAGTAAAAGCAGTCAGATATGTGTTAGCAGGAGTGTGACTCCAGCAACATTTTGAAGAGAGAAAGGAAGTAAAGAGAATGAGACAAGAAGGCGGCAATTTTTGTGGGACGTATGTACAAATTGCTCAGAATTCCAGAGTAGCAAAATGGGGGGGGGTCTCTCGCTCTCTCTCTCTCTCTCTCTCTGTGTGAGAGAGAGACAGAATTCTCCATTTTGATGTTTTCTTCCAAATGTGCATTTTGCAATAAGAATTGTCATCCAAAACATATGTAAGACATAAAATGCATACATTTGCATGTTTAGGTCAGAACTTGTACAAAACATTGTGTAGGAGAGACTGAAAACAATGAGTTTTCCTGGATATGGACTTTTTACTTACTAATTTTTTCAGTGCTAATCTAACAAAGTTAATTACAGACTTATGAAAATATGAAGTTTCTTAAGGGAAAAATCACAAATTATTGACTACAGCTTTTTTAATTCTCCAGTTAAACCAGTATGGATAAGTGTATTTTTAAGTGGTCATCCAAGTCTCTGATCCTACAAAGACTTAGGTATTGATATTAGTAGAATTCCTAGTAATAAAGTCAAACAACTGCATAAGTCTTTGCAAGATTGGGGCCAAGGTATTATTTAGGTCTGAATGATTTGGGAAAAGTTATCTCCAGCTCAGCTGACATACTGTGAGGCACATTGATACTCTTCCGATTATAATTTAAAATTTTATAATAAAAGTTGTAAACTCTGAAATGCATTTCTGTAACTGATGGCTACATTACATTCTCTCTTTCTCTCCTCTTTTATCTTAGTTATGGATGTGCAGGCGTTTGAAAGGCTTTTGGGACCTTGTATGGACATTATGAAAAGAAACATTGCAAACTATGAGGAGCAACTAGTTGCTCTGTTTGGAACAAACATGGACATTGCTGATCCTCATGCATGAAATAATGTATGAAACAACAAGAGCGGTATGAGAAAATAGCACAGTAGTGGTTTGTCCACTGAGAACACGTCTATCTTCCTCTAGATGCCAAGCATTTTCTGTGATATTAGAGTTTCGGGTTTTTTGTTTGTTCGGGGGTTATTTTTGTTTGTTTGGTTTGGTTTGGGGATTTTTTTTCTTTTTTACATATTACAACGGATGTATCAGTAATCTGAGTAGGGATTTAATAGATTTTGGTCCTGATTTTCAGAAGAGCTTAGCACTGGCAGTTTCAGCTGAAGTCAAAGGTAACTGTAGATACACAGTGCTTTTTGAAAATTAGGTTAATTTTATGCAGCATTTCATAAAGAATAGATTTTAAGAAAATGATATGCTGATGAATTTGTTCAACCAGCTTCTGTTTTACAAAATGGCTAATAATTTTCTGGAAAGACTGTTAGCTTGAATGTGATATATTGAACGTATTAATGCACACAGTGTTCATAAGTATTGAAAATACAGAGGTATACTGTAGGTATCCATTTCTGCATATAATAGTTGCCATGATTTTATGTTGCAAATATTATACCTGTATAAAAAAATCATAAAACTCATAATGATAAGTCACGATAATACATTTTTTGTAAAATTCATAATCCAAGTTTGATTATGACATTTTGTGATTTGGTATTGAAGTCCTCTTTACTTAATATGTCACATTTCAGCAAGCCTATTTGGAAAATATTGTAATATCTTATGCAATTTAGGGGATTTTTATATTTTTGCAATAAACTGCATTTTTATTTGTTACATATATGTGGTATATTTCTCTGTTGAGAAAGTTGGCAAATTAATTTTGATGCAGTCATGTTTTTTAAAAAACAAAGGCAAAAGAACTTTATGTAGGCAATTGTCACACTCCATCTAATCATGCATAATCCATGTAATTTTTCTCTGATTTCTTTCTTGTTTTAAAATGTATTCATTTTGTCTTTCCATATTTATTTGATTTCTATTTGAGGGTCAGATTTTGTTTTTAGAAATCACTTATTTTTCTCTCTTACATCCTTCCCCTGTTTCAAGTAAAGTATTCTCTGTACCTTTCTCTTCTAATTAAAGTCAAACGTATTCTCTGTACCTTTCTCTTCTAATTAAAGTCAAACTTCCATCTATCACAGACCAGATTCAAAGCCATACTAAAATTGTTTGTTCCTGGAAATCCTTACCAGGAAGTCTAAAAAAGCATTTGAATCTGAAAGATCAATAAATTGAAAGGCTGTTTTATATATGCTTGGAGTGCATGTTATTAAAGCTGATAAGTTCTGTTTTGTTCTTCAAAGACTATCCGCCCCTAAGACATCATAAAACACTGTGATTACAGCAGTAGAAGGATGGGGTAAACTCTTGCTCCATCTGTGACCAAGCAGAGGGTATTATCTTACTTAAAATAAGAAAACAGGATTAATTAGTCCAATTCTCACATTATAGACTGACATTGCTCTATGTGGAAAGCTATTTCACATAATAACATGTTGCAGTTGTTCTGCCAAGACATAACCAGAAGAATTTCAGCAACATTGCTTGCTCCCTGTTTTAAACAAATGAAAAATTATATTTAACTTTTCTTGTTAGACAATGACTTTTCTAATGCAATGTATTTGTGTTTGTCAGTCAGTGTGAGTATCTGTCCTGTAGTAATGGTGATCTGTTCTGAAAATTTATACAATCATACTTGAACATAAAACTATGATTATACAGTATTATTGGTAACATGTAATTTATATCATATAGTATGATATAAATGAACAGTGTTAACAAAAATAATCTCAGCAGAATGGACAAGTGTCAATTTTTTTTACATCACTTCCTTATATGAATAGTTGCACACATTATAACTTGCCCTTTGTAGTTTTGATTTATTGAAAAAAAAAAAGAAGTCTGTTATACTAGAAGGAAACATCAGGTAACCAAAATCCAAGTCATTCTATTTGCTTAATTTATACAAGTTACATATTTTTTTGCACTAGCTTAATGTTATTCAGAAAAAACACCAATGATTACCTGTATGATGATGGATTACAATCAAGGCCATAAATGCTAGTAACAATATTTTCAATATTGTTTGTAATATTTAAAGTTTCCTTACAATAAACACCACTTTTATATGTATATATGTATATATACAGAGATGTTGTTCATTTTTCTAAATAGTTATAAGTGAATTATTTATGCCTACTTATTAACATGTTCAGAATTCTTTAAATTTTTGTAGTGCTTTAAACCTTCAAAGATCTTTACAAACATTGAGACTCTTGCTCAGTTCTTCATATGTTGGAACAAATAATGGAGAAAAATAACCTGTACACAAACCAGGTGTGTATTGCAGTTCTGGACACTCAATATAGATCAAATGTGAGGACATGATAGTGGTGATGGCTATTTTAACCATTTTACCATAAAGTCATGGTCCTTACTGCTCCCTCCTTCCACCCTCCAAAAATAACCTCTTTAACCAATTATAAAGTTCAGCTAAATGTCAAATGCAAGAGATGTGATGATTATAAGATAAACACAAACTTTGGGTTTAATGAGGCCCCTGGCTCTTTGTTGCAAATGGTTGTTGTCTTGCTGTTGTTAATGTGAAATAAATTGTGGGATTTTATTTGTTGGCCAATTAATTTTTCAATTTAAAACAATGAACAGGGCATTTAACTCACCTGAGTGTCTCACTAAACATTAAAAAATGTGATGTTGTTTTAATAAAAATCATTTTGGCATAATCAACCTTAATTCTGGCATTTCCTAACCTTTGCAATGTAAGCAATGTTCTTTCAAAGTTTCTTTAATGTAATCTTTTATACACTTTGTTTGTGTACCACTGCCCTCTACTGGATGGAACCTCTGGCCTTTCACTAATTCTTTTGTTGAAATTATTACAATATTTAAAAAAAAAAAAAGGTTTGACATAGAAAGTGCATGTCATGAGTTTATTGCTAAGGTTCTCATATCAATTCAAATATTCATTTTAATAAAATTTAAATCTGAGGATTAGACTGACAGAGTATGCATTTATTCTCTTACTATGTTATATGTTTTTGTTGAGTGTGATATCTAAGGCCCAAATTTTGCAGTCATATCTACTGGTATCTGTGCAGGAGTCTCTGCCAGTGGATCATATTGCTGTATACATTTAGCATTTAACCTGCTCCTTTAACCTTTAATGTCTGTAAAGAACTTTGAATCTTCACAGCAGCCCTGTAAAATAAATAATTTATTATATTCTTTTGGGAAAGTGCTTTTATCTTTAGATAGAAAGTGCTACAAAAGGTTATGGGGTGGGCTCCATGGAAAAGATGATTAGCCATTAGGATATACACTGTATTGTCTTTTCTGAAGTGTCTCCAACAAGGCTTGAGGCAGGAACCTTTGCCCCTCAACATCTTGTGCCCACTCTTCACCCCCTACGCTAGAGATGACCCTTGGAGTTCCCTGAATGAGTGGTGAGGAAGGTGCGCCTGCAGAGTAGAGATCTGTCAAGCTCCTGCAGAGCATGGATCTGGAGAAAGAAAGCAATATAGACCATTATTTTTATTTGTACAATGCCCAAATTGTCCTGGGCATGGATCTGGAGACAGAGAGCAATACAAACTATTATTGTTATTTTTACAGTGCCCTAAGTGTCCTGGAAGCTATAGACTCTTAAGAGACAGGTGTGTCTCGAAGAGCTTACAACGTAATTAGACAAATAACAGAGTAAGACAAGGAAGAGGAAAGAAGACATGGAATAAAAAAGCCTATTCCATTTGGCAGGTTTGTTAAGTTCATCTACCTATGGGAATGAATATTCAGTGAAAACTCCCTGATATTTTTCCACACTTCTGTCATCCTTTCTATTCCTCACATGGAATTTTTTCCCTAGTGGTCCTTCCCTTTAGACCATGCATCTAGACTAAAGTTAGAGTGAAAGTAGAGGTTTAACATCCCCTTTCATCATTCACCTGTGTGTGTTGGGGGAGCCGGGGGGAGAGAGAATGAAACTGAATGTGACCCGTTCCCTAATTGTACAAAACAATTGTTGAGGTATGTGTTGTGGATAAAGTTAGACTACAAAGAGGGAATCTGCAACTGTAGGAAGGAAAGCTGTATGGAATCTGGCTGTATGTACTTGAGAGAGCATTATATTATAGCATACTTGTTGAACTCTCAAAAGTCAGACAGCAATTAAATACATACCTATCAAATTACATTTTACATCCAGTAGGGCAAATGTCTGTCCTGTACCTCCTCTATCGACAGTGGACTTTAGCATTCCAGATGGTCACTCCAATACCTTTGGATGCTGTTTAAAAAATGCTTCAAAGATTAGAAGTGAAATGGCTAGTGAAATGTAAACCTGCAGTCAGTAAATGGATCCTTACAAAGGAAAAAAGCCAAAAGCACCCATATTGTAGAGTTTATGGTTGAGAAATAATTTGTATGTAAGTTCTTCTGAAGTTGAAGAAACTGGCAAAGAGAATATTAGAACTGATAAAAAATTGAATCTCGTATAAAACTGTTTTGTACAATTAAAATTGATACAAAACTCTTTCATACAAAACTCCAGGACAGGGAATATTTTTATCTTTAAAAGACTAAAAAAGTCTTGTCAATAAACGCCAGCACCTCTAGGCTTTTTCTAATAGGTGATCTTTCCCATACAATGCTGATTTTGTCTAATATTTCCTGGTCCAAAGAAGTAAAGGACCTGATGAAATAAATGGACAAAACAAAGGACCATTTCTAAGAGACAACCTGTACTCTTTGTATATTCTAGCACCATGATTCACCAGCTGCTTCCCAAAGGGTATAGTGCAAAATCATACGTTGAGACAAGCCAAGATTTATGAAAAACATCATCATTCTGTTCCTTAACCAGCTGGCAAAAAGTATCTTGAAGAGGTCTATTGATCAAATATTAAGCAACCTGCACTTAATTTTTCCACTTTTCATAAAATTTTGGTTCAGGTTACAAAGCAAGAAAGGTATGCATTAAAAAATTATCTGCTGATGAGCATGTCACTTGCAATGTGGGATAAGGTGGTGAAAGACATTATTTGGAATGGACTTCTTTTCTACACTTCAATTGACAATAGAAATGTAATAATGTGTGCTGCTAATAAGAATCTAATCTGAAAGTAATCTTTAATGTCTGGACTTTTTAAAATGGTAAAATGTACTGGTAGTGTTTACTCTTTCAGCACTTACAAGAAATC
Organism: Podocnemis expansa; assembly: GCA_007922195.1. Taxonomy (NCBI): domain Eukaryota; kingdom Metazoa; phylum Chordata; order Testudines; family Podocnemididae; genus Podocnemis; species Podocnemis expansa. Next base: position 936,050 of record ML682010.1, read on the forward strand.
AAAAATTCATACAAAACCATTTATCAACAAAATAAAAATATTCTCTAGCATGATGCGTCTATAAAATGTGTACCATGCAAAATTGTACGCATATTTAAGAAAAATCCTAAACTCTTAATATTCAAAATATTTGGGGAGAAAGACCTCTGAGCTTGCCTATTATCCTATTTTATATTATATTTCATTGTTCTGTCTCTTAGGAGTTTAGCTTCAACGCTGATTTTGATTATATAGCTATTCTTCTGAATAATGCCAGCTTTGCAGACTGAGAAAATGGCTGTAAAGGGTTAATTTTTTTGGTATTGATTAAGCATAGGTGTTTTGAATTAGATTCTAAGACATCAGCTTTTCTGCTCTTTTATCTTTTTTGTCACCTTAGTCTGATTAAACTAATATAAAGACTTGTATAATTACCCATTCTCACACAAAAATATATTTCATGTTCTTGAAAGTGAAATACTTCCAAATCAACCTATCTGAATTGAAATAATCGGCTTTATTTTCTGAGTGGACCAGCTATCACTCCCATAGAAGATAAATAGCAAGATATCATGGCTTTACAGCAGGGGTCTGAAACATGTGGCCTGCAGCCCACATGCGGCCCCTGAAGCTATTTCTCAGGGCCTGCACTGACACTATTGTTACCGATATTTACAATATTTTTGTATGAAAAGGTTTCAGTGGTGCTGCCCTCAGGCTAATGTACTAGTCCTCATGCGGTCCTTGTGGTGATTTGAGTTTGAGACTCCTGGTTTATAGTTACAATAAAACTAGGAATCCTGTATCCTGATCAGGAGCGTCGCTGCCCCACGGAAGCACCTGGGGCACTGGCCCAGGCCACGCCCCAGATCCCTGGCCGGGGACAGGGCCAGGAGCAGTCTCTGCGGCCACGGGCGCCTGAGCCCCAGATCTTTACCTGGGGACGGGGCTGCCGCAGCCACGGGTGGCTGAGCCCTGGATCCCCATCTGGGGACGGTGGTGCTGCCACCGCAGGCAGCTGGGCCCCGTATCCCTGGCCGGGGATGGGGCCAGGAGCAGCCTCTGTGGCTGCGGGTAGCTGAGCCCTGGATCCACAGCCAGGGACGGGGCTGCCGTGGCCACGGGCGGCTGGGCCCCAGATCCCTGGCTGGGGATGGGGCCAGGAGCAGTTTCCGAGCTGCGGGCAGCTGAGCCCCAGATCCCCGGTCGAGGATGAGGCTGCTGCTGCCGCAGGCAGCTGGGCCCTGGATCTCTGGCCCAATCAGGCCGGAGACCGGTAGAGGTAGGGCCCGCCAGACCAGGGCACTGGCGCCAGGATTCGGGGCACGTGCCCCATGTGCCAGGTACCAGCAACGCCCCTGATCCTGATGCTCAGCATATAAAACTAGTATGAGGTGAACCTTGGTGTTCAGGAAGTTATATTGTAGTCCCTGTGAAAATTTGTTCATATGCATTGCTCTATACTCTGCAGTCCTTTATTAATCAAAAAAGAGTACTCTTTCTGAAAGCCATTATTAGGAAATGGAACCACTTTTAATTGAACCGTAAATTAATCTTTATCTAGTTCTTACTCATTTTCTCAAAAAGCACTTTGTTAGTCTCTATTAAAAGTAATGCCTCATAGGCTGTGCCTAAGAGATTCCTATGTTGTGAGGAATAGAATTTTTTCTTTATATATGTTTATTTAGGGGCATCTCCTTATCAATTTTTTTTAGATACTTTGCTACCTAATTGTAACAAACAATAATGCTAATCTCAGTACTCAGTTAGTTAGCTGGGATGAATGTGGGTTGGGAATGGAAGAGGAGGAATAGCAAGTTGGTTTAATTTCTGATTTCAAACCACCTCCCACTCCAACACAATCTCTGAACTATTTGTTACTGAACTTTTCATATATTTAAGATACTTCTGATTATTTTTTGAATGTAAAACATTTCTGGTAGTATTGGAATTTTTAAGGTGAAGATTTATTAGGTAAGGCACAACATTGGACCTCCAGAGATCTGGGCTTTGTTCCTCTCTGTGTCACAGATTTCCTGGGTGATCTTAGGCAACTCACTTATTCTCTGTGCCTCAATTCCCAGTCAGTAAATGGGGTGTCATGTGAGAATAAGTTCATTAATATATGTGAGGTCCTCTGGGTGGGTCTGAATAGGAAGGGGTTTTTTGTATTTTGCCCAGACTACAATAAGAAGGAAGGTGTGGAGTTTTCCAAAAATTGAAGCACTAGATTGTGAGTCAGGAGAGTTGAGGTTTAGTGTTAGTACTGCCACTGACTTACTGGATGACCTTTGACAATTTACTTAACCTTCTTATAGCTCAGTTTCCATAGCTGTAAAATGGGAATAATGCCTATTCAAGAAGAGTTTTCAGCCTTAATGAAACCTGATAGACCATATTGTGATTAGAGTTGAATGGTGATCAGAAAGTATAGAGAGTCATTGAAGTAAAAACCCAAGGAAGTGCAAAGTCATCTCGTTTGTTCTTATAGTATGACCCAGTGCAACATCAGCTTGGTAATGAAAGAGTCCCTGAATGCAAAGAAGTGGGAAGGAGTTGTTCACTCCAAGACTGGACAAAACCTGATCCCTGTGCAGGCTATTACAAAATGTGTAAAAGAAACCCACTGTTACCAGGGAATCAGTTTTGTAAACAGAAAACAGTGACAGCAAATATGATTTGGAGCAACTAAATCCACAGGAGCAAAGGGTGAATCTTTAAAAATTCGGTAAGATGAAGGAAGTGTACATACGTGCTGCTGATCACCTTGAGTTCTACCATGCGCAGACAGTGGAGAAGATACTTAAATCCTGGGATTGCTTCTGTGCTATCTTGAAGTGAGCCTCCTGTCCTGTACTTAATTCATCTAAAGCCTTGCCCCTAGGTCTATGATTTTCTTTGGCTGATTTCCTGGGCTGATAGATAGGGTGGCCTCTAGCACATTTCAAGGATACCAGACATTTCAGTACTTCCCAGGAATGCATAGGCTTGCCCGCACTGGTGTGATCTTGCGCACACCATTTGGGTGGAGTCGCTCTGCATGAGGGTGCCATTTTCAACAGCATGCTGCCCTATCCCTGCTAGCGTGAGCTCACATGCACAGTTTGCAAGGCCACAGCAGCAGGGGCAGAATGGTCTGCTATCCTTTATAGCATCCCTCATCTAATATTGGACAAAACCACACCCACTTTTGTCTCAGTAGTGTATGGAGACAAACAGGGGCATTGCTCCCCTGAAAAAGGGTTGGGCTCCACCCCTTGCCATGTGGCCCTGCCCTGGCCCCCGATCCAGCGCTCAAGCCCGATCCGGGTCCAGCAGCAGGCAGCGTTGATGGGCCCAGTCCAGCCCCAGTCACTGCCTTCTGGCCAACAGCAAACAGCCCAGGCTTGGATCTGGTTCTTCTTGTATACTGTTGGCTGGCAGGAAGTTGCTGGAGCCAGATGAGGCCCGCCTGGGCTGCTTGCCGCCGGCCGGCTTGGTTCCAGCTCCTGCTGCTGTCAGCCAGCAGCTGGTGGCCCTGGCAGGCTCGATCTGGCTTCTGTCGCTGTCTGCCCGACAGCGGCATAGAACAAGAACCAGATCCAAGCCCAGGCTAACTGCTGCTGGCCAGCAGGCAGTGCCTGGAGCTGTATCAGGCCCACTGGGACCAACGGTGGAAGGAGGCCCAGGCTCAGATCCATTTCCTGCCGCTACTGGCCAGTGGCAGGGGGCCCAATCCAGCCCCAGCCCCTACTGGGGCTGGGCCAGAGATGTGTGGGGGTTGCAGCCCTGCTGGCCCTATGGCAGTGACACCCGTGGAGACAAACATTACAAAAGCAGGTCTGTTTAAAACCTAATGAGTGGCCCTACCTATCTATAGACACAGAGCCATAAGATATTAAGGCACCTAAGCCCCAGCTGTGCTGCTGTAGCACATCAATGAAGACATTACTACACCATTAATCCACCTTCTCAAGAAGCGTAGCTCTCTTGTCAATGTAGCACTGTCTAAACAGGTATTAGGTTGGTATAACTACATCACTCAGATATGTGGAGTCTTCATACCCCTGAGTGACATAGGTATACCAAGATAGGTTTGTAGCGTAGATCTGCCCTAACGCTGAAAATGATCCACACACCTAGAGAAAGATAGGTTGATCAACGCCTAAATTGCATGAAGTGCCTGATCAGGTCGGCAGCTTCTGAAAACGTGCGCGAATTATTTGATCATTATTTATCCAAAGTGGAACAGCTTGGAAAGGAGAGATTGAGGAAACCCCACATCACAATATCCTATTGTTCAGTCCTTACAGCAGGGTTTTCAGACTTAGGGTCAAGACCCAGGACTGGGTCACAGACCCTCAGGTACTGGGTTGTGGCATCCCCTGCTGCGGCTGCTGCTGACAAAAAACTGGAATGCATTGCTCAAAGATGTTATTGCTGGCTTGTGGGCATAAATGATATTTTTTTCATCTGGGTCCTGAGGAAAAAAGTTTGAAAACCACTGGCTTACAGCACTCTCCCATGAGCGACCTCTATTCTTTCTCCCAGCCATGCCGCTGACCCAAGGAAAGACCTGGGGCTCAGCACACTGCAACTCAGGGCTCGAGCTCGGTAAGTGTGCCACTGCTGCAGCGGGCAGCCTGGCAGCGGACCCGGAGCTCGGGTGCTGGGACTCAGGGCTCAAGCCCCTTGAGCCCAGCACCAGTAACGCCCCTGCTTTCCCCCTTCTGTCTGAGCAAGAAATTGAACCACATCCCAAGCTGTCTCCAACAGCTTTCAAGTTAGAAGATTGGCAACAGCCACTTTTCCTGTTTTGTTTGGAGTGAGCCGGACACCTTATTCATTTTTGCAAGAGACACCTCAGATTCCTAATCCACCTGAGTAGTTCCCATTTGTGCACCATTTAGCTGAGATGGGTGCCTATCTCTATGACAAAGGTGAGGCTCAGAAAACAACTCTCTCCTGTCCTGGCTAGGGTTACCAGATGTCCAGCAAAGGGAGGACATGTCCTTTCTGCCTTCACATTCTCCATCCAGCAGGAATTTTAAAAATACATGATTCTGTCTCACTTTTTACTTACAGGAAGTAGTGCAACTGATTGTGTGTGTGTGTGTTGAGTTCTGATGTCAGTTTTGTGCACATTTTTTGAAAAACTACTCAAAGAGCTCTGGATTAGCTCATGAATAGTCATGTGTTCATGTGGCAATTCTATAGTGGTATGTCTCAAATCAATGAAAGGAAGCCAGCTGTGCCAGGCCAGAGACACCCCTGGGCTAAGAACCTGACCCAGCCACGCGCTAAGCCTCCTGGGTGGCAGAGGCGCAGATACACGTGTCCCTATGACTGTTGTTTACTATCAGCGAAAGGCGTCGCAGCGCATTCTGGGGCTTGTAGTTCAGCCGTTCCACTCTCCGCAGCGCCCGGCCGCAGAAAGAAACTACGCCTCCCAGAATGCATCGAGCGTGCAGCATCTTCACCCCTCCCCAATCGGAGCGCGTGATTGGCGTGACTGACGTGGCACTCCGTGCAATCGGCTGTTCGGGAGAGTCAAAACAAGTCCGCCTCCTCGGTGGCGTCCTGACGGGCAGGCCAGCAGGCCAATGAGCGGGCGCCGTTCCCCGAGCCGTGCCAGTGAGGACGAATCCCGGCGAGGCGGGGGCGGGCTGGCACGCAGGCGGAGGGGGGAGAAGGACGGGGCACTCTAGGAATGGCGACGGGTTTGGTAAGTGCTGGGAAGTTTGGGCTGAGGCGAGCGGGGCCGGGCCGGCCGAGGGGAGCCGCCGCCCGGGCAGCTGGTGACGGTTTGACCCCGCCCCCACTGCGGGTTGGGCGGCTCAACCGCCCCTCAGCCGCGGAGTCCCGGGGCCCGTCCCGTGTGGGTCCGGCTGCTACGGCAGCGCCTCGGCCGCAGCGCTGCGGGGCGGCCCTGAGCCGGGCAGGCGGGCGCAGTGGGTGGCTGTGGGGCAGCTCCCGTTCTCCCCTCCCCCACCCACGGCTTGTTACGCAGTTTGAATGAATGGGCCCTTGCGCGCATGCGCCGTGCCCTAGAGAAGTTTATAAACAAGGGCCGCGTCCAGGAGGCGGTCACGTGACCCGCGGGTGGGGGTGGCGGCTGGCAGCTGCCGAGCCTGCGGCCTGACTCCCTCCTGCGGCGCCCCGGCTCCTGTGGGAGGCCACGGGGAGAGAATGTGGCATTAATGTGATATTCTTCTGTTTTTAGGGAGCCCTGGAACACTTCCCCCTCACATAGGGTGTTCTAGGGCGTTGCGGCACGCTTTAACCCCTGTAAGTAAAAAGCCAGACAAAACCGTGTGTTTTTAAAATGCCCGCCGGATGGAGGGCATGAAGGGAGAAAGGAGGTCGTGCCCTTCTTCTTCAGCCTGACATCTGCCTGTGTGTGGCTCTCACCCTGGCCACTGGGCTCCTGGCTCACAGCCAGCCATCCTGCCTCTGTGTTGCAGCTCCAGGAAGAGTTTTTCTTGCTGCGTGTTTGCACGGTTCCTGGGTGGAAGTGCCGCAGGCCCATAAATGGACAATAATGTATCCCGATCCTGTTGTGGAGGCCTCTGATTGTAGGAATCAGTCGTCATGACCTAATTAGAGTCTTTAGATATAACAGAGGTTAATCCTAGCCAGTAATCTGTACAGAGCAGATTTATCTGATCTACTTGGCAGTGAGAACGGATCAGATAAACTTCGATAACTTGGAGATCAGGAAGGTGTGAGGCAGTGGTGCCATCTACCTGCTACAGGAGAGATTGCTCACTTCTGAGACCTGTGTGTGTAGGTGATTTGGTGCACAGCAGGGGTCTCAAACTCAGATCACCACAAGGGCCTCATGAGGACTAGTACAGGGCTGAACGAGGACTAGTACATTAGCCCAAGGGCCGCACCACTGAAACCTTTTCATACGACAACATTGCAAATATCAGTAACAATAGTGTCATTGGGGGGCCCAGGAAATAGCCGTAGGGGCTGCATGTGGTCTGCAGGCCATATATTTGAGACCCCTGGTATATGGGAAGCTGGATAATGGAAGGTTGAGTAGAAAGGGATCTTTTGTATAAACTTGGTGCTTTAAAAGGGTTAATTTTTGCAAACCGAGGTGAACTATGAGTGAAACTAGTTTGGGCGATAAAATTTGAAGAATGCGAATGAAAATTGTAACTGTGAGAAGAAAGGCCATAAATGCACAGTGAAGAACAACATGGAACTCTGAGTGAATGATGATTTCTTTAGCAAAAACTATTTGTGTTTTGTTTTGTTTGAATTAAATATAGGTTACAGGGTTAGGGCAGGGGTCAGCAACCCAAAGATAAGAGCCATTTTTAAAAATTCCATCAGTAACCAAGTCTTTTGAGAGCTGTAACAGGTGTAGCCCCCTGGTGGGGGGAGCCGGAAGCTGGGCCCGAATGCTGCAGGGTCCCCTGCATGGGGTGTGGGGGGAGGTAGCTCAGAACCAGGCACAGGCCCACCACAGGGTTCCCTGGTGACAGGAGGGCCCAGCTGCCGCTCCAGACCAGGGGGTGCAGCCCCCTGGTTTAGAGTGTTAAGTTAGACTTTGCCATCACCAGTCATACTAAAGGTACAAAAAGATTGGTTGGTCCTAGTTTAGTTGAATGATCTAGGTCCATGGCTAGTTCATTCAAAGTTAAGAAACCAGCTGAGAGCTGACAAAGCAGGAAACCATTGTTTCCTCTTCTGCCTGTAAGTAAAAACAAAATGAGAGGCTGAACTACCAGTTGCAAAATCTTGAACATGGTGATCAGAAACAATTAGTTCAGTTCACTAATTACAGATACTTCCTGTATTTAATAAATACGTTAGTGTTATATGCATAATACTTGGATAATTTTTCAGTAAGCTTTCTTTTTGTGTCAGTACTTTAAAGGTAGTTTTCATTTAATTTTAGAAACTATTTTTAAAAAGTTTCTGTGCATTTAATTCCCATCTACCCAGTCCTTAGTACAAATCACAAGTACAAAATAAATAATAATTTAGTATGCATCAGTCACTATTTTCTAATGTGAAAAATTAAGAACTGGAATAAATGTAAAGTATGTAGCGTAATTGCTTAAACAAGTGGTTCCTAACCTTTTTAAGTGATAGCCCTGTTAGTTAATACTAGGTAAAACCAGTGTGCCCTCACTTGCCTTACTGACAGTAAACATTTAATCATTGTAAACACGTATAATAATAAATTCCATAAACAATAAATTATTCTGTAAGAAGCTAAGCCTTTCTTGGCACAGCTGTCATTGAACACCCTGTGTAGTCTCACTCTTCCTGTCCTTAACGGGATAATGGAGGTGGGCCTTGGCAGTTTGACTGGGGTTGCTCCACTCCAGTTGGGCACCCAGCTGGCTGGCGTGACGCAGCTGGAGTGGAGCTCAGAGCTGTTGCTCCCTCTTGGGAGGAGGGAGGCCCTGCTGCTTTGCTTTGGCCAGTGTTGGGCTGAGCTATGCCTGGCTTGGATTTTAGCTGGTTAAATGACCTTAATATTACTGAAGCCTCACGGGCCCCCTGTAATCTTTGGTGCCCCCTCCCCATGGCGTTTCCAGCCCCTAGGTTGGGAGCCACTGGCTTAAATTAATTTTTATAGATGGTTTATTCTCCTGGTTAGCAAAAAAGCACAAAACTTAATGTAGACTATAGGTGCACATCATGTTTTAATGATTACTAACCAAAAAGAATTAACCTTTCTTTAAGAAGATAACTAAAAAGTATAATTGTAAAACACAATTAAAATCTGTCACTTGAATCAAGGTTTTTTTTTGCTTGTTGATTTAAAATATGGTTAAATTTAGTGATTTAAATCGCTTAGAATTTAAATCAGTTTAGGTGGTTTCCAGACATTATCCAGCATAGGCCTGAGTAACTAATCAAGTGGGAAGTACTTCACTTTCCTTACGCATCTATGAAAACATCATTCTGCTTCTTTCCAGCTAGAAAACAGAAATATTTATTGAACAGTTCTGCCTTTTTTGCACTATTATGAACAATTTTACCATCTTCATTTAGTAATTTAGACGATTCCTAGAATTTCTTTTGTTCCTAATATACTTAAATGTCCTTAATGTTGTTTTTGCCAGCCATAGAATTTTGTTTTTAGCTTTCTGTATTGGTTTTACCTACTTCATAACCTGTAATTTATGCAAACTGGTATCTTGTATTTCCCTTATCATATTTTTATATGTATTTTTTATTTCTAACTTCTCTCTTTGCTTCACCACTGAATCAGGCCATGATGCGCTTTTAGCTGGGGGGATTAATTAATAAAGTTTTATAGCTGTTAAAACACCAGTTAGCAACATCAGATGTCAAAAATTTGCACATTAAATATTAAATAAAACTTAAAAGCTTTTCTAGATGCTTGCATTGCAGAGGGATTTTGTTCTGGGTAAAATTATGAGAGCTGGAAAGACTTAACTGATCTGCTGGCTGAAATGCATTCCTCATGTCAGGACATGTATGTTGTACGGGTTTTATTGGTTATAGACTTTGAATTCATCACGTAAATTAGGACACATACTTTATGAACTTGTTGACAGTTGGTTTATAGAAATATCTTCCCTGTTGGTCAGCTCAGTCAGTCCTTTTGACAGGGACAGATAAAATTAAGTGGAAAACAACTAACCAGTAAAGAGGAGAAAAGGGTACAGCAAAAGGAGGTGGAAAAGGAGACAAAAGAGGAGAGAGCAGCCTCAAGAATGGATAATGCTATGGTGCATCAGGTTCCCTTCCCCACTGCACATGAAGATCCAGACCCAAATGGAGGGTGGGGAGGAAAAAGCCAAATGGAAAATAGAATGGAAGAAGAAAATAGGGACAGTAGAATAAAAATGACCTGGTGTGTGTAGCATTTTGATAATGATGTTTAGGTAGGTAGCTCACTTTCTCTGTTTCACTGTGTAATTTCCCTAGAGAACACACAAAGGTCTGTTAGACCAAATTCTGCTTTCAGCTACACATACAAGCATGAGTAATTAGATTACAACTGACTTGGAAAATATAACCGCATAGCTGGACAGATGCGGGGGGGTGGAGGGGAGGTGATGGTAAGATGTTGTTAGGGAAATTTTGAGTCGAGTTCTTGCTTAATATTAGATATAACTAAACTGACAAAGCATGTATTTGTTTTAAATTGCATGCCAGAGTGACAGACTTTTTGCCCCCTCAGATTTCTAACCCAGATTGCCTTTCCAGGAATAAAATGCATTGTGCATCATGGAAGCAAAGATGTCTTTCAGGGTTGGGTTTGGTTTGGTTTTGTTTAAGTACAAGAATTATTTTTAATCAGATTAAGGGTGTTGGTACTTCCCAGTTGTGTGATATCAAATAATGGCTTGTCGGCAGGGGTAAAATCATGAAGATGCTAATGGATTCCTTGACAAGCCTTATCTTTCAAAAGTGTTAATCATTCTACTAACAATATGTCAACAGGTGTTTTAGGACAGATCAAATAATTCTGGAGCAGTAGTAGCGGGTCATTATTAGGATAAGCTGTCAAAAGACATCTGTCATTTTGGACAGGTTTTGGATGTGATCTTTATCAGTGGGTTTGAATGGAATGATTTCTAGAATTTTTTTTTTTCTTCGTGGTGTATTAGAAAAATTGAAACTAAATTTTGCTCTTTGGATTTTTTAGAGGGTGAAATTCTCTTTTTAAAAATCTTGTACATAATGCCAACTTGTATCACAGAGCATTTGATTACAGTATAGAGTTTACTAAAGTACAAGCATGCAGCTTTATAACTAAGAAGATAGTAATCAGAGCTAAAGCCATAGGCCAGCATTTTCAGACGTAGACGTCTAAATTTTTGCCTCCAGGCCCTGATCCATCTGGTCCATGTAGCTGATAAGAATTCATTTTGTTCACAGATGATAGAATGAAGAAAACTTTTCCTTAGAGGAGCTTTTCTGAAACTAAGCATTCCAGTATTCTAATGGCCTTCGTTACTGCTGTCCTCACTGGAGATGATGTGGCAGGCTGAGCTTTCAGGCATACAAATACTGACAATTTATCTCCTTTTTAATTTATAGTTAGCTTCTGGGTTTTCCTTTCTGTGACATTCGTAGTAACATTGGTAGGATTTAAAGTGATGAGAGCTGAGCAGCAGGTGGGGACTTCCTTTCATTGTTGGCTAAAGAAGGAATATATATATGGGATAAGGTGTGCAGAGAAGTTAGGCAGTGCAGGTCTTTGATGCTGTTGACCACAAAAATGCAGCTGACACAGATGGTGTTTCTAGTAAGGGTGGAAGGAGTTGCTCATGTGATTTGTGCTGCTTTTTTATTGTGTTGTTTGACTCCGATTGAAGTCAGTGAAAAGACTACCGCTGATTCCAGGGATAGCCGGATCAAGCCTTAAATGCTTTCTGCAGGTAGCTACAGGCAATTGCTCTTCTGCTTCCAAAGGCCCACTAATGCATAATACTACAGGGCATTATTTTGCCATCATTCTTGTTGAATGTGTATGCAGGGTCATTAGAAGTTCTTTCTAGCTCTCCTTAGGTTAAAAGGAAACATGCTGCAGTAATATAGATAATAAGATAATGAAGGATACTCATGGCCCCAAAAGTGCCCCTGCAACTCCTGTTTCTCCACTAAAGAAAACATTGACTTTGTAGCCAAGTTCCAGAGGGGCAGTCGTGTTAGTCTGTGCAGAAGGTGGGTCTGCTGTGCCGAATGTTCCAGGCTAAGTTTAATAGTGGAGTGGAAATTGTTAAAATCTCTGTGGAAGTCTTCAAGGGCATCCCTTACTGAAATTGGCTTTTTGTTCTCCTCTTCACCTAAGCATTTTGGTAATGCAAGAAATTGGGTAAAAGTAATAGATAAGATTTTGGGTGAGTGAGCGCTTGGTGATAAGGTAACAATTACTGTGTGAAGCCACATGGCATACCCACTATTTCACAATTTTGGTGTGTGTATCATTTTTTCTTTTTGAAGTCAGAAGATTTGGGGCATCCGAACATGGTGTGGGAAGTGAAGACGAATCAAATGCCTAATGCAGTACAGAAACTTCGGTTTGTTGTGGACAAGAGAACTTCAGGGATGAATGACTCATTGGAGTTATTGAAATGTAATGAGAATCTGCCATCTTCTCCTGGATATGCATCCTGTGATGAGCACATGGAGCTTGGTAAAAATCTTAAAAGCTTTTCAAAAGTTATGTCAAGGGCCAGGTTATGTAGCTGTTCCATATGTGAAATTCCCATTGAAATCCGTGGAAGATATACACATGGAGAAACAGAGGCAAACAGGATTTTCCTCTTTCAAGGTTTAATTATGTTTTTCACTTGTGTAAGTTCAGGGATGGCATGTGGAACTATATTGATGTACTGTGCCATCTTGTAATCCTAAGACGCAGTGGTTTCCCTGTCTGACTCATCCCCAGACCCCTTCAGATCCAGGCAGATGTTGACAGAAAAGGTTCTCTTAGCTCTAGGGTTGTAAGTTTCTGCTCACAACTTCCAGCAAAGTTCTTGTGTGTGGTTTTGGGGGGGTTGGGAGTGAGGAGATAGCATAACAAAGATTCACATTGCATCTCCCATGGGTATTTTTGCTTCTTTGGATCAAGTCTAAATACAGATTCTGGCTTAGAGAAACATTTAGATTGTGTGCTAAAATGCTCAAGTAAAGCAGTATCTAAATCATTGACTAATGATGTGAGCAATAAAATATTCACACGTGCAAATCAAGTTACACTTCAGGACATGAAGCACAATAGTGTTAAGTTACAAAGGAGCAGAGTATAGTGACTGCAGAAAGAGCTTAAATAACCAGTAGGGAACTCTGCCGAGTGTTTAATATCTAAAATGTGTAGGCTACTGGCCATGTGCATTCAAAGCTTCTGAAATAGTGTTTCTGGAATATGAAGATATGGGAAATTTTAACAGAAATACCCCCAGATCTTTGTTTTGTAGAGTCTTTCCTGTTAATGCAAGTGGATTGTAGTGCTTGATATTCATTGCACATTTTAAGTGTTGTTGTGTAAAAATGCATACTAACTTTATTTACTGATTCATCTGGCTTGGACTGATGCTGGGGTTTTTTTGGCCTAAATGTTGGTCTGTTTGGGGTATCAAACTCATGGCCCGTGGGCCGGATCAGGATCAGCTTTTTGGTTATGATCAGAAAATGGATAGCAAAATGACACTTTTCTTGCTCTGAACATGGAGGGGGAAAGGGTTGGGGAATCTGTGCAGCCACATGTCCTGTGATGGTCCCCCTACACTGAATGAGTTTGACATCCCTTAAACATGCCTCTGCAATTAAAATTGCTATTTGTTTGTAGTTACCTGTATTTGTGACTTGATCTGTTCTATTTAATTTTTTTTTTTGTTAAAATTATTCTCTAAGTAAAAATAGGGATTTAGAGAGGAATTCTGTAGTGTGACATCTGCAGCCCTATGTTTGTAATACAGATGTGATAAATAAGGAATTTAAGAAGAGTTTTTAAGTTTGTGTTCCTCCTTTTGTTCACTGTCTTCCTGTCAGATTTTTTTGTCTTCTCTTGTTAATAAAAAAATAAAACTATGATTTTTTTATGTACTTGTTTGTAGATGATCTTCCTGAACTACAGGCTGTTCAGACTGATGCCACCCCATCTGCGCTTTTTCAGCTTGGTACAGATATTTCACATCAAGAATATTCAAGGCCTTTGTGGAACCAACATACCTCAGATAACAATTCAGAAAGTGCTTATTCTTGTGAGAATGAGGTGAACTGGCTGACAGAACTGGCAAATATAGCCACTAGTCCACAGAGTCCTCTCATGCAGTGTTCTTTTTATAACAGGTACTGACATTCATTTTAGTTCTGAAACAGGCAGTATTATTTATCTTCTTACGTACATTTCCTTTATTCTTTGAAGCCTATCGATCCCAGCAGAAGCTCTGAGAAGTCTCTGTTTTAATGCTGTTTTTGAGCCTCCCGTTCCTTTGCGATAGCCCCGTTCCTGTCACAGAGTACAGCATGGGGCTTCCTTTAGAGCCAAATACAGCCACTTTATAATTGTTTGTGGGGGATGAAGTTGAACTGTGCTAGAAATGCTCTCAGTACAAGAATATCAGGGTATAGTTACTTCTTGCACTGCTGTGCCTCCGTGTGAGAGACTATAGGTATGTCTCTGCTGCAGTCATTAGGTGTGATTGCAGCATGTGTAGACATATCCAGGCTGGCACTGATCTAGCTCATTGTTTTCAGCCTTTTCAGCTCAAGGGCCCTGAATATTGTTTTTGTAACCCTGAAGGGCTACCAGTCTATTACCGCATAAAAGCCATTGATGTACACACCATTAAGGACTACAGATAACTAAATATTTAAAATAAACATTTTGACGTTACCGTGCTTGTTTTTACATTTGCTATTTTACACCTCCAAATTACTCACAGTGTGTGTCAAGCTCCGAGGCAAAGCATTAGTGTAGTTGAGTGACTGACGTTACACATTGAAGCACGTGGCCAGGCAGCTAAGTCATGGTGGGTGACAGACTGGAAGGCCCTGATTTTTAGTGTCCTGCCCCTCCTCAGGCGTGATGGATCCTGGCCATTGTGCCAATAGCCTTCTCCTCATCACCTTGCAGCCAGATAGGAGTTCAGTAAGAAGGCTTTCTCCTTGCTAATCTTCCATCCCAGTGGCTGCGGCAGGAAAATTATACTCATCCCTTAGGATCCAAATGGAGTGAGACAGTGGCTCCCTTCTGTGGTCAGGGGGTTGGGAGATCAGTGCTCCTTCTGGCTCCAGCAGGGACCCCAGTGCCTGTGGACCCAGGTAGAGTGCTTTGCTGTGCTGCCTGCTATACCAGAGGCATACTGATCTCCCATCCTGTCAGCTGTAGTAAGTAGCCTGCACCAGTCCTCTAGCCACACAGTGTTCTGCTTTGGTCAGTAGGGAGTGGTTCACTTCTGCAGTGAGCTGGGGAGGGAGGGGAACCGCTCATCTAACTAGATCAAAGCATGCTTGAGTTCATCTCCCTGTTTGGCAGTCACACCTCCCAATTGCACTATAGACATGCGTTGTGTTACAAGTAATGGTAGCACAGCATGAGAGCCAGTGCAACTGGTGGTGAAGGGTGCTTGGATTGAAAGCTGCACTACAGGTTTCGTTGTAGCCTGGGAAGTTGGTTTGTTTCCTGTGGCTCTTCAGCCTATGTAGCCCTGCATCTTCGGCAGGTAACTCTGGGAATAAAGCAGCACAACTATGGCAATATATTGTATTTTTAGAGGAACTTCTCATTTGGTTAAGGAATAATCTTGTTATTTTAAACTTTGTCATTGCCATGCACACATGGTTGTATTACAAATTGGAGATGCTAGGAAGGGTATGGACTGAAGTCATAATTACAGAAGAAAAATTAAAGATAATTGTGTGATGACAGTGTGAAGGCTTCTGTGGGACTCAGATTGCCAGATAGTTGCTACTGACTGTGTATTAAGAAGCCACTTTAAATCACTAAACATAAACGGCAGTAAATTGTTCCTACAGAATGTGCTGAATGTCTGCCTATTTTGTCCAGTATAATTTAATGATAAGTTCAGTTGTGGAAAAGCTGTGTATGTGTATAAAATGTGAACACAGACAGGATGTTTATGCACAGACTATGGCTGTAGGCAGAGCATTGTTTTTTGAATTGAAACTTCATATGTGAAAAATAATTGTAAAAGAAAGTTTCCTTAGAGTAGTGTTAGTATAATATTGTGGTGCCAAAAATCTGAGTTGTAAAAAATAGTTTTTCATTGTAGATCATCTCCTGTTCATATAATAGCAACAAGCAAAAGTTTACATTCCTATGCACGACCTCCACCAGGATCCTCAAAGAATGACCCCAGCTTCTCTAAGCATCACTTAGATGAAACACCAGTCAGGCATGAGAGGGTGAGTTTTCCTAAAATGCTTATCCAGGTATGTGAAGAATCAGGACTAGC
Source organism: Podocnemis expansa (assembly GCA_007922195.1). Taxonomy (NCBI): domain Eukaryota; kingdom Metazoa; phylum Chordata; order Testudines; family Podocnemididae; genus Podocnemis; species Podocnemis expansa. The sequence goes on from ML682010.1 coordinate 951,940, forward strand.
AGGTAGAAGAATTCAGAAACAGAAGAAGGTACAAGAATGAAAGCTTATCCGTTCCTACGATGATTCTTATTGTAAGATAGATTCTTATTATCACTATTTTTGGCACCAGCAATGAGCTTGGTGTTGTACGGGTCACTCAAACAAAAACAAGTCTGTTACCAAAGAGATAACAATCTGAAAAACAAAGTGTGTTCTAGGAATTGCAGAAGACGAAATAAAAAGTTCTTGTTACATAATTATTGTATTATAAACCTATACTTGTTGGTAATGAAAGAAGTAATGTTCCCAGACCTTTAAATATGTGAACAAAGGGCCAGCCTCATGATAGTGCTACCTCAGTGTTTCTTGATGACTGGTCCATAAACCAGTGCTGGTCCCTGAGGTTTCCATGACACAGCTTAGGAAGGCAGCAGAAGCTGGTCCGTAGTGTCAAAAAGGTTGAGAACACACTGCTGGCCATTGCAATCTGTATTTCTTGGTTCCAGCTCCTATATATTGTTCTTTGGGTTTGATCCTACTTTTGCTAATCTCATTGGGAAGTCTCTCTTTGACTTTGACGGAACAGTCTGATGCCCTATGGACTGACAACATGTTTAGCCATGTTATGGGATGATGAAATGTGTCAGATGTTGCAGGATTGGTCTTTGTACATGACTGAGTTGATAGGTTATGAAAAAATGGTGTCTAGTCCTTGGCAAGAAATGTATGGCTCCTCAAATATAGGGTGTTGAAATTGAGGGTTGTTTGAAGGTAAGGACAGAAACACCCGGGAGACAGGGAACAAATACTTAGTTAAAATTCCTCCTCTTCTGTTGAACAATTGTATCTCTGTTTCCAAAAAGTTCTCATATTATAATCCTTAGCTTGAAGTCAGTGTGTAGAGATAAGCCTATAAATAATATTTTCAGGATTAGTTCAAGAGATGTTTGTTAAATCATGTATATTTTCTTGTTTTCTAAATAGACTAGCAGTGAATCAGAGTCTGGCATTTTCTGCATGTCGTCACTTTCAGATGATGATGATCTAGGATGGTGCCATTCTTGGCCCTCGACAGTTTGGCACTGTTTTTTAAAAGGTAAAATAGCATCGATTGTAGGATTCTCTTTTTATAGTTGCTCCTTCTTTTGGAAGAAACTTACTGACCTTTTCTTTTCAAATATTAGGGACACGTTTGTGCTTTCACAAAGGACACAATAAAGAATGGCAGGATGTTGAAGATTTTGTTAGATCTGAAGGCTGTGAAAATGAGGACGATCTCCTAATGGGTACTTACAAGGTACTCTTTTAATGCTACTGAACCCTTTGCTTTAATCATAGCATGGTACTTAGGTTGCGTGGTTGAATCAGGAGCGTTCTTTTTTAAGTGGATACAGCCAGGTATTCTGCTTAGTTGTGTGTGCATACCCAGCACCCTGGAGCCAGAGAGTTTTGCCAGTTTGTGCCTGTAGCAGGTGGTGCCCATGCTTCATGCTCATAATTCTTCATCTGGCTGTGCACGGCAGCCCTCTCAGTTTTTTCTTATCACCTGTGGCTGGAGTCAGAGCTCTGTGTGGTCCTTAACTTCACAACCTTTCTATTTTTTAGTGAATTTTTCTAGTTGTATATAGTCAGTTAGTATCCTTAGTACAGCATTAGTTAGATTTCTTGTTAGGTAGCTTCAGTTTAGCATCCCCAGGGTTTAAACATTTCCTTGTGGAGGAATGAGCCCCATTAGTGATTGCCTCCACTGCTTGCTGTGCTTAGGCAAAGCCCATGTCAAGGGGCAGTATTAGTTCACAACATGGATTCAGGTGGTGAGGGATCTTCACTTGAAGCAGGATCTGCTCGAAAAGGCCATATGACCTAATTCAGCATTGAGGCCTGTGTTGGATTGGAAGTCACATTCGGGTTCTGAGGGTGATGGTCAGGAGCTGGAGCAGATGAAGAGGTTGCTTTCCCTTGGGTGCACTGACGAAAAGATCACGTAAAATCAGTTGATGCCATTCCTGATCATGTGCGGACTCCCATAGCTCCTCCTAAAGATAGGCAGACTGTCACGGTGTGTATGCCAGCATGTGGAATGGAGCATGTCCCTGGTACTGTACAGGGAAATCAGAGATCCCATAACTGTTGACTGGTTCTAGCCTCTGTGTGTCCATTGAAACCGTGGCAGACAAAGGTGATGCTGATGTTGGCCATTTCTGCACCAGTGGTGTATCAGGTGGCAGTGGGCCAATTCTGTCTTTCTGTCCTGAGCTCACTGTTTGCCAGTGCTTGCATTGTTTATAGGTGGGTTCCTGGAACTGGATGTGTTGGCATTGCACCCCAGCGTTTCGCTTCCCCCGTCAGGGGAAGAGGGGGATGATGCTGGGCATGGCATCCATGCTTTTGGTGGTGCTGCTGAGATTGTGGCTGTACTCACAGTCCTCCCCTTCAGTCACCTCAGTACTGCTGCCAGCTTTGGGGGTGGGAAACGATGGAGGAGTACGTGGTGCTGGCTGAACCATTTCCACTGTTGGCACCAGTTGGCTCTTCATTCTAGGTAGTAAGTGAGTCAGACCAGCTGTTTGTGTCCTCAAAGCTGGCTCCACCTTTATCTGTTGAAGCCTGGAACTCCTTGGTGTGCAGGTCAGGATCTTCCATCTCTTGCTCTCCATCAACTTAATGGCATTGGTGGCCATTCATGGAGTGCTGTGGATACCAGAATTGGCATTCATCTTGTGGTCAAGACCAAGGCGTGGCCACCAAAACACTGTTTATACCAGTGGCCTCCAGAGACTCTGTGGGGTGCTCCTTGCTTGCAGAGGTCTCTCCTAATCTCACTCTAAAGAAAGACCACCAAACTGTTTCACTGCCACAGACCTATCTGCCACAGCCCCAGGCATCTGTGAACTTTTCCCTTGAAGACCCCTCAGAATTGTCCCATGCAAGTCTTTCAGTCTTGGAATGGGATCCAGCTTTGGCACAGTTAACCATTCATCTTCATTCCTAGACGACTCTGTAGTGTGTGGCTCTTCCTCTCCTTTGGCACTAGAAGATTTCAGGGTGTACCAGGAGCTTTTGTGGCATGTGGATGCTTCTCTGGGTGCACAAACAGAGTTCTTGCTGGAGGGTGACCATAAGTTGTTGGATATCCTGCAGCTCTCTGCCCTTTGGAGAGTCACTCTTCATATTAAGGATGTGCTGCTTAGAGCCTAGCTAAAGTACCTTCTACTGGGAAGTTCATGGAGTAATGTTCTTTTGTTCCTGTATTTCGAGTATTTCAGAATGTATGCTCTTGTGTGGCCACAAATTCACTTGAGTGTAAACGTGGTGAACAGTACAGTCCAGCGGGCCAGGTTTAAGTTCACTTTCAAGGATAAGGACATTCAATGGATGGACTTGCCTTACAGATGTGCACTGTGGTCTAAGTATAACTTGTGAACTAAATGTGTGGCTAAGTATGCAGACCAGATGTACGAAGCCTCAAGGGAAGTATTTTGGGCCTTCATTTCTGAAGGTTGCTTGATGGCTAAAACTTTGTTGCACTCTCCTTTGGATGTTGTGTACGCTTCAACCAGAGTGATGAGCTCTGCAGGGATTGAGAGAAGGGCAGCCTGGGTGCAAAATTTGGACATTGATCCCATTGTGCAACAGGTCATAGAGAATTCGCTCTTTGAAAGCCACTACCTTGAACTCTTTCAAGGACTCTACAGCCAGCCTGCTGCCCTGAGGGGGAGGGGGTGTTCTGGCAGTGCAGAGGTCCCACTACAGCAAAAGTATCACCCGAAGTGTACATCTGGGAAGCCTTTTGCTCCCCCAAGAGCATGGGACTACCTCAGAAAGGGGCATATGTCCCAGTGGAGGAAGTATTTGGGTCTCAGATTTGGCAAGTTGACAAACCTTACCTTGATGTTCCCCAAGTGCCCATTTTGATTGCTTGGTTTGGAGAAGTGGTCCAGTTTTTGCTCCCTTCCCCTATCTACTCCATTTGGGGACAGGCTGTTGTGCAGTCTCAGTGCTTGGGGCTTGATCACCACTGATGGGTCCTGAATAAACATCAGCAGATCAGGCTGTGCCATCCAGGATCTTCCTGCCTCACTTTCCATTCCTCTCGTATCTTGGGACCCCTCTCATGAGATACTGCTTCTCAAACAAGTTCACTCTCAACTGGTTTTGGGAATGGCAAAGTAGTTTTCTCTGGGCTACCTTGATCACAGTTTCTGTTCCCACTACATGCTGGTGCCCAAATCTGAGGGAGGAATAAGACCCCGTGTCAGCCTTTGTAGCCTCAAAAAATACATCAGATACATGAGGTTCCAGGTGGTAACTTTATAGACTGACCTTTCTGCATAGTCCCTGAATGACCTGAACTGCTCTGGATCTTCTTGGTCTCAATTTTTCAGAACCACAGAAAATTCCTTTGATTTGTTGTAGTTGAGTGCCATTTCTCTTTGATCTCTCTTCTACCCTTTGGTTTTTATCAAGTGTGTGGTTATGGTGATGGCATATCTCAGGAAAAATGGAATTCACATCTTCCAATATCTGGATGATAGCTTACAGAGGGACAGGTACAGAGAGGAAGTCCTTTCTCCTGTCAGCACTACACTGTACTTGTTTAACCATCTGGGGCTTATCCTAAACACCTTGAAGTTAATTTTGGTTCCCAGAGAGAAAATCTAGTTCATTGGGGCCTTGATAGGTTGTACAAGCTTAAGCATGTTTTTACACTCTCTTTTCAGATTATTTGTTACATTTACCTTAGTCCTCTTAGATACAGGTGGCCCAAGTTGCAGGGTTGCTTTTTGGCCCCTTCAGATGTGGCTCAGGAGAGTTTATTGTGGAACTTTTTGCTCCTAATCACTCAAGATAGGTCTGTCTCCCTTTACCGATCCTGCACTCCTTGCAGCGGTGGATGTTTCCAAAGAATACTTTTTAAGGCTTTCCCCTTGTCTGGTCCTTATTAACCAGGTCCATGGTTACTGACTCTTCCCCGATGGGCTAACATGGAACATTCTTGGGGTTGCTGAAGGCTCTCAATGTCTGTGGTCAGATTAGGAGCCCTCACCGTGTATCAGCTGGGTGGAGCTTTGGCCCACCTGCAGTGCATCTCATGCTTTTCTAGCCTGTGTCAAGAGCTCAGTGGTTCTCCTACTTACTGACAATACCACCATGGTGGTATTGATGTGAACAAATGAGGAGCATGCTTCAGGGTGCTCTGCCGAGAGGCAGTCAGGTTGTGGTGTTTCTGCCTTGGGGAGAGTATCACTCTGATAGCCAATCACTTATCCGGGTCCTGAACCATCTCACAGGAATTTTTCCCTGAGTTTGAGTGGTCTCTGAAGATGAGTGTTTTCTGTGTTGTCTCTGCAGGGCGTGGCATTCCAGTAATCGATCTGTTCTCTGTGAGGGGCGAGAGGAAATGCCATCTGTTTTGCTCTCAAGGATGCCTAAAATCGTCACTTTCCATCTCGGGCAACAGTTGGCTGTCCTGTATGCTTCCCTCCCAGTCATCCCACAGGTCTTCCTCAAGATGGAGGAGGACTGGACCAAGCTAATTCTCATTGCCTGAGTCTGTGGTGGTTTCCCCTCCTATTTGCTTTGCCAATTCAGCCTCCCATGCCCCTTTCTTTTCATCCCAGTCTGCTCTCACAGAGTCATGGTTGTGCCTTACATTCTGTGCACAGCTCCCTGCATTGCACAGTGGGACTGCTTTGTGGCTGAGTGAGGAGGAAGTGCTTGTTCCAAGTCCTACTCAGGGTAGAAAGTCTTCTAAAAGAATGGCCATTCAGCTCAGTAGAACTGGTTTTTATGTGGTTACTGGCGTGTTAGTTCAGCCAACAGTGGCTTTATGCAGAGCACCTGGGGTGTGTACTGCTTGTGAGTCATCTAAGTAGAATACATGGATGCATCTGCTTGAAGAAAACTGTTACGTACTGTAACTGTGGTTCTTCCAGATGTGATGCAGACATGTAGTCTGCCACCCATAATCCAGCCTCTCTGCATCAGTCTGTTCTCTGTTTGGCGTGAAAGAACTGAGGGGAGTCAAGGCAGTACCATCTCATACCATTGAGGTGGAGCTATGAGCACAAGGTGCAAGTCCCTCCCAGTTGGCACTGCAAGGCAAAATTCTTTGGCTTCCATCAAAGTAGAATGTGTATCTGCATCGTATCTTGAACCACAGTTACAGTAGGTAACTGTTTCTTAATGTAAGGGATGCATAGTGAATCTCCCCAATGGTCATCACAGCAGCATTTGAGCACCTGAACACAGAGTACCTATAGATGTATTCGGAATGTTCCAGAGTGTCTTACTAGTTTTTGAGGTTCTTTTAATTCTTTGACGGCTGGTATTTTTCAGTTTGCTTTGAAAAGATAATGCGTTTGTAGTATCCACAAGGTTACATTTTTCTGAAAAATCTGAAATATGTGTTTGCAGGGCTATGGTTCTGATGGCTTGAAATTGATATGTCACGAAGAAAGTATTTCATTTGGTGAGTCAGTATTGAAGTTGACTTTTGATCCTGGTACAGTGGAAGATGGCTTACTTACCGTAGAATGCAGATTGGATCACCCGTTTTACGTAAAAAATAAAGGTAAGAAAATAATGTGTGTAAAGCAAAACACTCAGGAGTTATGTAATAAATTCTTCTAAGAAAGTGTCTGTAAATCTCATAACTATCTCCCACAGCAGTTGAAAGCAGCAGTATTCTCCAGTCACATTACTAAATCTGCTTGAATGAAGGAAACACTGAAATTTGAACAATAACATTTGTACAGATGTTGTGCATGTCATCTCTTGAAAGTCTTAGCAAGTATGAGAGAGAGCACAGAAAAGGCAAAAGAGAGAGAGCAAATAAGGGAGGCTTCTTACATTAGTTAAATGTTTAGTTGGTTTGGTTTTCTGTTCTTCTTTTTGCTGAGATAAAAAGCTTGAGGTAAAAAGGAGTTATGTTACATCAGTAATTACATGATCATAAGTTACTGATTCTGGTACAAAAGTAAATCAAAGCTTTATCTGGATTAATAATTCAAATTCTTTTCTGAAACCCATTTTTTCTTTCGTACTGTCTGGCAGGAGAGATCAGCAGCAGGTGAACTTTGCTAAGATGTTAAAACTAGTGTTCATGAGGCTATTTTTCTAATTTAATTCTTTACCCTTACAGGTTGGTCTTCTTTCTATCCAAGCTTAACTGTGGTTCAGCATGGCATTCCATGCTATGAAATGCATATTGGAGATATATGTCTACCTCCAGGACACCCCGATGCCATTAACTTTGATGATTCAGGTGTTTTTGATACATTTAAAAGGTAACTTCTGGATAAAATTGCTTCATTGCTTTTCTTTTGACAGTTCTATGCAGAAGAGAAGTTGTGGTAGCCTTGTGGGCATGTACATCTTCCAGTATGTGAAAGATGTATGCTTCAAGGAAGAAGAATTATATAGGGTGATAAAAGAGGGTATGAACTGGAGACTAAGAATTCAGGTGAAATATCTGAAAAACTTCCTGATGGTGAAATCTATTAAACAAATAGTTTCGCAGAGAATGTGGTGGCAGCCCATGGCTGAGCACATTTCAGACTAGCCCTGTTAAAGCACAGACAGCATACTGTGCAGGAACAGTCCCGCACTGGGTTGGGGAGTGGAGTGGACTAAATGGTTTAATATTTGCCACTGTAATGTGCATTAGTTGGCTATTTGGATATTCTTTAAATGCAACCTGTTGTCTTTTGCCACAAAGCAGTTACCCAGTAATCAAACACTATGACATGGTTTTTACTGCTCCTGGAATATGGTTCCTTCATTTTAAATGTTATCTAATCAGCTTTTTGAGGATTCTCATGTACTTCAGAGAGAGAGAGAATAGTTTTTCTGATATTGATTTTTCCATTACTACTTTTTTCCTAAATTCACTAGCTGATCTGCAGCCCTATTAAAAACACAGAACAGGACACTCTTTAATACTTTAAACAAAAATGAAAGTTCAGAATAACCCCAGGACCCTATTTGTCACTGGAAGGGAAGATAAAAGCCAAACCCTCCCACTTTCTTGGGAGAGGCGGAAGGCGCAGGACTGTTGGGAGATGAAAAGCCCCTTTCTCTATTTCCCTGTCCCTCTTCAATCTGGCAAGTGAGGCCATAAGCAGCTTTCCCTACTGGCATCTCTCCCCCTCCCCCCTCCCCAACTTTGTTTTGGTGGTTTGCAGATTTTGAACAATGACTATGCCCCATCCTAGAGCACTACCAGGAGGGAGGAAATCCCATCTATAGACAAGTGAGGCCCAGGGTGTCTGTCTGATGCCACTTTGATCTTCTGTTTGGAAAAGCACATCCAGCCTGTATCTCAGCCCAGATGCAGGCTGGTGATGGAAATGCCCAGTTCATTTTTAAAAATCAACTGGTATTTATGGATTATGCACATAAAGTCAGTTTTGTGGTGCAAGTTGGCATTTTAGAGTGATAATTATGAATGGTTCCTCTTCTTTTTAAGGGGATACAAACACCATTTTTAACTATTTGTATTTCCCCCAATTATGAACTAAAGGACATTGCACTTGAAGTTGTGTAAGTGTAAGTAGTGGTGGAATTATGAAGTGATGATTTAGCCATGCTGGTCCCCGGATATTAGAGAGAGAAGGTGAATGAGGTAGTATCTTTTATCAGACCAAGCATCAAGCTTACACAGAGTTATTCTCCCCATCTGGGAAACTAACTCATTGTGCCATTTCTAAATACAAAGTGGAACAAGTTGCTTAGCATAAGTAGTTAATGCATTTCAGAGGGCCATTCAAGGTGAAGTGCCTGTTAATATCCAGCACTGTGACTGTCTGGCTTCACCCACATATAGTAGTTGTTACTGGGGTATTTAGCAATTATGTGGGTGAGTCAGTCAGTCAGTCAGTCACCCTGCTCCTGAATTAACAGACGCAGGAAGTAAGACAGAAACACTGCATGACCCGTGGGTGAATAGTTTTCACAGTCTTTCACCTCATGGTTATCAGTGACACTCAGGCAAGGTCTACACTATAGACCTGTATCGATAGAACAGCATCGCCCATGAATGTGAAAATTCCACAACCCTGGGCAATTGGTTATATTGACTTAACCCACTGTCAGTAGGAGAGCTGCTCCTGTTGGCATAGATAGTCCACCTCACTGAGAAGCAGTAGGTATGTTGACAGAAGATTATCTGCGTTGGGAATTAAGTTGGTAAAACTACATCACTCAGGGGTGTGGACTTTTCACATCCCCGGGCAACATAGTTAGGCCAGTATAAATGGGTAGTGTAGACCTGGCCTTGGAGCTCTGTATAAGATTGAAAGCTGTTTCTCCGGCCAACAGAAGTTTGTCCAATGAGAGATACCACTTCACCTACCTCATCTCTTTTAATGGTGAAATTCTCATCCTTCTGCCACCAGAGGGTGGAAGATTATCAACTCTGAATTAACACGTATTGTATTAGTGTGCTAATTTCTCAATGAAAGTTGCTGTACTATACTTTTGTATTTGTACATCTACCTAAATCAGTCTTTTGTAAAGACATTGTTTATAGTGTGTGTTTCTGTGAATCATATGGTTTTTATATTTGCTATTTATATAAAAATAATAAATGAACTACAAGGCTTTTTATGGAGATGTTCTGTTTTTCATAATGAATACTGTAACAAAGCATATTCTTATAATAAAAATGTAAATAAGTAATGTTTTTATAAACTTTAATTGCTTCAAGTGGAATTTTCAACACAACCTTAACTATGAGGTCCATGTTGACTTGTCCATAATAGATATAGATATAGATACACACACACACGCACACAAAAAAGTATATACATCTCTTAAATACTGTGCTGAAGCATCACATAAATACTGATGGGCTTAGTTAGGGCTCAGATTGAAGGAAAAAGTAACGGTACGCTCCCAGGTTATGTCCACAAACCAAACTCTACCCACTTAAAATTTGTGATGCCAGAGTAAAATTGTGTACATGTTCAGAATACATTTAACTATTTCTTCGTTAGTGATGTAGGAATCTAAGCTGTCACTTAAAAACCGAATGGTTTTAAAGAAAACCTTGAAAAGGTGAACTTACACAGCGATTCCAGCAGATGGAGTCACTGAAGTCAGGGAGGAAGTTGTTGGGCTTCACACACATTGCCTGAGCTGACCAAGCCCCTAGTACCATTTGGGTGAACTTTGGTGACCCGTTTGGTTTCTGTCGGATTTGCTCCCACTGGTGGGACTCGGATGCTGTCTGGATCCACTTTTCCTCTTTGGCCTTTAGGTTCTGCATCTCTGTGAGTTGAGGAAGTGGTAGTGTTCTCTCAAGCACTATTGACTCAGAGTCCTGCAAGCAACTGCCTTGAGTTCTAACAGAGACAAAAGCAGAAGGTGGACTATGGTCCAAAGCAGAAATAAAAGCAAGTTATTCCAAAATGAGGTAAAATGTGACAAGAACTACAGCTGGCTTACGTGGGGGGGAGTCAGTAGTAAACAATGGTGGTGCTCACAACCCTATTGTGGTGCATCTAAAAAAAGCTGTTGACTAGTCCCTATACCAGTTACAGAGTAAGTACATCACAGTAGGATGTGTGTATGTCTGGGTGAGGAACAGGAACACCAGAAAGTTTGAAAGAAATGAACAATAAGTTAATTTAGGATTGTTGGGGAATATACAAATTTAAAAAGTAGGACCTGTAAATTTTATTCTAATTTATTCACATTCTAATCAAGTGATGCATCTTTTCATTCTAGTTATGATTTTACACCCATGGATTCTTCTGCAGTTTATGTATTAAGCAGCATGGCTCGTCAGCGTCGCGCTTCTTTGTCTTGTGGAAGATCGAGCAGTCCAGACTTTGAAAGATCAGAATGCAGTAAAAACTGTGTGTCTGATGGATCATCACAGCTTTCCTCCAGTTCTTTGTGTAGTAAAGCTGGCAAAAGCCACAGCTCAGGGACTGCAAGTACTATGAGTGCCACTTCTCCTAACAAATGCAAAAGACCAATGAATGCCTTCATGCTTTTTGCCAAAAAGTACAGAGTTGAATATACTCAGATGTATCCAGGGAAAGATAACAGGTAATGGAACTCAAGTTCCTAATTTTGACCATATAGCTGATCTCACAAAGTTTGCAAGTCCTGTTTTTAAACACAGAGTGAATGAGGGTTTACAAATGAAACAAAAATGTCTTTTTCTAAGAACCAAATTGAAAGCTGCTCACATAAGGCCAGACTCAAGAAGGGGCTTGTTAACCAGAGACAGTATTAACCAGTGTCAGGGCAGAAACTGGTTTAATATCTATGTATTGTAGCTTTAGGTAGACTTATCCTGCCTTCAGAAGTATTTGAATAATGTTTGTGTGTGCACACAGTCAGTGTCTTTATACATTTTGGGAAGATTTGTTCAAGGAAAAATACTGTGTTATCTTTCTTAAGTTACAGCAAGGAAAGGGCTTTTTGTGTCTTGCCACTCTCTCTGATTGTGTCTTGACCTTAGAATGTAAGCTCTTTGGGGTAAGGGGTGTTTGTCTTTTTGCCTCTTGATTAGGGGGATTAAGTGATTTTGTAATCCCAACAATTATGTTTTGCCCATTGCTATACTATTCCTGTGCTTGCTCTACAAAACTTGGAAAAACCCGGTTACCTAGTCACTAGTGGAGATTAGTAGATGGCTATCCCAGGCAAGAGGGATTGAATTAATTTACTTTTTGATGTGTGTAAATTTTATTCCTATATGTATCCATACAAACAGTTTATATGTAGTAAATATTTTGACAAAAATATCTATTATATATAAACGTTTGTACATACATACCAGATACAAATTATGGTTTTATTTATAAAATATATATATGATTTTATTTATGGAAAAGGTATATAGATGTGTTTTGTATAAAATATATATAAAATGTTTGAGTGTTCTTACAGAGAAGGTCAGGTCAGGAAAGAAATCTGGTCTTTTGTATGAGAATAGAATAATTTCTTATAAATTACAGGAGTAAACCAAGCAAAAACTACAGGTAACAGAACTAAAGAAATGGAAGTTGAGGGTTATGGGCTGCCAGTTCATGTATAAACTGAAGAGCCAGAGTTGAGAGATTAAACCCTGTAGCACAGAAACCAACCCTTCACTACCTGTGTACTGCTCATAACCATGATGATCCATCAAGTGCGTGGAGTCACTTCAATGATGCATCTTTGCTACTCTGTCTGTCTTCAAATTAACTAAGACTTATTACTGAAAATTGAAACAGCCAATTAGAAAAGTATATGATAGATAGAATTTCATTTAAAATACTGATTCAAGACAACACACGCTGGAACTGCAGTTGGGTGGATTCCCAGGAAGTTTTAACATTTCCTTTTGTAGATTTTAAGCCAAGGAAAATAACTGCAGCCTAACACATAACTGACATTCTGGAAAGATGAGAACCACATCTCTCTTAAAAACATGTAGTGCAACAGCAGTCAGTGGAGCTTTGGGTTTATCGATTCTACAGGCTTTTAATCAGCAAAACAGCCTTTTAAGCATGCCTGGTGGAGTATTCACAAATGTAGATGCAGAAGCAATCATCACATTTATTCAGATATATAACTTAACAAGCAAATTGTATCAGGGTAGAGTAGAGTTTATTTTATTACATTATAATCAAATAAACGTGTAAACTCAGAGTCTATCCTTCCATTGCAATAGCAGCTCTGCTGTCTTTGCTTTATAGAAATAGCAGCAGTAAGCTGCTGTTCTCAGTTGGGTTGCATGTGGTAGGGAGGGGAACACAATTTGTTCAACCCATCAGCAGTTAGATTCATAAAGGAGCGTAGGCACAGGGATGCTCAATATCTCATCACCTGGTAGTTGGGCGCCTAGAAGCTCGCTGAGAGTCACAAAGCTTGAATTAGGAACTGGCTTGTCTTACACATTGAATGGAGGCAACTGGGTACCTTAGAGTAGGGGTAACAAAAAACAGTGTACAAGCTGGCTCCCTATCCCAGGTAGCCAATAGCAGAGGAGTATGTTTCCATGAGGCTGAAGCCCCTGAGGATCTTAACCTGACTTGGCCCCCAGCCCTCTCAGCGCTGGTGGGGCTTATGGGAATGCTGCGTGGACCTGCACTTCCAGTGCTGCGGGTGCAAGCTGGGACCAGACGCCAGGTTCTGTGCCCCTGCCCTGGGTCTGGGCTGGCTGGTCTGCCTGGCGGGGCAGGATGGGCGGCAGTCTGTTTGCTCCTTCCAGAGACTGGGGCAGGCTGGTGCATGGTGCACCAGAGGCTGTGCTGTGTGCCAGCGGGCCCCACCCAGGGCTAACCGGCCAGAGTGGGCCTGGGGCCCAGGCAACTGGGGGGTCAGGAAAGGGGAGGAACCAGGGGGAGGGGACTGCAGCCCAGAGCCCTGAGACTGGTTAATCCAGCCCTATATCTACCTGAATCTTAGCTAGAGGAAAGTGCTGCCATCTGCTTGGGGTTTATAGTTGCAAAGCCTTTCTTGGAGTCAGGCACCCGTGCTGTTTTTGGAAGAGATCACAGGGAGACAGAGTGGCTTGTAGCCCAGCAGGCAGCAGGATAGTTAAAGAGCCAAGGGACCAAAGGAACTGGAAGCTGGGTCTCCTACATCCTTGATGGTTGCTCTAACCAACATGCTAGCAAGTCATTCTCAGGCCTGTGTGTGCTCTGGCCTGCTGCGGCTTTAATTTGTTAATGGAACAGCATCAAGGAGGAGCTGAGGGAGGCCAAGATGGAAATAGCAGGGCTTCAGGTGCTCACCTGAGAAGTGGCAGATCCCTGTTCAAATCCTTTCTCTCCCTGGGGGGTGGGGATTTGAACTGGTTTCCCACAGCCCAGATTGGCACCCTAATCACTGGGCTCAAAATTATGAGGGAGTACCTCCTCCTCATCCCACCCTATGCTTGTCTTATGCCATGTATCAGCCAGATTTATGGAACATGCTGGGCATAGGTGTAGCCATTCGGCCTAAAGTGAGGCAACAGTGTACATGCTCGGAGGCAAAAACAGACAACTTTTACTGCAAAAACTTAGGCGCCAAGTGTTTAGTGCTGACAAGGTCTGACAGAGCTCAGGAGGGATTTTTATCAGTATCTGATATTGGGATGTAGACACCTAACAAGGGAGTGGGACAGCTAAGTCCTTCTGTGCTTCCCCAGGCTAATAAAACTGTGCGCTGAAAACCCCAGTATGTAAGTCAACAGCCATTTCACTCAGAGGCTGGAGCAGGACCAGAGTTAAGGTGATTCTCTAAGTAAGGAGTTCAGAGCTTTCTGAGCTTGGCAGCTGGTGTCAGGGCCACTGCTGGGTTTGTTTCCATGTAGTCAGCAATGGACTTTATTGTGCAGGCAGAAGTATTTCAATTTTTGAGTGACATTTGTTTTAAAAGGGGAAAGCAACTCAAGCACAGCAGCCCCCCTTTTTTTTTTAATGTAATTGATGGAAGCAGGTTCCTAGGCTGATGTAACTGTAAATGTGTAGCAGGGGCAAACTTTACAAGGGATAGATCCCAAATTTTGACCTGTAAGAATTCATTCCTTTTTGTCATAAACAGCCATAGCTGTTCTCTTGGTATCTTCCTGTTGTGTAAGCCGATGGTTAAAGTGCACTTTAAAAGGCCAGCCAGTGCTTTCGGAGGCATAGCAAAGCCACGAGGGAGAACACAGGTGGGGAAAAAAGGCAGGGTGGTGTAATTGGGAGGAGTTTTGCACAAATGATCATCATCAGAACAGTGAAATTCAAAGAGGCTTAAAAGGTTATGGCAACTCAGTACCCAAATTTTTCATCAGTCTCGGTGGTGCAGGTGGCCATGCATCTGTGATCCACTGCCTCATGTAAGCAAAGCGCTTGCTTTCTCACCAAATTTCTGACTGTCAGCAAGAGACACAGGGGCAGTACCCACATGTGCAGCGTTGGCTCCTGGCAGTTAGAACGTTTGAGTGCGCCTTCCCAGACACGCCTCCTAATGTTGTTTGTTTAGGAAATTTTAACATGCTCTGGGTCCTTACCCTGTAACTGGCGGAGACAAAAATAAGTCATTTCAGTAGTGACCTTCTGTTTAAAGCATGGTGTAGTAAAGGAGTCAGAAATATAGAGCTGGAAGGACCATCAGAGATCATCTAATCCAGGGGTCTCAAGCACACGGCCCTATGGGCTGCATGTGGCCCTTGACACTATTTCCTGCAGTCTGCAATGACACTACTGCTCCTGATATTTGCAATATTGTTGTATGGAAAGGTTTCAGTGGTGTGGCCCTTGGGCTAACGTACTAGTCCCCATGTACTAGTCCTCATGCAGCCCTTGTGGTGATTTGAGTTTGAGACCCCTCATCTAATCTGTTCCTCCACCCCCATGCTGGGGCAGAACCGTGGGTAGCTAGCTAAGCAAGTAATAGAATAATATACTCTTGCTGAATAGTAACATTTGATAGTCATGCCTGGTTTGTTAAATATGTATAATCAGCTGGTTCATTGTTTAATAAACTGACCAGAAACAGCATGGGGGGGGTGTCAGGCAGCTCATCCATGCACATTTTATAGTATTGGCAGGATAAACAGAAATTGACCTCTTTAACTAATAGCTAGAACACTACTTAATGACAAGATCAGTGTTTGCAAATCAGTTTTCTAGGTGAGTGGCATTTTCCAGCTTCAGCACCAAGCGAGGGCAGTATTTGAAAGAGGAAAAACTTTTTTTTGAAACTCTGGTTTAGGTCCTTTGAAATACCTGCCTAGCTAAGGTGTGTTATATCTGGTTCATCCAGCTGCATTTGCCCTAATTAAAGTGGCCTTGTGTGGCAGTCTTTCTCTAATCTGGGGAAAATACACATCTTCAGTATCTGTAGTTGGAAGCCCTGTAGCTTGAGGTGCTACCCTTAAGTAAGTCCTTCATTTAGCTGCATCTCGGTGTCCCCTCTCCATAGCCCTTGAAGCTGCCCCAGCACCACATGGTGACAGTCTGAAAGGGGCAACTTCTGGTGCAGCTGGACCATCTCTTGATATGGAGAGACTTGTGAGCCATGTCACCAAAACAAGTCCATGGACGTGTAGTTTTAAAACAAACTAGCCATGTTAACTCCAGTATTTAAAGACACAAACTGACTTATCTGCATGGCGTTACAGTGATGGGAAAAGAGACAGACTAATGTATTTGCCTTTGGTTGGAGGGCTCTTCAAAGCATCACAATGCAGGCTTAGTGGTTGTACGCAGAGCCTAAACTGAGCTTCCACTTTGCTCCCTGGGTGCTTTGTAAGCTGTAGGAGTCTGGCTGTGGTAGAGCCTTTCAGCATCAGGCTGTCTCCTTAGGTGGAGCTGAGCAGCCTGCCCCTGAACTGCCATATGTGAAACCACACAAGTGCTTGATGTCACTGGGAGTTACCGGAGACTAGCAGCGTCTGTAAACTGCACAGTTCCTGTGAGGAGTTTTGTTCCTGCACTAAGCGAAGAATTGTTGCGTCTGTAGTCTTCCAAGCTTAATACCAAAGCTTTCATTTATTTACTCATTGATCAGTTTGGGGGGGGGGATCACTTTAGCCAGTGTTTTCATGCCTTATTAATAAAACATTTTCTGTACTTGAAAGCCTTGTTTACTGAAAGGAGGGTTTTGGATTGTATTTTAGATGAACATCTAACAGTAGTTTAGAAAGTAAGTAAGTAACATGGCACGGTGTGTGTGTGTGTGGGGTGAATATTGTCTAATGGGCATGGGGCCTCTTAAGCTTAAGGTAGAGAAGCTTTTTCCACATTTAGGAAATAATCATTGGTGAATTGTAACCAATGGTCTCCATCCTGCTGTGCAGAATAGAAATTGTTCAAGAGCCACCAGCCTGGGCCCCTCCCACACTCTTGGCAAGGTGATTGTGAAAGACTCTGAACACATCTACCCAGAAGACCAGCCAGTTAACCACAGGGAAGCCCATTTCATTAAACAAACTTTGTCAGTTGCAGTTATAGCTACAGCAGGCTCACTGTCCTAAATAATTATGAGGCAGCATCTTTTCAGCAAACCCTGCCACAGCATCCAGTAAAGTGAGCTGGAGAACTTTGTTGTAAATATTGTGCAGTGGTACCTTCACATGAGTCCAGCCAGGCTCTTACCTTTCTCACTTGGTTAGATTACAGTGTGTGATGTTCAGACATCTTTATAAATGTTGACATGCCTATGTAGTTTTATACTGTGTAACAGGCGGTGGGGATCTGCCATGTGCTTTTTCAGAGAGGCATGAGCTACTCAGAAACATATTCATAGTGGAAATTGTGGAGTTTCTGTGTGCGTTCACAGCTAATGTTGGCTTGTTGAGGATAGCATTTTACAGGAGACACTAGGCTGTTATGGGATTTATAAGAAATTCCTGCCGTGACCATTCTGTAAACATTTATTTTACAGAGCCATAAGTGTGATACTTGGCGACAGGTGGAAGAAAATGAAAAATGAAGAAAGACGGATGTACACACTAGAAGCCAAGGCTTTGGCTGAAGAACAAAAACGTTTAAATCCTGACTGCTGGAAACGGAAACGAACAAATTCAGTATGTTTTTGTCAACCAATGCGCCATTACCTTACCTAGCTTAAAAATAAACTTACACAGGCCCATGTTTTTCTCTTGCTGCACAGTGTAGTACAGTGAGCCTCCTGGACGCCTTTGTTTTACGAGGTCACACGTTTTCTTTGTTACTTGCTAGCCTAATCTCATGTTGCACAGTTGCCATCACAGCCTGTTCTGACAGGATGACAGCGGGCAAGTGGCCTGACTGATGCCACTGTGACTGCGTATTGGGTGAAAGTCACCAGATCTCCCATTAATCCTTAAAAAGCCCCTCATGAATTCCACTGGTTTGAAAGATGAGACTTTTTCTCCTAGCATGGCATCTGCCAGGACTTTAATTTAAGAGTATGAATGAGACAGCTTTCTCAGCAGAACATTTAGGGCTTAGCCAGAAATGCTACAAGAGTATTGTTGCTTCTCCACTTAATACTGTGTGTAACAAAAGCTTCAGTCCCTGGACTGCACCAGGCATTGTCAAATGCCAAAGACATCACTGGGACTGACTGCCTGTTTGTTTCTGCACAGTGTATCATAACAGCAGAATTAAAATTAAGTAATACAACAAGACTTCTGCTTGCACTAATCCATTATAGTTTAATTAAAGGCTTTTTATTTAATAGCCATATTTTCCCCCAGTAATGCAGTCTTGGGAATCAGAATGGGAGCTGCCTTGTGCCGTTCTAGACTTGGGTTAGAGCTTCATGTACGTATCCTGGTCCTGAGGACTAAATTCAACTACATTTGATGGAGAGCAACATTTCAGCCAGTCTTTGGTGGGCCTCAGCAAGGGGAGGAACATGATCACACCCAGTTTTGTTGAGAGCACCTCCATTAACTCTCTTTGGCTGTGCTCAGATGAGAGTTTTATTTTGAAACAACAGCCGTTGTTTTGAAATAAAATTTCTTATGTCCACACGACTTTCCATTATTTCGAAACAGTAAAACCTCGCTTGAAATTGAAATAGCCGTTGTTTCAAAACACCACCATTGTTTCAAAACAATGGTTTCGAAACAACATTTCTGAACGGCCTTATTTCGAAATAACAGCTGTTTCAGTAGCAGGCTTGCCCTTAATTCGAATTAACACTTTCTTAATTCGAATTAACATTTTGAAATAAGGACTTTTTTTTGAAATGAAGTAACAGTTTACGTGTGAATATAACCTTTGAGTGCACAGATGCCATCGTGATGGAGATCACAGAAGTACCTAGAATGAACTCTCCTGAGACACAGCAGGAATAGGTGGTGGTTTGTACAGTCGTTATACTTCACTTGAGGTTTAGAGAACAAACAAATGGTTCAGGGAACATTTCAAATAGCTATTTGTCTGCCTTCTTCCAAGGCTGCTTGGGTACAGTCTGCTCTCTTATTAGCCTAGGGCCAAAGTTAATTGTTAGTTCATTTTGTGACCACCCAAGTGTCAGCATGTGGTTGTTTGCATGGACGTTGATCAGCAAATGCTTCTGTGGATTTTCTAAATTCTTTCCACATTTCATACTCTTTCTGCATCTGCCGTTCTCTTCGTTTTGTAAGTGCTAACGTGGTTTCTCTTTTTTTTTTTTTTTTTTTTACTGTTTTACAGGGCTCACAACAACATTAAATCACAATTTTACTGGTCTTAACTCTGTATTTACAAAACAGCTGACAGTTGATGGAGAGAGACTTACAAAGATCAAGGTCTTACCATCTGTTAAGAATTTGTGAGACCACAAAATACTGGCATTATCACATCAGAAAATGATTTAATATGAGTGAGGATTTGCTTCTTACAATAGAGCATTAAGTAAGCTAAAACTATCAACATTTTAAACCAAATTGCCTTATTTTTCTTCCAAACTTCATATATGTCTATCAGGTAATATAGGCTTGAAAATGGATATCCTGTGGTGCTAAGTAAATTAGGAAAAAGAGGAGGAGATGTGTACAAATGTTTTATTTAAAAAAAGAAAAAGTACAAAAAAAAGGGGAATTTTAAAATATGTAACAGCTGTTTATACATTGATTTCTATTGCTGATGAATATGTATTGCACAACCCATGTAATTAATTATGATTCTGGGTGCTGGGATGTCCTGCAATGGCAGAAAGTATTAGTACCAACCTGTGAACTCCCAGTCTGCCCCGTGCCAACAAGCTAACAGAGTGTGGTAAGTAGATAGTGTAGTGGACTGCAGCAAGAAAGTCATCTTGTGGGGTAGGTACCACATGTACCAGCTGACGATGCTGTGAGCCATGATTTCCAATGGAAGTGATAGGCTGGCCAGCATGAAATGAGGTAACAGCATTGCATTATCTCAAGATAACATTGCAGATGAGAATTGTCACCATTGTGCGTTTAACTTCGTTATGTCTCCTCTGCCACATACTCTATGATTATGTTTTTATTTTGCCATAAGATGTCTTTATGGTGGGGGCAAACTTTGCACTTGCTCAGTGCAACACTTGCACTTTACTTTTTTCCTCCAACTGTCTAAAATTAGAGCAGATACGTTAGAATTACAGCTGCTTTTGCTGTAAACTTTTACAATCATGGCTTTTCATGTTACTAAACAAGCAGTGTGTTTCTTAAGAATCACAACTGTGAATTAATTGTTCATGACACGTCTACAGGATGTTGCCCCTAAGATTTTTGCACACTATATTCTTGTATATTGTTTCAAATAAATTGGTAAAACTTCTTGATGGTATTTTTTGATACACTAAAGACAATGATTCTTTGTTAGGCCTGCAGAACTACACACATTGTGTTGCAACTCTGTACACTTTGGGCTTTTGTAGCATAGTTTCATAAGAAAGAACCAACAGCATGGAATAGTTCAGTGGCACCCCTCTTATAAGTGTGTTTGATGCACTGTAATTAGGACGCCGCTGATTGAATTTTAAATACTAAATTCAAGATCAAAAGGTAGCAGATGTTCTTTATTACACTTGTAGCAAAAAGAGAAACTCAGTATTACTTCAAAGCTCTAACAATGCTGCAAAGAATCAAATTTACATTATTTTGTAAATTAAGTTTTCTCATGATAAATTATTTTTTACATGGAATGTTAGACATAAACTGATCTAACACCACTGAAGTATAGACCCTTTCATTCCAACATAAAAATACAGTACTTTTTTATGCATAACACTAATATTTAACCAAGCCCTTTTTTGTGACATACTTGCATGGAAATAACTGTGGGTATTTATTAGAAGTCATTTGCTGAATTATATAAAAACATTTGAGCATGTCCTAATTTTATTACCTTTAAATTCAGAAAGATTATTAGAAAATATTAAGCACATATTGAGAATCATTGTGTGAAACTGTATTAGTCTATTAAATAAAACATTTCTTACTGTTTAGACAAAGCTGAGGAATAGAGTACAAAAAGATGATGATGATGATGATGATAGAAACTTTATTAGATAGAACTTTTTCTAACAGCACTGTTTAAAGGAACAGCATATTCTAAAGTAATTTATTATCCCTATAAGTATTCAGCTGTCAATGCCCAATTAACACATATATAGGATTTGAGTAGCAGTGAATTAACTTGTTCTGTATGCTGTTACTGAAGTGTAGACATTGCTTTCTGCAGCAGTTGAACCATTATGGGGTAGACTGGTGCAAACTCCTTTCCTTCTCTAGTTCTTACCGACTGAACATAAGCTTCCAGTGCACCTCTGAGTTTAAAAGAAAATGGAAGAGGATCATTTTCATTGTAAAGTTAGATGATTAATTAGAAAACAATCATTGGTGCTGTCATTTTGTACAAAAAAGTTTTACGTCTCAGCGCAGAGTTGTAAACTAGAACTGAGACTACTGCTAAAAGAGGCACTCAGCTAAACACAAACACAGTGCTCACGTTCTGGCTCTAAACCATTGCTTTCCTAAACTTTTGCAAGCTCTCAAACACCAGGGAAATAAAATCAGTCATAACTCCGGTACAATGTGGTGCTAGATATTTTCATTTAGCTATCTTCCAAGTCCCTTCCCTTCTTCCTACACCCATTTTAGGATGCTCTACATCACTGTCTCAGGAAATACTTCCTCTGCTTTCAGCAGTGAAATAATTTAACGTTAGTGGCAGTTTTTCCTCCCCGCAATTGTTTCAGACTATCTGTAAGCTCAGAGACACGAAGTGAATGTTTTTCCCAAGAGTCAGGTTCTTTAATGGAAAGGGGTGTAGGTGCCTGTGCTCTGCCCACTGGGTGGGAAATACTGTTCTAAACAGAAGGTCGCATTTTTCACACACGTGTGCATCTCTATTGCATTGTTTCTTATGCAGCTGTCATGCATGTCACAATAGGCGTACAGGTGAAGGCCAGATGGGACCATTATGGTCATGTTGTCTGTAAACTTAGCACTGCAAATAGTGTAGTGGCTAGCACCTCTGCTTAATATGCAGAAGAGCCTGGGTTCAAGTCCCAGGGGATCAGGCTGGCTGATCTCATGAGGTCCCTTCTAACCCTCTGGTTCAGTTCTGTTCTATAGCTTTCACCCAGTTAACATGGTCCAGTTAAAGCACAGCTGAAGACATGCAGATCCTATAGGTTTGATTTAGTTAAAGGTAGTTTATTAAAGTTTCCCTAGATTTTTAAATATTTTTTACTGTTAATTATGTAATGTTAATAATTTTCCTTCTCTAAGCATTTACAAGGAATTCCACTTACTGGTGGACTTTTCTTTTCCAGCCCAGAAGAGACAGTTGGCAGCCTTGTTCCATCTAGCAGGTAGCAGTAGAGTTATGCATGAGACTGTCTCTGTTAAGTTGCCGTCGGTGTCTCCCTTTCAGTTAGGCTTTGCCATAGACTTTACAGCAAGGGCGGTTTAGGTTAAATATTTGGGGAAAAAATTCCTAACTGTCAGGGTGATTAACTGCTGGAGTAAGTTGCCTAGGGCAGGGGTTCACACCCTTTTGCAGGTCACAACACACTTGGCAATGTGGCAGGACACACCAGCCTGCTCCCCCCAGGCCAAGTTCAGCCATCGCTCCATACACACACTTGCCCTGTATGGTGCCATAGTAACGTGCTGCCGGGGTTGAGAGCCACAGGCCTAGGGAGGTGTGACAGCTCCATCATTGGATGGTTTTAAGACAAGAGCAGTCAAACTATGGTCCATGGGCCGGATGTGGCCCCGGGGTGCTGCGCTCCAGCCCAGGTGCCCTTTCTCGCCCTGCAGCAGGAGGAGATATGCAGGAGGCTGTGAATCCTGCATCCCTCTTCCCTTAGGACAGACCAGCCGAGTGGGGAGTGGCTCAGTGCTGAGGAGGGGGCATGGGCCAGGCTTGGCTGCCCCTTCACAGAGACCAGCCAGAGGCAGTCAGGTGCTGCCTCCTGGGTCCTAGTGCCTGAAGGGTTTGCTCACTGCCCAGCTACTAGAAACAAAGCCCAGCTGCAGCACAACACTCAAGCCCCATGCAGGAACAAAAGCTACCAGGGGTCTGAATATAATAGCCTCTGGGGCAGCTAGGCTAGTGGCTGGCCACTGGAGCAAGAGCCCTTCACTGAGTGCCTGGCTTGCGTTTCTGGGAGACTCCGCTTCAGCTTCCTGGAGCAGAGCAGTGGGGGCAGGGGGGTGTCCTCAGCAACACTAGGGTGGAGAGCTGCAGCCAGGCAAAGGGGGGGGCTAATGGCTGGCCTGGAGTCCTTGGAATGGGCTGCTTAGGTGAGGGTGGGGGAAAAGCACTGCCCCCCCCCCCGCCACAGCTGCATTGAGGCTGAAAGCTGCCTCCAGCGCTGAAGGCGTAATGGGGGATGGCAAGGCTGCGGGGCTGTGAGCCCTGTCTCCAGCCCTTACTGTAGCCAGGGCTTCCAAGCTCCCTGAGGGACTTGGCTGGTTGATTTACAAAACAGCACTGCACTGTGAGGGAGCGAGCCAGGGGGATTCCTGGGCCTTGAGGGAGGGGGTAGCTGTGGGCTGGGTAGACCCTGCTGGGGTGGGAGCTGTTGAAAGCTAGAATAGATTCATAGGGTTGGAAGGGACCTCATGAGCCCCCAAGTCTCCCACTGCTGCTGCAGGGACTTAAGTCAGAGAGGTTCAAAAACCTCCCTCCACACCTGAAGAAAGCAGGGATGGGGGGGGGGGCTGCAGCCCCACACCTTCAGCTGTCCTGCTACTGCTTGTGGCATGGCACAGTGGGAATGGCCACTGCTGCCCTGCAGGGAGGAGAGAGAACAGAGCAGCCCCTCTGTATCTCCAACCCCTCCTGCCCCATATAGGAAGGCCTGCAAGGCATTTTGGGGGGGCACCAGCAACCCTTGCACCACTGTATTCAGCTCACCTCCCCACCACCCTGCTTCTGGACCTGGGAGAGGGCGGGAGAGTGGCAGCTTGTGCCAGGCCAGAGCGTTGGCACTCCTCCGCTTCTCCCAGCTCTAGCTGAAGCTGGGCCGAAGACAGCATGGTGACAGCTGAAGCTGGGAGGGAGCAGGAGTGGCACCCAGGCCCACCCCTTTTTCCAGGGAGGGGGAGCTGGCCGCTCCCTCCACCAAGCCCTGCTCTGCCACCACCCGCACAACCTGTAGCCCGCTCTGAGTAGCCACCATACATGACATGTAGCCCTCAGGCCAAAAATCTTGCCCACCCCTGTTTTAAGAGCTGGTCAGACAGCCTGTCAAGGGATGCTTTAAGATGGTAGTACATCCATCCATGCGTGCAGGAGCCTGGACTCAATGACCACTCATGGGCCCTTACAGTGTCTATGGTTCTATAGCAAAAAGGTAGAGAAATTTAGAAAAAGCAGCAGCAGCCCCTGGCTTTGGAATGAGGCAATGATAAACAGTTACTAATAAATTTCCTTTCTATATTTATTTTGCCCCATAAGAAGACTGCAAGGGCTGCAGGCTACAGCATAAACAGTTTATCTGATAGAGCTATTAGCAAAATTCTGCCTCAGGGCAGCTTGAGCAGTCAGTAAGTCAAGCTTTATGAAGGAGTGCCGGCTGCCTTCTCTCAGAAGCCAAGTTTTGCCCCTGCTGCCCAGGAAGTAGAAATGCCTTAGGATTAATGGGCCCTGACTCAGGGAACAGGAAGGTTGAACTTTTTGTAAACTAGGCAATGACCTCCTTTCTCTATCTTCTGAGGGCAGGCTTAGCATCTGTATTTTTCTTTATAGCATCTCTTAAAACAAACATGATGAGAATAACATTCCATCTCTAGAAACCATTTAATACCCAGAGAATACAGCTTTCTCTCCTGCAGTCTAGCTGGGGCAGGGCAGGAAGTTGAGAAAAAAAAAAAAAAAAAAAAAAACAGGCTCACTGATACCAGGATTACCTTTTCACTTGTAATAAAGTCTAGAAGAGGGAACAACTATTTGTCTGGGGTGGGCAGGAGGATGGGGGAAGCATCGTTCCTCAACCTTCATACCTGAAGTCACTACACTCAGCATTCTTAACGATGATCCGTTTTAGAGGGAACTTGCCTATAGGCTCAAGGGGGAAGGGGTCCCACGGAACAAGACAAGAATCCCACTGAAGTAAAATTGGCTTGTAATGTTTTCACAGCCCACTTTTAGTTTAGCTGATCTTGACATTGAGCAGACAGAAGACTTCATGTTGGGTTAAGTACTAATGGAAAACTGGGAAAATACTTGACAGTAAAGGGCTCTTCAACTGATCAAAGATACTATGAAATCCCTGAAAGTGAAGTGACACAAATTCAGGCCAGAAATACAACAATTATCCACTAGAACAAGTTACTATCATTTGAAGTCTTTCAATCAAAAGATATCTTTCTAAAAGAGACACTCCAGCTTAACCAGAAATTAAGGGCTGGATGCAGGAATCACTTGGTGAAAGTCTGCAACCTGTGTATGAAGGTCAGACACTAGATCAGTGGTTCTCAACTTTTGTAGGTCACAACACACGGCTTGAGAAGCACTGCACTAGATAATCATAATGGTCCCTTCTGGCTTTAATTCTATTAATTTAATCAGGTAAAGGACAAACTCTGCAGACACACCACTCACTAAGAGTTGAACATGTGACCTGAGTCACAACTTTGCATGTATATTGAATGTGAATATATGAAAAGTATAATTATGTGAATCATTATACGAGTGAATATGCATAACAAATACCAACTTCCAAAACCGGTATGCCTGAACTGACACAAGTAGTGTGCATATAAGCCAATACAATAATACTAACTTGGAAATAGTCTCGTGTGATGTGATGAAAAACATGCTAACGTGCCCCCTGCTATTTACACAGTGTGAACTTGAGGTAAGGTTGAAAGTGAAACACTTAGTTCCTGGGAAAGGAATCTGAGAATTACAGGGGGTCATAAAGACCTGAGAACCAGGGATGCTAAGGCCACAAGAGGATCCAATAACATCACCACTGTCCTCTCATGACTGACCTTCCTTGGAAGAAGCATTCAGAACTGGGAGCTGAAAAATTGGTGAGTTTAATTCTCTAACATAACGAGACAGAAACTGAAGGGGCAACTTTCACAGTCAACAGAAACCAAAAATTTTATCCCTGGCTCTACAACGTATCCCTTGAGCCACTGAGCAAGTCACAGAGCCTCTCATGGCTAGATGTGCAAAGAGGTGTATGGGCCAAACTGCCTCTTCAGGTGTATTCACAAAACCCCTTCTCAGCTGTCACTTAACCCTGTTGGTGACTAAATCCCTCAGTACCAAAGCCTCCATCAGTGAGCATGTGTAAAATTACATAAATCTGGATGCTCTCAAGCAGCTTCACATCTGGACCCTAACAGCCTGTCCAAACTTCACCACTTTGGCAGATGTGCTCTGAGCATGCCTAATCCCACAAGAGATGGGATCAAGCAGGTTGGGAATTTGGCTAGCTGGGTGGACCCAATAACCCTGTGGTGAGGACACTCATCAGGGATGTAGGACATCCAGATTGGAGTCCCACATTCGAATTCAGGTCTGCTTCCAAGAGGAGTCCCTTCAACCTCTCAGGCTATGGGATGTTCTGGGGTGAGATCCTGTCTGCTAAAACCATTTGATTTTGTATAAATAATGGTGCTAGAATATGAGTCTCCCACATCCTGGGTAGGTGTCCTAACCACTAGGCCACACTGCCAATTTCTTTCTCTGGCCAAATGTTATTTAATTATCAGGCATTAGGTATTATATATTGTGGCATTAGCCCTCAGTATCCCTGTCTTCATCTGCTAAACAGACACAAAACAATTTCCATACTTGTGGTGTCAAGCAACCAAACTCACTGAACATTTCTTTGGAAATGTACAAGGTGCCATATTTTCTCACTCACACCCTCTCTCACACACACAGCTAGCAGAAAGAATGAATCACAGAAGCAGCTGTCTAATGTTCAACACCTCCCCAGAAAAAAAACTGGGATTCTGTTCTCTAGAACAGAGTTTCTCAAGCACTTCAGTCTTGTAGCATGGCTGGGAGGGCTCCCAGTGGTGCATGACACACTGGCCTTCCAGTCACATAGCCCAGTGGTTTCCAAAACTTTTTTCCTCAGGACCTAGTTTAAAAAATCATTTATGCCCACATCCCAGCAATTACGTCTTTGAGCAATGCATTCCAGTCTTGTGGAGGTGGCAGCGAGAGATGCCGTGACCCTGTGTTTGAGGGTCTGGGACCCAGTACTGGGTCCCAACCCTAAGTCTGACAACCACTGATATGGCCCAGTACCACTGAAGACCCTCTTCAGCACAAAGCCCTTTTGGAAGCAGGCTGAGTTACAGTGGCCTCTGCCACTGAAGAAATTCCACATCAGCAGGCAGATTCAGCAGCGCGAGGCTTAAACAGCAGCACTTGCCGCCGTACAACAGACCAGACCACGAGAGCAGCCACCACTTCAGCTTCCAACTGTGGCTCTTAAAAGGTAGCCACAGGAAGTCAGCCTACTTCTGCCACTCTCCTCGGCAGCAGGAGGTGCTTTTGGTGGCAGGCTGATTTTGAATGACACACTTCGCCACTGTACCACAACACACTAGTGTCGCGACACAGCAGTTGAGAACCGCTGCTCTAGAACTCAAGCATGAGTATAGATGAAGGCTACGTCAAACTCTTACTTGTGTAACACACGAAGGGAGAGCAGGAATTCTAATGGACATCCCAAGAATCACAGAACTAATTCAAAGAAATAGTCCCTATGTAATGATGGCATTTGCAACAGCTGCTAGACTGTTTTTAATACCTCACACTCATACCTTGAGAATACTGAATTCTATTGGGGAGACTTACAGGGTCACAAAGCTGGTCTGGAAAGTTCCAGATGAGATGCAATACCGTGGACTGAAGGCCACATTTCCTGAGGGCAGGTTCTCTCCCGAAAACATATATCTCACGTGCTCTCAGAAGGAGGTTGGCACGCAGAGGCTGAAGCCCTTGTTTTCAAATATGGAGTCCAGAAAGTCAATGGGAGCTGCTGGATGCTTGGCATTTTTAAAGATTAAGTCACTTACATGGGTGTCGAAAAGGAGTTTAGGAGTCCCACTGTAGCACCCACGTTTGAAAATCTCTGCCTCAGGAATTCAGAAAGTCTAAATAGGAAACAGATTCTGATGTTGTTCTGGCAGGGAAATCACCTCCTTTCTTACTATGCAGCAGGCACCTGTGCAGTCAGATGTCCCCCAGCAAGTTGGATGGTGGATCTCGGTGCACAGTGAGAGAAGGGTGCTTAGGCACAGAGGTTAAAGTAAGGGGGAACGCCCTGCAACTATTTTTAGGGAGCCAGCATTCTGGGCCACCTAAAAATAGGGGAATGCCCCAGAATACTGCATTCCAGTGCCCCCCAAAAATAGGGGGATACACCACAATGCTGCGTTCTGGGGCCTCCTAAAATAGAAGGGCACGAAAAAAGGCAGCATTCTGGCGTGCCCCCTCTAGGCTGGAAGAAGGGAGGGGATGCAGGCTGGGGCCAGCTCAGCTACCCCTCCCTCCTTTCCCTGGAGCCTGTGTGGCTCTGCCCCTTCTGGCTGGGGCCTGGCTGTGTGCGCAGCCAGGCTCCAGCCTCTTGCCTGGGCTCCTGCTTGCCAGCCCACTGGCTGGCCAGCGCCGTGGCCTCCTGCCCCCCACCCAGCTCTTTGGCCAGGTAAGGGGGTTGGGGGAAGGTTGGGGCAGTTGGGCAGCTGGCAGCGACAGCGTGGGGGGCAGGGAGGGTGTGAGGGGAGGGAGGAGAAGGGGTCAGGATGATGGGCTGGGGAGGGCGGCAGGAAGATGGCGAGCTGGGAGGCGGGGGGGTAGAAGGGCTGCAATGGGAGCAGAGAGCTTAGGGAGAGGAGACGGGCTGAGAACGACATAGGGAAAAGAGTGATGGATGTAGGTGTTTTGGGAGCAGTAGTGGGGGTGGGGGGGCTGGTGTTTAGGGGTCAGGAGCTGGGGTACAGGAGAATGGCCCAGACACTGGGGAGGGGGCCCGCGGGTTCCCAGGCCTGCCAAATTATACTTTAACCTCTGCTTAGGCAGTGGATTGAGTGAAGCATCAAGGAAGGCAAGGAATATGTGCTTTCACAGGAGATACTGCATGTCCAAGCAGGAAGGAGCAGTAATGAGAGCTCTGTCTCAGAGACAACAGGCCAAGGATCAGGGAAAGGCATGCTGAACTATCTCCATGGTACGAAATGGAGACCCATAGGCATGGGTTGAGAGAGAAGCACTGTGGCAAGCAAGGCAGAGAAAGTGTTGGAAGTCCGTGCTGAGGCAAGGAGTGCTGCAGAAAGAACACAGAGCCAAATCTGAAGGAGCAGGCTATTAACACACATAGGCTACGTCTAACAGCAGCTGGGCGGTGTGATTCCCAGCGTGGGTGCTCTGCTTCAACTCACACCTAAAAATAACAATGTGGCTGTGGCAACATGTGATGGTCCTCGGGTAAATACTTGGGTAGCCAGCCTGAGCCAAGACTACTACTCTCAGTTGCTAGCTCCAGTAGAGTAGCAAGTCTGTGTAGGTGTGTTGGGAATCACACCACCCTGCCGCCAGGCAGACATCCCCATAGTCACCTAAGAGAAAGAAACCCAGAAGCTAGCAATAGCTAACCAATGAACCTGAACTCTCTTAGGGAAGGTCAAAAATTGGTCACAGTGTGATCTTCACTGACAGCGATAAGCGGAAAGTTCACACTGATGAGGGAGGGACACCTACCGATCTGAAGTCTATGGTCTTGCACGTATAGTTTGCTGGAGGGAAGGAAGAGTCTGAGGACTATAGCATGAGGAGCTTGAGATCCAAGCCTGCAGCCTGATCACTGGGCTACAGAGAGAGTCCAGCATATCTTGGCAGCTGAGCCTTTTACAGAAGGAGCTGGGTTTCCAAGAGGAGAACTTATCAGAGAGCTAGCTTCATGTGTGGTCAAAGTACCACATAGATCAGCCCTTACTGCATTTTCCAAATCCTCGCACACTGGATGTATACCAACAGGACCAGTGGAGGATCCTTTCTGAATGTCCTGTGGAAGCCATGAAATACACACAGGCTGTTGAAAATCACATACAAAACTTTGGTGTCCTCTCTGACGATGTGGATACCAGCAAGAGTGGTGGTATATATAATGCTATATTACATATATTACATATCTCACACCTGGGTTGTAGCCATAAGCAGCCTTCTAATATTCCTATCATGAAACCAGTTTTATTTCTGGGCCCCTCCACAGATGAAGTCCTGGATCAACAGAAAACATGTTGTGGAAATTTGCTGAACCATACACCTGCTGATGACTGTGCAGAGCTACATAACATGGCAAACCATGAGTGCAGACCCAAGGCCTGATCCTCCATCATTTACAAAAGCATGAAAGGCCACCTAAAAGTTACAGGTTTGGACATGCCTTGTTTCTTTGTGAGAAATGTCATAATCTCTCAGAGACCTTGCCTTCCCCCACTCACTCACTACATTAAAAATCAGCATTGCAAGCTCTTTGGCCAGGCTGGACTAAGCATTCCAACACACTGTCCTCGAACACTTCAGTGTGTACGTAGGGGTGCACATCTCGAGCCCACCTAGCACTGCCTGTATGGATTCACAGGATAGACCTAGTTCTGAGAATGTCACCTATACAATGGTGTGATCTCACATGATATCATCTATTAGATCATTGATAGCATCAACGGTAGTCGCTGTAGCAACAGCTTGTAGCAGATCACTTCTGGAGGAGGAGGAGGCAGAGGGAAAGAAAAAAGTACCATGCAGTAAAAGGAAAGCCTGAGTGGAACATAGAGGGAGAGCCAATGAGGCACTCTGCGTAGTAACCATGGAGCCTGGGTTAGTCAAACCAAGCCACCAGGAATAGCTCCTTGACAGAAAAGAGATAGGAACAAAATGACGACTGGAGCACCAGGCTATGCCTCCATCCCACTGCAGAGCTGGCACAAAATGCTCCTGTTGGAACCCATGGACTGAGTTTGGGAAAGTTCTTTCCCTCGTCACGCAGAGGAGCACAGCACCCAAGACTGAGTGTGTGTTAGAAAGGTGGTTGTTGAGTACATCTGAGGCTCACATAAGTGGGTTGCTTTAAGAGCTTTCGAAGGAGAGGAGAAGGTTGGGTGAATGGAGTATAGAACTCTCTGAGGCATCTCTATGCTTTCACAGAATATGCCAAGCATCCCATTTTTTTAAACTAATTTACTCGTGAGTCACCATCTTGAAGGTTCACACCAGTTACCAGCACATTCTGAACAGACCCTCAGACTCTCTTCCCAATCAGAAAGCAGGCTGCAGGCCTTTTAGGTCAGTGATCCAGTTACTCCACTCATTGATCTAAACTATCAACAGCTGCTGGGACTTGGACAACTTCTTGAGCATTGTAAGCAGGCTCAGCCCTCAGTCCCACTCAAGGGTGCTACTTCCACCACAGTTGACGTTGGATTTGAAAACAGAGAAGAGGCAGCTAGAAAGCGGCTGCTGGCTGCATCTCTGAGCAGAACTTCCAAGGTGGCCTGTTGACCCACTCCACACACAAGCTTCACTATCTACAACACCGATCAGTGACAGTCCAGTTTTGTCCCCCCTCAGATTTTAAGTACCATAGGAGAAAAGAGGAAAAGGCAGAGAGGGTAGAAAGGGGAGGGCGGAGGAGGAGAGAGGTGTTAAAATAACTGCACATGTGTTAAAATGACTTCTTGTGGGAGTGAGAGGAGAATGCTGCTTAAGGAGCTGTTCGATGGGAGCAGGGCGCACACATGCTACATGAAAAGTAGGGTGTTGAAAAGCACAGAGGTTATGAGGGAAAAAAAAATCTTTAGAAGAATCAGACAATATCTCTGCTAAATAGAGGGTGTTCCCTCCTAACTCAGTAATAAATGAACAGTGGGTGAGATTTTATTTTATTGATTTCATGTTCTCATACTTAACCCGTCACCGTGCCATTCGAACCCCTGAACTTTAGGGCCCCAAGTTCGCTTGGCCCAAGATGCTGGAATTCTGTCGTACAGAGGACAACTCAAGTTATCTCCATAAACCAAAGTTCTGCGCAACCTGCCAGATTATGAGTTCCCTCGGGGTCAAAAATCTCTGTTAGGGACACTATCACCTCATTGCTTTAGAACAGTTCACCTGAAGCAGCTGCCTTTTACAGCAAAATGATTAATTTGTTAGTCTACGAAAGTACAGTTAAAGATGTGAGGAGAAAAATATCCAAAGAATTTTCCTTATTTCACTGTACCAGAGGACTGTAGTTAAATGCACTGTAAACTAGGAGGCTGGAAAAGAATTTAAAATATTAACTCATTTATGCATTTCTGGTTTAAAGTCAACTCAAGGTAACAACTCTTTGGCTAAAGTGGAACTATACTCATTTTAGACAGGGCAAAATAGCAATCTGGGTCCCAGGATTTGGTGAAAGTTTTAAGGGCACTTCATTACTTAATCTATTATAGAAATAAATTGTTTCTCTCTTTTTAGTCACATTTCTGCCTTTCTAATGAAAAATGCCAATGCTCAGAGGTTTGTGTCCTCAAGATGTTAAGAGCCAAACTTCTAGTAGGCTCTTCACTGTGATTTTCAATCATCCATATTGCAGAGGAATATCCATGACCCTCTTCATTTTATTTGGATTTGAAAATAAACTACACCTAAACATTATTTACCAGAAGCATAAGGGCCAGAGTATTAAAATACAAAATTGCATATGTGTTGCAACTGTGTATACAACGCAAGTCAATTTGCTGAAGCCAAGTTAGTTGGACATTCAGATTTGAATCTGGTTGTACATCTTCCAACTATGAAATGCAACGAGAAGAACGAAAGCCAGTTTTGCAAACCACTCTCTTTTAACTCAGATCTCTAAGGTCAAGTGTCCTTGTAGTTAGGCCTCTGTAATTCTGTCTTTTCCCTGTTCTTCACTCATCAGCATCCTTATCTGCTTCCTTCTTCCCTCTAAAGTTGGCTTATGGAAAAATCTGCTGTTTATTTATGCACTCAAAGACTAGGAGACATGTTGCACAGAGGCATGTATTCTAAGTTGTCCAAAGTAAGACAAGTCCCACTGAATTGATTATATAAACAGTTTGTACAAGTCAGCAAAAGGGAGTCAGAAAGAAATAGGACTATTTAACATCAACAAAGTGTGAGAAAGGGTCTTCAAGTCTCTTGGTGAGGTCATGAGTTGCCATGACAATAAGCTGAAAGATTCTAGAAACAAGAGGAAACATTCATAGCTGAAATAACTAATTAACACCCCAATTAAAAATTGTGGTCAACGTTGTTAGCATTATACTGCCACCCCTTTTGGGGCACTGTTTCTCTGGGGCTCACTGCAAGAGAAAATGGAGTCAGCAAAATGGGTGGGTTGGATGGAACAAATTTTAACATAATGGGTTATGAGTTAAGATAATGACCCCTGCTATCTCCTGGAACACCATGACAACACTGACCCTTCACTTTGATTCTGAACGATGTTCTCAGCAGACTAAATGAGAGCAGGAACCAGAAGATACCACCACCAGCTGACATCACAGTACCTAGGATGGGAGCCTGAGGGCCCTCCTGTCACATCCTTCCTAACTTATCATTTTCCTGTCCCACCTTATTTGCCCTCTTGCCTCACTGTCTCTTCCTGCCTTCTGTCTAATAAACAACTGGGTGAGCTGGCAAAGACAAATCTGCCTTTTGTGACACTGCTGTGGGCCTGTGACCATAAAGGCAGCTAGTCATAATTCCTTAAACATCCGAACACTGGTACAAGTTTGCCAGTCTCAGAGTAGCCAATCAGACTCTGTGCATTCTTTCCACAGCTAAATGGCAACTGAAGCATCAGAGATAAACAGACTCTCTTTGCCACTCCATTCTCTCCCCTTCAGTGACAGTTTGTCTTGTTTTGTTTTAAAGAAAAGTGAATCAGATTTCAGCAACTATTACAGCTCAAAATCGTCTCAATACACTTGTTCTCTTGTTCCCCAAAAAGATAGTTAATATAATCTGGAATACCATCAGAAGACTTTCAAGTAGGGGCTTTCCCTACAGAAATCTTTGTACAGCAAAAGGAATGGAAATGATCTGAATGAAAGCCACTCTTTAAAAAGGTTAAAAGGCCTTAACTGTTTTCTTTCTTTCACTGTGTCTTTAATGAAAGTTTAAAAAAATTAGTAAAGATGACAGTGACTATGGGAGTCACACGAGTTCAAATGAAACAATGAACCATAACACAAAAGACACCATCATAGGATGTAATCAAGCCAGCTAATTCACCTGCTGATCCACCAATGTCATTTATGCCATCATGTGCTGGCAATGCCAGCCCACCTTACATATTGGACAAACTGGACAGTCTCTGTGCAAAAGAATAAATGGACACAGATCTGACATCAGAAATAACAACATTAAAAAACCAATAGGGGAACACTTCAATCTCCCTGCTCACTCCATTGATGATTTGTTAATGGCTGTGCTCAAACAAATGGATAACAAATCGAAGCTTCAGAGAGAAGCTACAGAACAGGAATTCATCTGCAGATTTGACACTGTTTCCTTAAGGTTAGATAGGGACTAGTTTTTTTTTTTTCCCTCATTTCACCAGGTGATCTGACCTCACCTTCATCTATTGGCTGTTCCCCAGCGTTTGAATCTAAACTGCTTTGATTTGCTGTTCCACAGTGACCTGATCCTAGGACTCACACTTCCCTGCATTTATTTTCCTCCCATTCTGTAAATACCCATCTTCAAAGCATCTGACAAAGTGGGATTTTCTCCCATGAAACCTCATGTAATGAATAAATTTTTTAGTCCTTAAAAGTGCAACAGGACTTCTTGCTTGTTTAACTATGTAACATAACTGTCAACAAAGCTTTTAAGCTCTCATCCTTGCTGGGTTTGAGACCCATTCATCAACAGAGGAGACATCAAGCTGAGACCCTAACATTTTAACTTGGATCTTGTGGCTTCCAGTTTTTTGGAGGATCTAGCTTCACCTCTTTACCTTCAGGAAATGGAAGTGCTGGTGTAATTCTGATGGGAATTGCTAGCTTGGACAGAATAATGCCTATGGAATGGGCACTTCATATGGAAGCATACAACCCGCAGCACAAGGGTACATGTGTACTGCTAAGCAAAGAAACAGTCCTAGAATCATAGAATCAGGGTTGGAAGGGACTTCTTGAGGTCATCTAGTCCAACTCCATGCCAAAAAAAAAAAAGCAGGACCATTCTCACTAAATTATCCCAGCCAGAGTTTTGTCCAGCTGGGCCTTAAACATCTCTAAAGATGGAGATTCCACCACCTCCCTAGGTAGCCCATTCCAATGCTTTACCACCCTCCTAGTAAGAAAGTTTTTCCTAACATCCAGCCTCGACCTCCCCAGCTGCAACTTGAAACCATTGCTCCTTGTTCTGTCCTCTGTTACTACTAAGAACTGCCTAGCTCCCTCCTCTCTGGAGCACCCCTTCAAGTAGTTGAAGGTTGCTATCAAATCCCCCCCCAGTCTTCTCTTCTGCAGGCTAAATAAGCCTAGTTCCTTCAGTCTTTCTTCATAGGACTTTTGCTTCCAGCCCCTTGATCATTTTTGTTGCCCTCCGCTGGACTCTTTCTAATTTGTCTATGTCCCTTTTGTAGTGGGGAGCCCAAAACTGGACACAGTATTCCAGATGTGGCCTCACCAGTGCTGAATAGAGGGGAATGATCACATCCCTTGATCTGCTGGCAACACTTCTTCTGATGCAGCCCAGTATGCCATTGGCCTTTTTGGCAGCAAGAGCACACTGCTGACTCATATCCAGCTTCCCATCCACCATGACCCCCAGGTCCTATTCTACAGTCAGAGGGAAATCGTCTGCTTCACCCATCCATTGAAGTCAGAGAACCTGCATCCCTGAGGAGCAACAGTGAGGTGGCTGGCTGAGCAGTCTCCGGAATAAGAAGTTGAAGGAGCCCTGTTTTGGCGGCATATGAATCCGGGGGTTCCCAGTGCCAGTAGCCAACCAGAGAATAGGGACTTCACATACTTTACAGTTACTGAGAAAACTGGTGGTGTCTGATTGTCTGAGACAATCCCATTTCAGTGTCATGCTCCATTTTCGCCTAACAACAGTTTAATCCAAAGGCCATAAAGCACAATGGCAACTTGCCAGGAGTTCCATCCATCTGGCTCTGAATGAAACCCCATAACAGAGGGCTCTGATAGCATATTGGCAGAGAGGGAAAAATGGAGGTGATGCTAGGAATCGCGAGAGTAACACCAACACTTCACCAAGCCACAGAGGTTAGCTGAAGATGTATACTGTCATAGAACAGGACTGTTTTTCATTTAAGGTACAGCAATTTCTAATTTAGGAACTAAACTTGGGGTGGCAAGTTCCTCCTTCTTGAAAGAAATTATGTGATTATAATTGCAGCATTTGGGCACCATGACATAAAGAGTCGAGTCCCTTAGAAAGATGAATAATGATGGAAAGATGCACAGGGTACAATGAACTCAGTCAATGAAGAATGCTCTCAGATTTCACTCCTCCCTTGCTGTGAGCACACAACTGTGTAACTTCTAACAAAATGTTTAAGTAATGCTGCCAAAAGAGAGGTTCCTTCCCGTCTAAATCTCATTTGAAAGATAAACCAATTTTATTAATGGTGTTCTGAGACAGGTTATATCACGACATTATATAACTTTTACCACTCCTAATTTCCAAAAACCAGTTTAGACAGTGTTTCACGAAAAAGCTAAGTAGTGGTGCATCATTTTACCATGACAGTTTTGTATTAGGAACAGTCGATTAATTTATTCCTATAGAGCACATTGCAAATATACTTGTAAATATGCAACAGTCAAAGAATTAGATGCTTTAGGGGCTAAATGAATATCATGTAGCATGCAGCACTTAAACAGAAATGAGATCATATTTATTGTCATATAGAAAGATGTATAATTTAGTGCATACTACAAATGCTTAAGAAAAAGGCAAAAAGCCTGTTTATATAATCTCTAGAACCTTGTCTCAAAAGGATTAGATCCAGTATTGCCCTGTACTCAGCATCTTCACATCTAATAAAGGACATAAAATCCGTTAATTAATACTGTTTCTATTTCAAAGATCAGACAAGATATACATTACAGATCTCGTTTGTAAAAAAGCTACAGAAAGAGGGTTGGGTGGGATGTTCTGCATATATAAATGTTTCATCAAAAATGCCAAGAAAAAAAATCTAAGTTTAAGATGCCCTCCCACATAAAGAAGAAGAGAAGAGGATTTTAAAGCACTTATTAAATTACTTCACTTGCTTAAGCAAAAACATCAGCTTTCTTGGAAATCAGGACAAGCTGATTATATAAGACCAAACAGTCTTCTTATAAAACATTCTTTCAAACCATGAAGATGTATATCTAAATTAAAATAATTAACAAACTGATGAGCTGGATACTGTCCCTTAAAGGAATCTCAGTATGTATCAATGGAACAGATTTTTAATTAATTCTAAAATGTTTATACAGCACTTTGAATACGAAAGCCTCAGTCCTGCCATCTGATTCACTCAGACAGGCCCTACTTTAGGCTGTATGCTCTCTGGGGCAGAGACTGCCTCTGTGTTTGTACCTAGCACAATGGACTCCTGGTCCATGACTTGGGTTCCTAAATACTCTGATAAGACACATAATACTATTAATAATATAAGTGACCCCATAAACACAAACAGACCAGCATGAAGAGGCCAGATTACAGGATTAGGACCATGAATTGGTTTCCAAATAACAAGTATTGCTGTTACACTGTACTATGTAAACTCTAAGACAAAGAGGCAATATCTATGGAAAATATTACAACAACTTATTATGCCACAAAAATACATCAGTACAGCTCTGCAACTACTCAATGAAACTATTACAAAAGCTACTAGATGTAAACACAAAATAGTAAGAAGATCCAACAGCACAATTTGAAGAAAAATAGACTAACAGAAGGTTATTCTATTGTATTAAAGATTGCACAATAATCAGCTCAAATAATTGTGTAATGGTTCTACCAACCAAAACCAACTAATTTTCAAAATATTTTTAGGAATGCGCTTGCAGTGATTGGATACTTTGCTTTTGTTTTTATACTGTGCACTTATCAGCAACTCAGGGTCACTCAATCAGCAATCTGATTGGCTGGGGCTAGGTATGTCTGATGTAGCTGGAAATTTAAACAGTCCTTGCATGAAGACTGCGATAACAAATTAACAATATAATCATGGGGACTGGTCTTTCTTTTGCACTCCATACCAGTGTGGACCAAATAAACCTGTAACTATCAATTTCATGAATGAGTTAATACTGAGGTTCAGAAATTGGTCTTTGCTGGAATTAAAGCAAAGAGGGTGAACTCTGAGACAATTTCTCTATTAAGATATAGAGAAAAACACTATAAAAACATTTGAGAACTCATGACAATACATTGGGCCACATTTTGATCTGTGTTACACTAGTGTAATTACACCTGGTGTAATTGCATTGACTTCAGTGGAGTTAATAGGTTTACACAGGGTAACTGGAATCAAAATGTTACCCATGACTGCAGCAATCCAGAGTTTATGACAGCCTTAATTTAACTTCCATTAAAGTCAACAGAAGTCCTACTGGAGCTGGAGCTGACTTGATATCTTATTAAGTAATAGGAAAACTTGCCGAAAGGGGGGAAGGTGTTGGATTTTTAAACAGAAGTAAACATCTACGCCGTAGGAAAATACTTGATATGGAAGGCAAACGAAGGGATACACAAAAATAATTCATTTGTAGCTTTCGATTGCCCATATACACCTTGTGCTGGGGTTAAAGCACTTAGTCACTTCATACTGAACAGAAGGAACTGTGGATCTGATAAGCTCTACTGAATCTCTTGATGACCCTACTGTAGTAATATTTAAAAAGCAGATCTCTAGAGCAGCTGCAGTCATAACAAACTGAAGTGGCAGTGAATGCACCATTTGTAAAATGCACCAAAATTAATTTCCCAACAGTAATGCTACGCAATAAATTCTATAATACAAGCCAAAATTCTTTTTAAAAACACGTATCCAATAATAATCTTATAACAGTAATACATGCCCGTCAAATTACAAAATTGAAATATTTAAATTCTTTTTAGGTTTAGTCCACAATATAAAATTTAACAATGAATCATAGAAGATTAGGGTTGGAAGAGACCTCATCTAGTCCAACCCCCTGCTCAAATTAGGACCATCCTCAACTAAACCATCCCAGCCAGGGCTTTGCCAAATCCGGCGTTAAAATCCTCCGTGGATGGAGATTCCACCATCTCTCTAGGTAGCCCATTCCAGTACTTCATTGCCTCTTTTCCTAATATACAACCCAGACCTTCTACATTGCAACTTCAGTATATTGGTTCTTGTTCTGTCATCTGCCAGCACTGGAAACTTCTTCTTTGGAACCTCCCTTCAGGTAGCTGAAGATTGTTATCAAATCCCCCTCTCACACTGTGACACGCCTCTCCCCCGATCCAGTCCGGTGTGCCGCTGATGTGACCTCCCAAATCCCACTCCTGAACCTCAATTTGCCCCACTCTACCAAGTGACTACTCACTCCTGAGTCAATCCATTCTGGCCTCTGGTGTGCAACTGATCCCAAGCAGTGGGTGTATGCCCTCTGGTTATTCGAGGGATGGTCCTCCAGCAGGCACCCCTGGCCCCAGTTACCATAGTAGGAGCCACTGTCTACAGATATTGGGGCCCACTCCCAATCACCATACACTCAAGTCTGTCCATTTGACAAAGAAATGGATTGTGCCCAGCCCTCTTTACCCACACCCTCCAAAGATCATACAGCTTTAGATAAAACAACTGCTAGTTTATTGATTACAATGATCACAGCCAGTCATGGCAGAATCACAATATAATGAGTCAGGAGAGACCACAAGGAAATAAAAGGTAAAATATGCACGCTAACCTAATATTTCTACTTAAACTAACCTCATACTTCAACCAAGTTTATGTTCAAGGTGTTTGGCTGTTAGATGTTTGCACAGCTAGTCTCTGCCTGAGGCAAGGCAGAGCCCAGATCTTGCATGAAGTTGTTTCCAGGTGGAGGGTCCTAGCCCAAAAGCCCCTAAAATCTTCCAGGTCTCTGTCTTTGTTTCCAACACTCCTCTCACACACACCTCCTTACAGCAAAGGTGAAACCTTTGTCTCTTCTCAGACACTTCCACTAGCATACGTTTGTCTCTTTCAGGCTCACTGCTGCTCAGAGAACTCTGTGGGTCACTCTACCCCATGAGCCATGCTAAACATGCTACACCTCTGAACACAAGCATGAAGCTGTAAGAAACATGATATACTACATGAGTAGTAGAATAGGTTATGAGCATCTAAAAAGAAACATTCCATGGTATAACTGGCAACAAATCATACAATCACAGTGTACAAGTGAACAGGAAAATCATATAGATCATAAACCAAGGTGCACAGATGTGCACCTGTGACACACACTTCTCTTCTGCTGACTAAATAATCCCAGTTCTTTCCACCTCTCCTGATAAGTCATGTGCCACAAGTCCCTAATCACTTTCATTGCTCTCCAATGACTACCTCCAATTTGTCCACATCCTGCCTGTACTGGGGAACCCAAAAGTGGACACAGTACTCTAAATGTGGTCTCACCAGAGGCCAGTAAGCATTTCCTTTGATCTGCTGATGAAGCTCCTACTAGAATAGCCCAATATATCATTAGCCTTCTTGGTAATAAGTTGACTCATATCCAGTTTCTCGTCTGCTATAACCTCCAAGTCCTTTTCTGCACTTCTCATTGTTCAATCTTATCAGATTTCTTCTGGCCCAATCTTCCAATTTGTTTATGTCACTCTGTATCCTATCCCCTACCCTCCAGCATACCTATCATTCCCTCCAGCTTCGTGTCATCTGCAAATTTGCTGAGGGTGCAATCTATCCTATGATTTAGATCATTAGTGAAGATGTTGAACAAAACCAGCCCCAGCACAGACCCTTGAGATAGCTTCTTTCTGACAAGGTAAAGGGTGTTTGCCAATACACCTTAGTCAAGTCTATTGTTGATAAGAATTTGGTGCTACCCAGACATTCCAACAGTTTGGCAGCCTGCAGCAGGGAATAGGTATCAAAGTGAGAGATGGCATTGACTCCCCAATATAATTCTATACAGAACCTCATCGTTCCATCAGGCTTTGGGACGAGGTCAATAGAGCTTCACCATTCATTCTGGGATTCTTCCTGCACTCCCAGGGCTGGCATCACCTCTAGTTCTTTCTGGACCACCTCCCACATCTTGCTAGGAAGTGGATGGTGTTGGTAGCAGACCTTCTGCCCAGGAAGGGTATTTATACGATGACTATTAATATTCAGTCTTCCAGCCTGGGTGAAAAACTGAAGAGGAAGTCCTGGACCAAGTGTTGTAGCCTCACTTGTTGTTTTGGGCTTAAGTCTCGTACAACTGTGACTGGTGTCAGGTCTTGGGGTCCACCAACCAGAAGCCTCAGTTTGGGTTCTGAATTATTAGGGGAAGATTAACAGACACTTATGCACTGTCCATGCTTTAAAGAGGTTTACATGCTATATTTGGAGGTATTTTCGTCACACAGGGAGTCAGACTTCATAGTCCACAGGCCCCACATTTCAAATGATTTCAAATGGCTCCACCACTTGGCAAAAAGCTTTGACTTTGAGGATGGCAACAAGAGTAGAAGCTGACCCCTGGGTTCAAACATCCATACCTTGGCCCCCCAAAATTGTATCGAACCTCTTGGGCGTGCTGTTTCTGCCTCAGATTTTCCTGAGAAAACCCTCCTAGCTTCAGAAGATGCTCTCACAGTTGCAAGGGAATGATTCCATGAATGTGATACCTGTTCCTCCCAGGTTTTGCAGAGCAACTGCAAGATACCCCTAAGCTGTCTCCCGTAAAGGAGCTCCAAAGTGGAGGATTGGGGCACTGCACACTCTGCAAACAGCAGTGCCTATAGTCAAGAGCGTCATTGCCTCAGGGGAAGACCTGGGGCCAGACCCAGGCTCGGGCCCCACCCCCTGGCCCTGATGTGGAGTTGGAGCCCTGGGCTCCTGCCGCTTCCAACCCAGCCCCCGATACCCTGCTGGGGAC
Source organism: Podocnemis expansa (assembly GCA_007922195.1). NCBI lineage: Eukaryota > Metazoa > Chordata > Testudines > Podocnemididae > Podocnemis > Podocnemis expansa. Next base: position 993,929 of record ML682010.1, read on the forward strand.
AGGGCCGGGCGAGGCCATGGCTGCTGCAAGCGATCTGAGCTGGGAGAGGCAAGCGCCGCCATGGTCAGCCCAGTCCCAGATACCCAGCTGAGAATGAGGATGGGGCTGGGAGAGGCAGGGGATGCCCCAGCAATTTGGGGCACTGATGCTGGGACTTGGGGAATGTGCCCCCTGTGCCTGCCAGGCACCAGCGACACCATTGCCTGTAGTAACTTGTCACAATGTCTGGTGTCATCATTCATGAATTTCTGAAGCATCATCTTCAGAGTATTATCGAATCTTTCAACTAGCCCCTCAGCTTGTGTGTGACAGCTCAATGGCAAGAGAGCTCAGACGTCTAACAGGCAGCATAATTCATCCATCGGTTTGGATGAGACATTTCCCCCGTGGTTGGTTAAGATTTCTCTAAATATGCCTAGTCAGGCAAAAATCTTGAAGAGTCCTGTGGTTATGGCATGCACCGTGCTGTTTCACATCAGATCCACTTCCAGGTAGAGTGTTGCCTAGTCAGCTACTACCAGGATATACTGAAGCACCACTGTGCTCTTCTCCAAGGGTCCAACCAAGTCTAGGCTGATCTTTTGAAAAGGGATCTCAACAACTGGGAGTGGGATGACAAGCATCTACCATATCCCCTTACGGCCACCACACTGACATTCAGGGCAGGAGAGGCAAAAGTTCTGCTTCCTGTTGTAACCCCAGCCAGAAGAACCTCAACCAGTAACAAGTGGTGTGCCCCAGGGCTCGGTCCTGGGGCTGGTTCTGTTCAACATCTTCATTAATGATCTGGATGATGGAATAGATTGCACACTCAGTAAGTTTGCGGATGATACCAAGCTGGGGGGAAGGTAGACACACTGGAGGTCAGGGACAGGATTCAGGGAGACCTAGACAAATTGGAGCAGTGGGCCAAAAGAAACCTCATGAGGTTCAACAAGGACAAGTGCAAAGTACTGCACTTAGGGCAGAAAAACCCCATGCACTGCTACAGGCTGGGGAGCGATCAGCTAAGTAGCAGCACTGTATAAAAGGACCTGGGGGTTATGGTGGATGGGAAGCTGGATATGAGTCAACAGCGTGCTCTTGCTGCCAAAAAGGCCCATGGCATACTGGACTAAATTAGTAGAAGTATTGCCAGCAAACTGAGGAATGTGATTATTCCCCTCTATTCGGCACTGGTCAGGCCGTATCTGGAATACTGTGTCCAGTTTTGGGCACCCCACTACAAAAAGGACATAGACAAATTGAAAGAGTCCAGCGGAGGGCAACAAAAATGATCAAGGGGCTGAAGCAAAAGACTTATGAAGAGAGACTGAAGAAGTAGGCTTATTTAGCCTGCAGAAGAGAAGACTTAGGGGGGATTTGATAGCAACCTTCAACTACTTGAAAGGGTATTCCAAGGAGGATGGAGCTCGGCTGTTCACAGTAGTAACAGAGGACAGAACAAGGAGCAATGGATTCAAGTTACAGCTGGAGAGGTTGAGGTTGTATATTAGGAAAAGCTTTCTTACTAGGAAGGTGGCGAAGCATTGGAATGGTTTACCTAGGGAGGTGGAGATATTTAAGGTTCGGTTGGACAAAACTCTGGCTGGGATGATTTAGTGAGAGTGGTCCTGCTTTTTCACAGGGGGTTGGACTACATGACCTCATGAGGTCCCTTCTAACCCTGTGATTCTATGAATGCCACCCACTGCAAAGTCTTCTCACACCCCGTAAGTCCCATCAAATGTATAGTGTGGGTTAACTGCAACAGAGCCTGTCACAACCAGAATGGTACCAAGAGCTGGCAAAGCTCTTCTTCCATCTGGGGCACCCAGATCACCTGATAAAGGTGGTCTTGGGGGACCTCAAAGTAACCTAGAAACATCTTGGGCCTGTGTCAGCTGGTGGTTCCTCACACTGGATTTGCTCCCATGCTTGGTGAAAGATAAGGTCTTCCTTCTGCTTCTGGAGGAAATCCCTATCACTGTTAGTCAATCCTGGTTGTCATCTTCCCTGGGGCCGACTTCTGTTTGAGGTTGTGAGGGCTCCTGGCCTGGTTAGAGGGACACTCATCTGGGTCCTATTCGGTTGCTCATAGCTCAGGAATTCCCTTCTTCAGGAGTTCAGGTGTCTTGTCTTCCCTATACCATCTGTTATAGTCCCACAAAACTTCCTTGGATCAGGGCCAGTCCTATCCCACACCCATAAAGTATGCCCAGGTCAGAGCTGAGCCCATCCAGCACTTTTCCTCATGGCCCCTGACCACCAGCCAGACTCTAGCAGAGGGGTGCTCTTCTACCTCACCATGAACTTATTATACATATGCAGGTTCTCCTGCGGGATCAGGAGAACCCACCAGGACACATCAGACTAGTGTTTGGCTACATGCTGAATCAATGATGGCTACCTGCAGAACACCATTTACTTGTATCAATACCAGTAGTAGAGCCCTGCAAATCCGCGGGTATCCGCTGCAGATCCGCGGGTATCTGCATCTGCGGGTGCAGGTGTGGATAACCGCAGACCAATTGCTATGGATCAACTCATGGATGCAGCTTCTATTGTTACCTTATCACAACGCAATGCATTGCTGAAACTGCTGCACTGATCTGTGTTGGCAGCATGCAGGGGAACCAGGAAGCACCCTAGCCAATCCTAGATTGTGATCTGCCAGCCAGTCAGAGTCTCAAGGAGGGACTTGGAGACTCACTGCTGGCCTTTGATTGGCTCATTCCCCTGCCCACTTCTTCCTTTTCTTGCTTCCAGTTGGCAAGCCATTGCTGTCAATCAGAGATTTCACAGGCGGACAGAGAAATCTGATTGATAGCACAGCATGCAAACCACAAACAAGAAAGGAAAAGGTGGGTGGGACCCATATGGGGAATGAACCAATCAAAGGCTGAATAGTTGTACGTGAGCCCAAGCTCGGTTGCAGCTGCCGTTACAGATGCAGCTAAATCCTGGCATGCGGATTTTGGATCAGATTGATGTTATCACTGAGCGGATGCGGATCGGATGCGGTTCCACATTTTTGTATCCGCAGAGGGCTCTAACTAGTAGCTTTGCCAGAACTCTTCTTTGTGCCCATTGGTCCACCACCCACACCAGCTTATATGTGCAATCTATGAAGGGATAGTCTCTACAAAAGTGGCCCCCTTGCTCACACTCATAGCAGTGACCTTTAAGCACTCCAGCCCATAGTCTGGTTACAGCAATGTTTGATGTGTGAGGCAGCTTCTCCCCTGCCATAGGGTTAGATGGGTTGCCTGGCTACCCTGAGTGGCTGGGATGGGGGGGCCTGGCAGCATTAGGTGGTTCCAAAAATCTTGCTACATCAGTGTTCAATTGTCTGTGATGGGGGTTCCAACTCTGGCCTGCAATACCGTCCGATGTGGGGTTGAGTGGCTCCAAGTCCACCACCATCTGTTAATCCTCCATTAACAAGACTGTTCCTGATAACATTGAGGGTCTTCCCTCAGCTAGCAGTATTTGAATGAATTATTCTAGTATCATAGCCTCTGCCACTTGGAGTCTTGCTAAGTTCTCAGGGGCTAGCCACATCCAATAGCCATTGATGGATCTATCCTACATGAATTTATCTAGTTCTTTTTTGATGCTGGTATAGTTTTGGCCTTCACAACATTCTCAGCAACAAAGGCCACAGGTTGATTGTGCATTGTATTGAGCAGTACTTTCTTTTGATTATATTAAGCCTGCTCCCTGTTACTTTCTTGGGTGACCTCTGGTCTTCTGTTATGTGAAGGAGTAAATAAGACATCCTTATTCACTATTCACATCATGATTTTATAGCCCTCTGTCATATCCCTCCCTCACTTGTCTAAGCTGAAAAGTCTCAATCTTTTTCTTAATTTTCTTCATATAGAAGCTGCTCCACACACTTAATCATATTTGTCCCTTCTCTGACCCTTTCCCAATTCAAATAAGTCTTTTTTGAGATGAGGTGACCAGAATTCCAAAAGGTATTCAAGGAGCGTGCATACTATAGATTTATATAGTGGCACTACAATATATTCTTTCTTATTAGCCATGCATTTCCTCATGGTTCCTAACATGCTGTTAGCTTTTTCAATTGCCAGTGAACATTGCGAATAAACATGTAGAAAGAGTCCTTTAGCAATTACAAAAGCTAAATGCAACAGGCTCATATACAGTGAGGTGTAACATAGAAGAAAATAAGAATAGTTTAGCAACTGTCTACAAGCTTCCAAATTCTGATTTCAGTTGCATGTGAGTCACTGCATAATGACAATAACTCACAGAAGCTCATGAAAGAAATATGTACTAAAATATATCAACAAGTCATTCCATTAGGTAGCCTGCACTATTGGACAGTATCTTTAGTTTCACAAAATATAAGTATTTACAGCAGATGTTTATTGACTGTTTATTTTAATTCCTGTTGGAAAGGACAAGTTGGGAAGGACACAAACACTGCTGGCTGAAATTAAATTCCAGTCATTATACTTTGGAATGATTGGAATGTACATGCACACAAAGGTGCTCACCATGTTGATTCCTAATTACTTTGGGCTAGATTAGGGGTGGGCAATAATATTATCAGATGGGCTGGTAGGTGGGGAGGTTGGAGAGTAGGGGAAGAGCAAATCCCAGAGGGTGGTGAAGAACTGGCCCAGTGGGGAGCCGATTGAGGGGTGGCACAGAGCTGGCCCTAGGGAGGTGGGAGTGGTGGCGCAGAGCTGGCCAGGGAGTGGCAGAGACTCAGCCCTGAAGCAGCACAGAGCCGGCTGGGGAGTGGGGTGGGGAGAAGGGTATATACAAGAGCTGAGGGGGTGGGGGTGCAGCACAGAAGCAGCTGAGGGCTGGAGGGCAGTGAAGGGCTGGTGGGGAGAGGGGAGCAGAGAGCCTGCCCCGTGGGGTGGGAGAAAACCAGCTGGGGTGTGGTGGAGAGTCAGCCCTGGAGTAGTTTAGAGCCAGCTGGGAAGGCAGAAGCGGGTTGGGGAGTGGACTGGATAGAGACCTCAGGCAGGCCAGATCTAACCCACAGCCCGTATTTTGCCTATCCCTGGGCTAGACAGTGCGCATGAGGCTATCCTGCAGGGGAAAGGCCTGATTTAGTGTGGTATTGGGTGCACCATTCCTGGGTATCAATAAAAGCAATATGAGACTCCCAAAAGGGGCAGGGAAAGGCAGAGCCCCAGCTCCACTATCCTTCACATAAGTCGATGGAAGTGGTGGTAGCCCAAGGAGACAGCTCAGCAGAGCTGCCACTCCAAGATACACTGATGAAGCTCCTCCCTTCCCATCCTCCAGAGCACAGGCTGCAGTACCGCTGACAAGCCCTTTGAAATCATGTCACATGCAGCATAAACAAATCAAATGTTAACCTTTGCCTCTGAGTAGCATTTTATGATGAGTCCAGTGCTCCAAAAGAATCTAAAGTTTAGATATTGTGGAAGTCACAAAGCAAACTGTTTACATGGTCTTATCAAGGAAGAGTTATTTCCAAATACTACTAGAGTTCTGAAAATACCTACTAAACTGAACTTGAAGGGGCCACTTTGTCTGACTGTGTTTCATCTACCCTTGTTACAGGTAACTTTTAAGATTATCGGAACTGAAAGAGACTGGAGACTAAAATACTCTTCTCTGGTCTTCCAGTTTGTTTTCTTTGTGCACGTTTTGGACAGCACTTTGTATAGGATCAGTTTCACGGCTTCCCCATGCATAGTCAGTTATAACAGATTAAAACAAATTAGAGACTCTCATGGGATTTATGATCTGTAGAGTTTGTTAACACATTGGGTAATTGATCAAGTGATAATCAATAACTAGAAGCAAGTTTACAGAATAATCACAAATATGTACTCCTTAACTATGCATCACTGTCAAGTTTCTCTTTACATTTTTTAAAGGTCATTTTGTAGCTTTGGAAAAAATCCTTAAAAAACCTTTTCTAAGAATATAAATCAGGAGAAAGTCCATAATTACAAAACTAGCGTGGGAAGATATCATTAGTGTTCTATATTAGCAGAATCTGAGACAGTTACTATCTCTACAGCTCCTGAGCTGCTGACTTGATTTCTCTGACAGAATGAATGATATCACAGCTACTATGAACAAAGGTTTTCAATTCTGAACACCAGTTTAACTCTTGTTGTTTATGGCTGTGATGTCACTTGCTTCTAGTATAGAAAGCAGAAACACTGGAACCTAGACTTCCCAAGATATTAAGAAAGTAATTTTGTGAAATATGGAAATTATTACATTATTAAACTGCATTGTGCATTTTCCCTCTTTTGAAATTTTACCAAGGCAAGGTTTGGGGATTTTTTCAGGGTGTGGTGAGATAACCTTTTCTGCTTACTTGTAAAGACTAGCAGAAAGTAACAGTGTTTGGAACAAAACCTGTACAGCTCACATCTGACTTCACAAGAGCAATCCTACATTTTTTTTTTTTTTTAGCTAAAATACTACTTCATAGTAATACATTCAAATAGAAGAATAATTCTTTTTACCTTATGAGAACAAGCCTGTCCTTTTCAGATGGATGGTCATCAAGCCATTGGGAATAACGGGCAATAGACCACTCTGCTCGCTGACACACAGAAATATGGATAAATCCCGTTAAACACTGGTTTGCAAAAGATGCATGCTAAACAGTTATCAGACACAAAGAAAAACTAAATGAAAGTCAAGTGAAGCTGGTTCATCACCATCACAACTGCTGATAATCAGCAATAAAAAGAAACTGTCTCTCATCTGAGAATTCTTAGATGAGATGTAAAGACAGAGATTCAGCTGGAACTCCTAGAGGGAGTTATCCCCATCTCCATTAAACAATCGACTAGAAGAATTTAACAAAATAACAGAAAAGAAGAAAATCCTTTTCATGGACAATTTTTTAAGTTACAAACTGTTAGCCTTAAAATGAACAAATTTTGTTCCAAAATTGACCTGGGAGAACAAAAGAGAACTGAGCCCACTTCAGTACATCTTATCTGCAGGATGATTGTTTCTGATCTCTACAAAGTAACCAAAATATAAAACCAGTGACCTCACCCACCTTTCCACAAATGAATAAAAACCAGAACCAATAAACTATATCCTGAATGTGGGTTCAAACAAAATTAAAGAGGGTGTAACAATGTATGGCAGAGTTAATCTACTAATGGAATATTTCAAAGACAAAAATGGCTTGACCTAGTTACCTGGAATGGTGATTTTAATTCAGGTGGTGACCTTGTAAATAAGAACTGAAGAATAATGCTGAATGGAATAATATCCCCCACAGCTGGACTATTGGCAATATGCTCACTAGTTTGGAACAGCAACGGTCTGGAAAAAGCACAAGTTACACAATATACTCACGAAAGAAAGGGAAAAAAATCCATCTTAGAGCATTATTGTTTATGTAGCGCCAATACTGTGCTAGCTTGGCCTTTCGGAGACCAGAATTTTTTTTGCCTGTGTATCTCATTTGCTTTTTTGCTGGTTTGCATCATTGCTTCCTAATGCAGAATTTGGCAGGTGATCATTTATACAAGAAGCTTATTATTTCAATTAAACAATCTCCCAAAATTGCAATGCAAGTTCTATATTTTTAAGAGAACCCTCAGTCTGACTATACAGTTCATTATCATAAGAACTAATAGCAAATACAATGCAAAATGGTTCCATTTAGCTAGCATTATGAGGGCAAAATTCACCAAACTGTATGAATAAAAATTTAAAGGAAAAACACTAAACTGTTGCTAATTTGCATTTCAAGTTGCCAGAAGGCTTTAATCAAACTAACAAGCAGCAAGAAGTAGGAAATTAATTTAATAGTATTTGATCACATTATCAATCACTAGAGATATCGTGACTGTAACTCACCGGAATGACCTCAGCAGCCTGTAAGACTTTCCTAGATCAGACACCCGCCTGCAGAGTGGGGCCACTGCTAACTCCATCTGTAGAATAAGATAACTTTTATTTAAATCGAAATACTCCAAAATACAAAGCTTTGTATCTAATTGGGTTGTTTTTAAACATAAAGCAGAGATGGTGGGGTGGGTCACCATTATATACTGAATTGCCACATTTGGCATTTCTCCACAAGGCAGATTGATTGGGACAGGCCTTTTTTTGCTCTCTTCTCTGCAACACCATAACCATCATACAGTAGACAGTGGTTATGTTGGCTACAAACTCGCTGGTTCAGGGAGCAGTTACGTGAGACTTGCAATGAACCTTCCCAGAGTTTGGTGCACTGTTTATCTCAGTATGCTTCATTTTTAGTAGAGTTCACCAGTAAAGTAAATTTTCCCCTATATCCTACAATCAGGGCTCAGATTAGGAAGAAAAGGAACTATAGACAGATGCTGGTGATCCTACTGATGGGACCTTATGAATGAAAAGAAGATCCAGGAGACAGACAGACAGATGGCTGGTTCTCTCTCTGGTGAAAAAGCTTGTTAAAAAAGATTTATGACCAAAAAACATGCATCCCCATAAATGACTTGAGACCAAAGCCTATATGAATTAGAAAGTGACTGCTGGGACTTACTGTCACTAAAACACATTAAAGTGTGGTCACAGTCAAAAGAATGTCTGTGTAAAAGCGATAGTTTAACAATCCGCTCTGAGTGATCTCTGCTGCCCTTAGTAACAAAAATAAGGTTTTATTTTTAACACTTCTTAGCACTGTGAAACTCTTACTGCCTTTGGAGAAAAAACTAGTCTCTGTTCTGGTGTGTACACTGTTCACAGAGTACAGAGAATGGAGTTCCAGCTGCAGAATCTTGATCAAAAGTGAAGATGTATAAGCCAGAAAGAATTAACTTTTTATCTCAATTTAACTTTCCCATTGCATAAGTTCCCCCAGCTTCGAAGTGTCTGATGAAGTGAGATTTTCTCCCACGAAGGCTCATGCAATGAATAAATTCATTAGTCTTTCAATGCCACAAGACTCCTTGTTTGTTTTTCACATGTTAAGAGTTTAATTAAACAGAAGTTGAAACACAATGTTTCTATTAGTAAACTGATAAAAACTTTATAAAGAATCACTGAAATACATACATGGAACCCAACAATACCATTTTTCCTCAGTAGAACTACACTAAAAAGTATTAACAGTTGCAGCCAGAGCCCTGTCATCCAGGCATGAGTCTTCATTTTTGTCATCTGAGAACCTGGAACTCAACAATACTGGGATGAGGTTACTTAATTCTACATATGTAAATTTTTTTAATCCCCTAGTTTAAAAGACTATTCAGGTATCATGCACTTGTATTAGATTTTCATTGGTTGATTCTTTCTATTTCCACACAACATACCATTAAACTAAGGTTCAAAGGGGAAAAATCTTGCCATTTAAACAACGTTGCTGAACTAGCTTTACTGTACTGGTGGCAAGACATTTATAATGAGGTCTTAAATAGTCTTATTCTTTCCAACCATGTAACATTCTTTCGAACAAGAAAAATAAAAACCCTGAACAGTTACTAACCTTTCTGTAACTAATGTTCTTTGTCATGTATTGCACATGTCCCTTGCAATGCACATGCCCCGAGCACAGGTGCTGGAATTTTCTCCCTGAGCAGCATCCATAGAATTGGCTCTAGCACTAGCTGGTGCCACTTGCTCATAGCACCAGTACAAAGGGCCCTACTGAACCCACACCCTTTCAATTTCTTCTTACCAACTGATTGCAGTAAAAGAGGATGAAATTGAAAGGAAAAGCCTATGAGACTTAAGCTTTTGTCCTACCAAGGTAAAAGGCACGAGCTCTCCTGATATCTAGTTCATGTAATATAGTTTCCCTGTAGTCTCAGTTAGGCTTGGGGTAATAGGAAGGAAGTTGGGTTAGGGGGAGGTGATCTGAGGAATGAATTAGGGGTGAGGCCTGAAAATAACCTTGTCCTGAAAGAAGGCTGTGTATGGGGAATGTGCCATCACAGCTACTTCCTTACCTGTTTTCCTAGCCAAGGCAACTGTTGTCAGGGAAGCTATTTTTACTGAGAGGTATGTAAGCAAACAGGCAGTCATGGGTTCAAAGGGAGGCCTAAGTCAGTAGTGTTTAATACCAGGTTTAGGTCCCATGTGGGAGTAGGAAGTCAAAGTTGTGGGAAGAGATTTAATATATCCTAGTCCAGGAAGTATACTTTCCTACTTTCAGAAAGGCTCATTTATCTGCAGGGAAGATGAGAGAACAAGCTTGGTAGTTGTGATGGAACAAAGAGGGAAATTCTCGAAGGTCCAAAGGGCAGTTAGACATCTGACCCTCAATGAACATTAACAAGAATTAGGAGTGAGATTTCCTGGCATGTCTTTCCAGGTGCTGGGATTGGCTAGTGATAGAAGTGTGCATCTGCCTTTTAATGGGAGCACTCTGGGAGGTGCTTTAGAAAATTCCACATCAGCCACCTAACTGCTGTTTAGACTTGAAAAAATCAAGATATATGGAGTAAACTGCTACTTATGATGAGATAGCGAACTAAACACAGGTGACACCACCTTCTTTCTTTTCCTAATAAACTTCTCCCCAAAAAGTGGATATAATATAACAAGACTCTACCTGAACTTTTGTTGCCTATGACCCCCCCCCCCAAACATTTAAACATTAAACATTGAAACAAATTTCAATTCTCTTTCACACAAGCTTTGAGAATGTCACTAAATCCACATTATGGTCTTAAATGCTTAAAAAGCACACTTTGCTTGAAAAGATTCAGCCCCTAAAACATCAATCTTTTCATTCTAGGAAATTATTACCACTGCCAGAACTAGACAAACTTAAAAGGCAGCAGATGGCCACATCGTGAAGCTCTAGCTGCCAAAGAAATACTTTTTTGGAAGCTTGGAAGTATATGATAGTCTCTAGAACTGAGTCATGCAAAGCCGGACTAGAGTGAGACTAATTTGGTAAAAATACACATAAATGATATAAACTCAGATTCTGTAGATCTCCAGGATTTGTATGGTACTTCGATGCATTCAGTTAAATTCAAAAGAGTTAAAATTGTACTTTTAAATTTGATTTCGCAATTATTTGTTAGACTGCATTAGATTTTTTCAGCGTGGGTTGCATGAGCACTTGTCTGCTGGAATATTCATTCTTGCATTCGGACTATGCCCAAGTTTTATATTTTAAATAAAGTTGGATGTTGGCCACCACAACCGGTGCTTGGAGTGGTGTACTGTGTACAGTATGGATGGATTCATCACTCATTTTAGCCACTGAAGAAAGGTTCTTGTCAGAAATGCTGCTCTTGGTGAACTACAATACTTTTCACTTCTTTTCATGTGCTGGGATTGGCTGGTAGGAACAAACATCTCCTTTCTGCTTGTCCTACTAACAGCTATTGCACGAAGCCTCCTTTCTACAGTTGCTTATAGAAAAACATGCTTTAACTGTAACAAATATATTAGGATTTAAAGTTACTGTTTCCTATGTGTTGAGATGCGTTGTTACGCTGTCTGAATCATTTGGGTGTTGCAGGGTTGCATATGTTTTGCACAGGCCTGGTCTCTTACACAGCACTGTGCTATGGACCTTAAAAATATAAGGATGGGCCACATTTTTGTTTCCTTTATTTTTTCCCCCAGATCACACTTTTGGGAGATTGTACGCCCAGGTTAAATTAGATGCACAGTTGGGATTAAACGAATGAAGGTAAGCTGGTTTTACAACCTTGTGAGAGCTGAGAGGTGGAGAAGATGGGCTTTCCCATGAATTAAGCACCAAACAAACATCCCAAGTCCATGGAGTTTGAGTCCATTCTCATGGATCTATCAGCACAAGCTCTGGGGAGTTCCTGGACCAGAAGCCTGCAAGTCTGTTTAGGTCTTGAAAGGTCAGAACACTCAAATATATGTGCTGAGAGGGATGTGGGACGACAGTGATGTCATAAGACCTACCATTGTCTCCTAACCCTTTTAACTCTGGTCAAAACCCAGGGCTTTTAAGCAGTTTTATATAACTCAGTAAAGTTAGAGACTCCTGGTCAATTTCCATATAAATTTATGTGAGATCTCAATGACTCATGCATTCCACAAACATTTAGGCTTTTAAAAGTTCATTTTATATTTCCTTCTCATGTGACGCTGCAATATATTTGGTCTATTATTTGTTGTAAAATTCACTGGCTAGTGTTAAAAAAAAATAAAAAGCTACATTTTAAGACTGACTTGTCTAAGTGGATCATGTTCAGCAACCCAAGGGTGAATTTAATATATACACCCACATATAGCATAGATCTACTGATGAATATTTAAAAAAAAATCTTCCATGGTGAAATCATTGTTTAGTTTTGTGGAGTTTTTGAAACATCTCATTATTAAAAGTTTATGTTTTCAGTTGGAAATTATTAACATGAAAATATTTCAGTAATTACTTTTTCTTCTGTCTTGAAAAGTTCCAGGTTTACAAATGTAACCTGAAAATACGTTTCGCTAGTCATGACGTAGCACAGAATGTTGAAACAAATGTTAGTGGCAGAGCAGAGGAACTCCTACAATTAAATTTAAAAAGGTGACCTTGAAAGAATGTAGAATTTGATTTTCTACTGCACAATAATTCTAAAACAAGTATTTAAAGTAAATTTTTCAAATAATTTCCTTTTAGCAAGGGAGAGAGCATCCAACATTAAGCATGCCTCAGTCTGACTAGTTCTTGCCTTTCTGCACTACGACCCTGATTAAAGCTTAATGGCTCTTTAACTTCCATCAAAACAGACTCGCAGGAAAGGATTTCTTGGATAAATAAAAATACTTTGCGCTCGTCTGGCCCCTTTTGACCTGTGGATCTCAAATCTCTCTATAAATTTTAATTAAGCCTCACCAGGCATGTGATATAAATAAACATACTAACAAATAACCATTTTACTGCTAGGGCGGGGCACAGAGATGGTAAACGACTTTCAGCATACCCATTTCCCAGCCACACAGGCTAACTAATAGAAAAAAATATTTGTCGTACTAGAATTTACTAGGACAGACTTTGCAATAAACACTTCTTTTATGAAACAGACACCATCTTTTTATTTTACTATTTCAGCGACGAGAAGGATTGTACTGTCTCTCTCTGATTCAGTCCTTTTGTAGATCTATTGGTTATGAAAATCATGGTGCATCCTCAACATTTCTAGTGCCTTCAATAGTATGCTCAGAGGGCCAAGTGATCAATGCATCTGCCCTCCAGCCCCTTGTTTCACTATTGGGAGGACTGTAGCAGTGTCTGTTTCCTGCCCCAGGCCAGAAGCATTTGGGCTTCCCCAGTGCATTTAGACCAGTGGTCCCCAACCTGTGTTGTGTGGGCCAAAAGTGGCCCCAAGGGGCTTTCAAAGTGGCCCTTGAGTTCCCTCCTGCTCCTTGCCAAATTAGAGTCACTGCCAAAGGACTCAAGTGAAATGTGTTAGCCCTGTGGAAACAGACCAATGCAGGCTCCTTCTGAAGCCAAAGGAATAGGAGATTAGTGCCCCCATTCCCCTGGCTGTAGCAGAAAGCACAGTAAAGCATTCTGCTTAGGTCCATAGGTACAGGAACCCTTGCTGGAGCCAGAAAGAGGGGAGCAGAGCACTGATCTTCTGTCCTCTTGGCTGCAGAAGGGAGCTACTGCCTTGAGACCCAGATAGAGTACACAGAACTGCAGGATTCATGCAGTTTCCCTGCTGTAGCCTGGGAGATCAGTGAGCGAAGAGGCAAACTGCTGGGGGGGGGGGGGAGGCTGCTGGCAGAGACTGGTGGTCCTTCTGGGCTGTAAAAATGACATCTATGGCCCTTGAGTCTAAAAGACTGGGAACCATTGATCTAGACTCTTGCCCTGTAATGGGGCGTGGTAAGGGGGCTGTGCTCTCCCTCTCCATTGGGTCCCAGCCCAAGGCGCTGAGGGAAATAATGCCAGAAGGCTCCTCCCTACAGACAGTTTAAGTTTGTCACCCTGCTACTCCCTACTAATGTGCTCCTTCAGTTTGGGACATGACCTCTACAGACTAATAATTACATCAAGTCCAAGTGAACAGGGCCTGCAAGACCTGTTGTTTCCTGAAGTGGGTGGTGGCTGGAGAAGACACAACTGGGGGCCTTATCCACTATGCAGGGCTGGTCCTACCACAGAGGCAACCTGGGTGGATGCACAGGACACCAAACATTAGGGGATGCCAGGGGATGCTAGTCTGAGGCCAGTGAGGTTATTTTAAATTTCCTGCCCTGCTGTGCACAGGCACATAGCCCGGTGGGGACAAGGTGGGCAATCCTCTGCTCCCCACTCCAGCAAAGGTAAATGCTAGAGGGGGTGGGGAAGAAAAACTCATAGGAGAAGGCTTGGAGGGGCTAGGAGGAGTTGGAGGGAAGGTTTGCACGGGCTGCTTGGCCGGCCTGCTGCCTGGCTGCTCTGCCACTCGTTCCAGCCTGGCCTGCAGCATGGCCTGTGCCCCTTGGCCAGCCTGTTCTCAGCTGGCCCACTGCTCAGCCCAGAGGCCCATCCTCCTCAGCTGGCCCCCCACTCGGCCTGGGCCTGAGAATCCCGCTGCTCATCCCGGCCCAGCCAACCACTTGGCCTGCCGCGTGGCCCGAGCCCCTTGGCCTGGCTTCGGGGGGGGGGAGGCTCAGAGGAGTGGGAGGGAGGATGGGCACAGGCCTCTTGGCCAGCCTGCTGCTCAGCCCAGCCTGGCACAGCACGGCCCACCACCTGGCCTGCGCAGTCACTACTTGTTCCAGCCTGGCCCTCCACCCCTTGCAGTTCATCCCAGCCCACGCCCCTCGGCCAGGCTTGGGGAGTGGTCTAGGAGGAGTTGAAGGGAGCGTAGGCATGGGCTCCTTGGCCAGCCCACAGTTCAGCCAGGCTGCCACTTGTGTCAGCCCAGCACAGCCTGGCCCACCACCTGTCCTGTGCAAACTGGCATGGCCTGCCACTTGACCTGGCTCACATCCCTTGGCCAGGCTTGGGGTGGGGTCTATGAGGAGTTGGAGGGAGGATGGGCACAGGCCCCTCAGCTGGCCTGTGGTTTGGCCAGGCTTGGGGGTGGGGGCTGGAAGGAGTGAGACTAAAGCCCACCACCTCGCCTGCACAGCCCAGGCCACCACCGGTGGGAAAGAGAGGGTGCCAAAATCATAGGTGCCTAGGGTGCGAAAAAACCTTGGGCCAGCTCTGCCACTATGCAGTCCTTTTTCAGAAGCCACCTTCTGTCTGACTTCATGAAGGATTCTTCTCTCCTGCAGCCTGTTCACCACCCCTCACTTGGTCTTCTGAGCTCCTTTTAACCCACTATACTGGCAGGGCTACCTGGGTCCAGTAAATGTCTTTTAAACCATCTGAGACCAGGTTGTGTTCTATACACCCTGTCACAGTGCCAAATTAAGATTTATTGCATGCAAGAATGAACTCTACAGTACTACTACTATGCTTTTTTCCTCTCTTACAAGACTTAATTCCAAACTTCCACTCATTGCTGTAGTTTCTGAAAGCTTTTTGCATTACAAAACAAGATGCAGACCCCCAAACTAATGGTTCTCATGGTCTTAACCTAAACCCAATTCCTGAAACTCTATTTTAAATTACCAAATAACTAGCCAGGACATAAAACTCATCTTCAATCTCATTAACAGAGTCTCCCTCCACAATGATTTAATCCTCAAAACAATCTCTAAGGTTCTTAGACAATATAAATCTAGTCAAATCCTCTTTATGGCTTCATAGAGAACCTGAAAATAAATACTGTTCCTTGTCTTCTGCCTCCCACAAGTATAATTCCATTAAAATAATCCAACTCAAATTTTCCATAATATTAATAAACTCCAGCACCATTTGAGCTACTAAATAGAAAAGATGTTCTTACAAAATGCTAGAGACCTTCACAAAATGGAGTAATATCATTAGATGGCTTCAGATGGTTTAAAACTAGAGCTGGCTGAAATTTTTCCACTGAAACATATTCCATTAAAAAAAACGTTTATTCAATCAAATCAAAATGTTTCATGGGAACATTTCAACTGAGATAGAGATAGTGCATCAAAGCAGAGCTCAACAAGCCATGCAGAAATCTCGATCACTGGACAACAATTAAAAGTACAATAAAACAAGCACAAAATTGTACATTAAATAGAAAATTTATAAAACTATAACAATTCCCAAAGAGACCGACAAAAATTGATTGGTTACTAATGGCAAAAAATAAGGGTCAGCATTACATTTGGGATGGTGTTAACAAGCGTGGTCTCTTGTAAATGCTTCACTGTGTATAAATATATAGCACTTAGCTATGTTATATTATACCCTTAAGGAAATGAAAATTTTTGTTTGATTCCATCAGGTGATCAGTTCACATCCTTTGGCATGAGAACTAATGGCTCCTGCAATTTTTAGCCTAGTTTGTGTATACAATTGCTATTTCTATTTTTTATTCTCATTAATAGTGTTTACATTTTTCCTTATAAATTTAGGACCAATACCTAAACAGTCTATCAATTTCTATGCCAAAATACTGAGGAACCCTTTTTTCTTCTAAATAAAAGACTGAAATGTATAGTGTTTACATTTTGTTCTCTGCTTTACTGTCTCTATCAATCATTTAGAGTTGCATGCCACGTAAAGGGCAACATATGATTCTAAAGCATATTTTTGAATCTCAGAGAGTCTAAGATCCATGGAGATCACTGTAACCTGAGTGGCCTTGGTTTTGTTAAAAAGTAACAAAAGTCTCAGTAATGAGCAAGTCAAAAGGTTCTCCAGTGCCCAGCTGCCACCTCATTGGAAATATAAATGTCAAGAAAATGTCATCTAAAAAGGCTCAACTTACCCCAGAAAAAACACTTGCAATTTAACTAGTTCTAAAGGTAAAAGTAAAGCTTAGAAGCCCATGTGTTGGTCATGATTGATTTTTATTTTTTAAAAATCACCACCTTAACCACAAGTTGCACCTGAAATGAATACTAGTAAACAGTATTCACATTCTTAGATCTTGTGACAATTTCTAAGTTCACCACGAATTGCAAGTAAATTCAGTCTTTGTATGTTGTCACACTTTAAAATAATGCGAATCTCAATAGTGGTACCAGATAGGACTGTAATCCTATAGCACTACAAATATTTTTAGGGATTAAGCTGCATCGACAGTGTTCTGTTAAGCAATGTTCATTAGTACATATGCTACAGCACACTCCATGCTGATTGTACTCTTGAGTATGTCTGACAGTCTGTCACACAATTAGCCAAAGCACCAGAGAGCATCTATAATCCACAGAATGTTTTAAGGCAACGCGGTACACAGCACTGTGGGGACCTCAATTATACAGAGATTCTCTGTTCACAGGTGATGGACTTGAGTTGGCTGCTGTTAAATGGTAAGGCTGATCTTCCTCCATGCTCACAATGCTAACAGAAGGGAGAGATCCATACTAGAAAACTACTGCATCAAGTATTTTGTTTTCATACGAAATTTTCTATGGACCAGTAGGTCTGAGCTCCCCGCCCAGGCCCTGGCGTGCAGATGATGCCAACACAAAAACTGAACAGTAAATAAGAACAGCAGGAGAGGCTCACTTCAGGAACGGCACCCCGATATTTCTGGTTACAAATACAACTTAAAACAGGGAGAGGAGGTAGTGGGAAGGTAAGAGGAGAGGAAGGGAACACAAGGCAGCTACAGGTAGGGGAAGAGAAAAGACTCAGAACCAAGTAACTGTAGGTCTAGTTTAAAATGTTCTCCTGTAGCACAAAAGCACAAAGATGAGAGAACTCATTCCACTGCACATTCAGTAGCTACAGATAACACAGGAGGAGACAGCGTGTAACCCTCTTACACTGAGAGAAGAACATACCACTGCCTTTTAGATAAGTGGCAACTCTTACCTTGACGTGACTGATAGAAAGATGTGTTTAGAAAGATAAAGAAGCGGGGTATTTTCATTATTATAATGATTGCATGTATTTATAAAGCACTTCATGTGCAACAACAGGTGTAAGTACTTACTGAATTTAAAATCCAAAGGGAAAAGCCGTGTTAGTCTAGTTCAGTAAAACAAACAAGGAGTCCTGTGGCACTTAAAAACTAACACATTTACTTTTTTGCATGAGCTTTTGTGGAAGAAAATCCTACTTCGTCAGACACCTGATGAAGTGGGATTTTTCTCCCATGAAAGCTCATGCAAAAAAGTAAATGTGTTAGTCTTCAAGTGCCACAGGACTCCTTGTTTGTTATTGAATTTAAGAAGCATAACAATATTTATACAACAAAAAAACGTTCAACAAAAACTGCAAACAACAAAACAACAAAAACTTCAGAAAAAACTTCAACAAAAAAGCTTTGAAAACAGACGTCAGTGTGAAACTGCAGAGCAGGAACTTATTTGCAAACTTGGCACAAACAGACTGGGCCAAAACAGGGACTTGGACTGGTTATCTCATTACAAAACATAATTGTCCCCTCACACAGTCTCACCTTCAAATCAACTGTTGTGAATGGGCCTCATCTACCCTAACTGAATTGACTTTATTAGTACTCGCCCTCCCCATTATAACGTTTCCCACCCATCCTGGCATGAGTATGTCTACCTCCTAACTGTAGTTTCCACTTGATGAATCTGAGAACTTGGCTTGCAGGCTACAAAAGCTTATGCCCAAAGAAATTTGTTAGTCTTTAAGATGCCACAGGATTCTCGTTGTTTTAATAATATTTATATAGGAGAAGGACCCAATTGTCTGCCTCACCACACATTTTAGATCATTCTGGCCCCTTTTCGGCTCTCACTGAAGTCAATAGAAAACCTACCATTAATGTCATGCTGAAGGACTGTGATGCTACTTTTGAGTCAGTCAATCCAACTGGTTTATTCAGGGGCATGTGGCTGAGGCTTAACTTGATGAAAGGGATGAACTTTGAAGGCCACAAAACCTGAATCCCACCTATTCTCCAGTAGTAGTCAATTCCCCAATGAGGGCCATATATGACACACTCTTATCACCAGCCTTTCTGAGTTTGGCTCTCACCTATGAGACAAAGGCTGTCGCTGAGGTGTTTGGGTCTTAAAGCTGTTCCTTAGAGCTTTGAAGACAAGAACCAATACCATGAAACTGACCTAGAATCAAGACAATAGAGTGCAGAATATTGGTGTTGTGTTCCCTAACAGGTTCACTCTGCCTTGTATTACTGTTAAGATGCTTTTATCTCCAAATAGGAAATAGTTCACTGGAAACTGGAATTATCTATCTGACAGTGCTTTGTTCATAAGTCAACTATAAGTTAAGGAAAAAATATATATATGAGAGAGAGAGAGAGAGAGATGCTGATCATGTCACCAGCAAAAACACAGCCAACAATTTCTGTAATTAAGAAAGGAAAACCATCCTCTCGGGAGGCTGAGGAGGAAGTAAATGAGTGGTAAGAAATGATGGATTTAGCACTGAAGACTCTAGTTCAGTATTACAGAGTTTCACAATGCTGCTGAATTTCAATGCAAAGGAATTTGACAGGAAAATACTGAATTTGCTTTATGATGAGAAAGGCTTTGTTGACTACTTAGTGGATGAGTTTCTCCAGATTCAATCTCTCATAGGATAAAATCCTGCAGACCCGACTAAGTTAGTTGTACTGACAGCAGGCCATTGCAAAGGAAAATATGAGCATATTTACCACATATATATGTGTGTGTTGATTAACATGGGGAAACAAACAAACTGAAAGCTGATCCTTATTAAGTCTACCTGTGCAAAATCAGCAGCAAGTCGCATCTTTCCACCTTCACCAAGGGGTCTCAGAAGACTTGCATTGCGAATAAAAAGTTCAATTGCTCTCTGAGCGATGGCTTCTGTGTTGTCAAAGATAAAGTCGATACACTCAAAGTGCCTAAAGTAGTCACTCATGACTCTTGCTATGAAACCCTGCAGTTCTTTCATGTACAGAGAACAAGGGACATCTGGTTTTCCTGAGCTGGATAAAGATCTGACAAAAAACATTTTTTAAAAAAGCATTACATTCATTTTTACAATACAATTAAAAATTATTCATTTATTTTTAATCTTCTTATCTCATGCAGTAATTTTTCCTTGTTGGCAAGAATCATAGCATCCTATTTCTGGCTAGAACAAAGGAGTATGTAGATCCCTCTAAAACTGCAGTCTAGAATATCTCTTGAATAGAACCCCGTTACAAAACAGAAGAAATCACCACCGTCTATTCAGCTTGCAGACCCTCCATCTGTCTTAATCTAGCCCCCTAATTTAGGTGCCCCAGCCATTGGTATAATCTTCCAATAACAGACCACATTAACAGGCTACATGTCATTCATCCAGTCTGCCCCAAGAGTATTCTCAGCATGATGCAAGTTTCTTAGATTGTTCAAATCCCACACCCAAGATTAGAGGTACTCTCTTCTAACCAGTGAACAGAGTCCAAGATACAGGAGCTGTAATCAGTAATCACTTGCTTTCTCTCTCCCTCAATTATAGACAGGCTATAGAACTCTCCTGGATTTCAACAGGCATTGAGGGCACTTGGAGGATTTAGTACTCAGTTTGAATCAAAAGATCAAAGCAGAGAGCAGCAGCAGGGTTTAACTGATTTCCATATTTGGGGTCTGGAAGGAATTTTCCCCCAGGGCAGATTGGCTTGGGCACTGGGGGTTTTTGCCTTCCTCTGTAGTATTGGGCATGGCTCGCTTGCTGGTTGATTCTCTGTATTAAAGTCTTTAAATCATGATTTGAGGACTTTAATAGTTCAGTTATGGGTTTGAGGTTCACTGTAGGAGTGGGTGGGTGAAGTTTTGTGGCCTGCACTGTGCAGGAGGTCAGACTAGATGATCATATTGTA
This sequence comes from Podocnemis expansa, assembly GCA_007922195.1. NCBI lineage: Eukaryota > Metazoa > Chordata > Testudines > Podocnemididae > Podocnemis > Podocnemis expansa. Next base: position 1,014,679 of record ML682010.1, read on the forward strand.
AGCTCCCTCAGAGGAATGTCACCCATCACCAGGAATAGAATAGAATAGAATCATATTGGTCTCTTCTGACCTTAGAGTCTATGAGGCTATGAGCAGAAAAGGCTGCAGCAGGTAAAATACTGTAAAACCCAAAAGAAAGAAGCAAAATTGAAAAACACACCATTTTCATAAGATTTTTTTTTTTAAGAAAGATAAGCTGGAGCAGGATGTGCATGGAAAATAAATACTGACTCCTGTGGCTCACCATTACATGTATCTGTGAAGCCTCTCATGCTAAAATAAGTTGTGTCAGAGTACATTTGCCCACCAGGAACAGGCTCCCAGAGAAGGTCTCAAATACAGCTACATCTCATCTCCCGAAGACCTCTGAATACCAGGAGAGTTAGTTCTAAAGCAGCCTCCATCCCTGACCATCTTGGCTAATAGTCATTGATGGACCTATCCCCCATGACCGTATATATCTATAATTCTTTTTTAATCCAATTATAGTTTTGGCCTTCTAAATACCCCCTGGCAATGAGTTCCATAGGTTGACTGTATATTGTGAAAAGAAGTATGTGTGTTTGTAGCTTGCTACCTATGAATTTCATTGCATTATGTGAGGGAGTAAATACTCTTCCCAAAAAGTGCTCCTGTTGAAAAGTTCACTGTGGTATTAACACTATATTATGCATATACAATATACTTAATTTAACAAGACAATGTCAAATTATGAAGATAGTTGCTGATTACCCAGAAAAATCTTCCTGATGCATAGTGATAATAATGGCCTCTACAGAGTCTCCTACTGAGTTAAGTAAGGGTTGCACAGCATTACTCATCAGTTCATGGATTGCCTATGACAAAGTGAAGAGAGGAAGAAATCAGTAATAAATAAAAAACTTGTACACTGAAACCCCCAAAATATATTGAAGAGGGATAAATGATTTATTACAGATATTTTCTTCATTCATGTTACCAGTAATCTTTTAATCCATATTGGAAACATTTAAAGGAAAGGAAAATTGAAGTCTTACAACCTTTAATTTGTTCAACCATTTAAATAAAGTAAAGAAATAAAGGCCCCTTTACTATTACTACTTGAGTAAGACCTTTCTTTCACAACGGTGCTACACTTTGACATCCCTTATTTTAAAAGATACATATTTTCATGCACACACAAATCTATTATCCATGCCTGCTGCAGATACGCCTCCTACCCTTTCTTTGTCATCCTCACTCAAGACAGGGGATACAGAGAGGTGAGTCCACACAACCATCAACCACAAAAACTCAGATGTACAAGTCCACTGAGCTCTCCAAGAGACAAGAGCACCAAGCTGGAGGCTGTGAGTTTGTGTGGGGAAAGAGGGAGTGGAGGATCCACTGCCTGTTGTGTGAAGACTGTAGGGAAATAAATTTATGGTCTAATTCAGAGGTATGTGTTCCAAACACAGGACTCTCAAATACAAATATTACTTAAATCTAACTAGCATATTCACCCACAAACAGTTGAAGGAAGTAGAAATTATAGATCATTTGAAATTAATGTGTACTTTGGCCAGAAAGTAAGGTCCACACTGACACACAAAGAATGCCAGAAGATGACAAAACTCACAAAATTAAGTGACTATAACCATTGTAGGTATGGCAGTACAACAAAGTTCTGATCTAACTTTACAGCATGTTGACATTCACTTACTTTTAGGGCTGAAGCAATAGTTTCCTCAGCAGCTGCTGGGAATGAACTCTGGTTGGAAACTACCTAAAACATGTAAAACAACCAATAAAAGAATCAAACCTTAGTGAATGATTAATGACCACAGAATCATTTTTGGACTGAAAACATTAAGTTATTCCCATTACTGAAACAGAAAAGTGGGAAATAGCTATAAATAATGAACAAATGTGCTATATATAGACAAGATTTTAAAAGTTAGAAAATTTAACAATATGAAAACACTTTGTGAAAAATTATGTCCTTCTTATAGTATTTAATAGCACTGTGTGGTCCAAAGAGTTCAGCTAGTATATCACAGTGACAGAATAAGATTTGGACAAAAACATTCTAATTCTAGGGTAGCATTATTGAAATGAAGTCTCTTTTTTCAAGGGCAATCTGAAGATCCAAAGGCCAGATTGTCACTATCTAGTTATCCAGTCACAAAACTCAAACTATGAAGTGTCCAGTATTAAAAACAAAACCAATCACCAACTTGGTCCAAGGTGATGCTTCTACGTTTGCCAGTGCTCCAGAATAATGATGGTTTACATGATATAGAGAACACTAATATTTGAATATGCTTGACTCCATTATTTGTCATTTTTCTTTCTTGAGCCCTCCATGCAATGAGGTTGTACTCAGTTCCTACTGAAGTCAAAGTCCAATTCCCACTCAGTTCATCAACACCTGGATAGGCCTTTAAATTTTTAATTTTTCCACATGCAAAATATTCATTTTTGAACACTTATTTGGGGTGGGGGAAGTAGTAGGGGCAGTTAATTAAGGGAAATACATCTTTTTGAGTTGAAACTTATACCTTTAATACCAACCACTCTACCTAAAGACTGCAAACATCTCATTTCTTTATTCTAAATGTCCTTTTATCTTGAGATATCTAAACCTACAACTAATCAGTCATTTTCTTATACAATATTACATGATATCTGAAGGGTTCTGTTATGTGAGATAAAGAAACTTTTTTGTCCATTGGAAGATTTTGGAATACTTGTTCAAATCTAAATATTGCTCTGTCAATGAAAAACAAACCATTCTTAATCAATTATTCAAGCATAATCAGTTAATAATTTAGCCACCCAACTTTAAATGAAAAATCTATAGTCTATCCAGTTCATTGACAGTTTCCTAATTGATCAGATCACAGTTCATTGACAGTTTCCTAATTGATCAGATCACAGATAAATAATGAATAAGAACAAGACAAACCAAAAACCATATAATGAAAAGCAGACATTAAACAGCATTTAGTACTTATAACACAAGCTTCATTTATGCTTAAACCTTAAACTTTTGTTTTATGCTGCTATCTAAATAATCTTTGAAATGTTTCTGGTATGAGTTCTCATCAACACAAGGCTGTCAATGCTTAAGAAAAAGCAAAGAATGTCATGAAAAGTGACGACAAGAAGTTATGCATTTGTGAAGCTTACCTTCAGCACTGATTGGTGTAGCCTGTACAGTGAGTTTACTACAGCTACATTCCTTCTCTGTCCTTCTGTAAGGGGTCCGATCACCTGGCTGGCATCTCCTTGGGTGGACAGCTGCAGTAAGTAAATAAATAAGCAAGTGGCTTTAAAGATAGCATTAATCAGAATATCCACTCCTTTCTCTTGAAATGAAATGAGACCTAAAAAATAAAAGTAGTTATGCTTAGTCTGGTTTTTGCTATTCACAGCAAACAACTGGCATTTCATTCACTGAAGACAATATCCTTCATTTAATCCATGATATATACATTCTCTCTCTCTCTCTCACACACACACACACACACACACACGGACATATACAGTCCCATCAGGTTGCCAATCTCCATATTCTGAGACAGTAATCAGAGGGATTCATCAACGGGCACATTTGACAGAACCACAAAACAGTGCTTCCAGTACCCTGCACTATCCAAGCTTCTCCTTTCAAACTCAGATTTTTGTTTTAAAAGTTGCATTCAGAATTACATACACATTAGTAGTGCAAATAGAAAAATAAAAACATGATGAACTACAAATAAAATAAAACAGTAAGAATAGGAGAAGCTGTCATGTGTTATTCCCAACACTAACAGGAGTCCTGTGTGTAAATTACTATACAGGAAAATAGCAACTTAGTTCAAACTTAGAACCCTGTCTCTTCATTTTTAAAGTGCCTGAAAGACATTTTCTTGGTCATATACTTCATGATTGCAACATCATTTGTAAGGATCACACATGTGACAATTTAATCAGGATCCCATAATAATATCATAGGGAATATTTACTATTTAAAATATAGTCAAATTTGGAAACATAATTAGAAAATTTCCTTTATACCCATTAAGATGCGGAAACATAAAATTCTATTACAAACACTACTGGCTTAGGTTGATTGAGTGAATTTTTAAAAAAGATTGTCAAGCAATTACAGCAGGAATACTATTAATACAAAACATCTCTGAGCTATGATTGTTTTATCACCTACATATAGTTCGAGACACAAGTTTATCCTTCCTTAAAATCCCAGAGAAATAGGCCAAATGCTTAAGAACCTCCAGCAATAAGGCATCCAAAACTCAGAACAAACAATAATCGACCTTTACAGAAAGCGAGTCAAACAACTTATTCACAGCTGGAAGGAAAGCCAAACACTCAAAAGTATACACGAGTAAAAAATAGTTACGAAAATGTGCAGCAAAGAAACAAGAAAACACTTCTTAAAATGATTGTGACAGGGCAGTTGCCCTGCACTGGCCTTTATGGGATTAATAAGGGCCAGGGAGCTGCAGCCAATGGGCTACAAGTAGGCTGGGAGTCAATCAGGGACAAGCTGGCAACATACAAGGGAGCTGCAGGCAACATCTAAAGGAGTTAGGTTGCGGAACTAAGAGGAGAAACCTGTCCCTCTGGCTGCCTGGCTCATAATGAGTCACTCGGCGCTAACCAGGAGCCAAGAGGTCCTCAAGGCATGGCAGGCAGTGGAAGTTCAGAGAGTGGTCCAGAGGTGAGGGACCAGTGTGGGACATAGGACTGCTGAGGTTCCAGCAGGTAAACAGGATCAGACTGTGGGAGTGGCCCAGAGGTGAGCGCCCAGACTGGAGCGGACTCCTAGGCCACTGAGAACATGAGTGGTGGCCAGAACCATGGGATTCAACCACAGGGTGGAGTAGCCTGTGGGATTCAGTTAAAGGATTAAAATCCAGAGATGGAACAACGATTACCCAGTGGGGACAATTTGAGCTAATCCCCAAAAACACCACTAGAAGGCAATCTTTGGACGAGTCCTCTGCTGATAGTTTGTCACAATGATACAAAACAATATATTTTCATTAATGAAAGAATATTGCTTGAACTCATAGTTCTTCAAAATATCAAATGTGTGACAAAACAGGCTGACTTGCCCTTTAAGGCCTAGTCCCCCCCTAGTTAGAAAATAGGCATACTTGAACAGGAATCACCTGTTTCCCCTATAAAGGGCTGCAGAAAAATGAAGAGAGAGGGGGTGCTCAGAGAGAAATAAGCAGAGTCAATAGCTGCTGGGAATAAGTAATATCTGTTGTTAGTTGTTGGCAATGCATGTGTATTTCCAGTATGCATGCTGTCCCAGCTCTGCACAGATAGCTGATGCAGCAAACTATGATTGGATTACCCAGTTAAGACCAGAGATACATTTCAGTCATGAAGGCACACGGCCAAGTTTATTGTTGACAATGTAGTACCCTTAGCATGCTACAAGTACACTTACCAGCTGGTTGCTTACCTGTAACTGTTGTTCTTCGAGAGGAGTTGCTCATGTCCATTCAATACCATAGGTGATTGCTCAAGCTCACACACTGTTATCGGAAAACTTTTCCCAAAGCTATAACCGTAGGGCTGGCTCCCAGAGAAGCCTGGAGTGCAGCACTTGTATATCTGTATATTAGGGGATGCTGGAGACCAGCCCGCTCAGTCCCTTCTTTCCGTTAACTCCAAAAGAGGGGAAGGTGAGAGGTTTGGAATGGACATGAGCAACTCCTCTCGAAGAACAACGGTTACAGGTAAGCAACCATCTTTTTTTCATCATGAGCTTGCTCACATCCATTCAACATCATACGTGATTCACAAGCTTTACCTGGACAGTGGGTGGAGTTACCACCTTATGGACTGCAGCACTGCCCTTCCAAAGGCTGCATCATCCCTTGCCTGCTGAACAATGGCACAATGGGATGTGAATGTGTGCATGGAAGACCACGTCACAGCTTTGCAAATGTCCATAACTGGCAGCTGAGCTAGGGAAGCCTTGGGAGAGGTCTGTGCTCTTGTAGAATGTGCCGTTACTGGGCCTGGAATGGGAACCCCAACCCTCTCGTAGAACAGCTTGATGCAGCCAACAATCCAAGATGAAATACACTGAGAAGAAACTGGAAGTTGCTTCATTTGATCAGCTACTGCAATAAACAGTTATGATTTTCCAAAATATTTGCTACATTCAATGTAGAACGTCAGGAATTGGCAAACATCTAGTGTGTGCCACTGGTGAGCTTCCTCTGAGAGGTAGGATAAAAAACTGGGGGAAAGAAAGTCCTAGTTGCAGTGGAAATCTGAGACCATCTTTAGAAGAAAGGTAGGGTGTGGTCCGAGCTGAACTTTATTTTTGAAGAAGACAGTGTATGGTGTATCTGATATTAGAGCCCTAAATTCAGATACCCTCCTAGCTGAGGTTATAACCACAAAGGAAGGACACTTTTTGAGACAGAGCTAGAAGCAGACAAGTTGCAAGTGCTTCAAAAGGTGGACCTGTAACCCTGGAGAGCACTAGATTCAAATCCCATTGGGAGGTTGGATTACAAATCTGCAGAAAGAAATCTCTCCATTTCTTTCAGAAAACGTAAAGACATTGGGTGTGAAAATACCAATTTACCTTGTATAGGCTTGTGAATAACGGAGATTGCTGCCAAATGCACCTTCAAGGATGTGAGAGCGAGACCGTGCTGTTTAAGGTGCAGTATATATTCTAAGACTGTCTGAATTGGAGAGTCCAAAGGGGAAACATGATGGTCCTGGGCCCAAGCTGAGAAACATTTCCACTTAGCAGAGTATGAGGCCCTGGTGGAATGTTTGCTATTGCTGAGCAGGATATTTTGAACCTGTAAAAAGCACGTTCTCTCACAACTATTCAGCCATGGAGTTTCCAAGCTGTAAGATGCAGAGATGCCAGATTTGGGTGTAAAAATCTGCCTCAGTCTTGTGACAACAGGTCCGAATAATTTGGAAGCTCCCAAGGGGGTGCAATAGACAGATTCAGAAGCATTGGAAACTAGCATTGACAACATCATGCAGGAGCGATTATTATTATGTCCATTTCGTTTCTTTTTATTTTCAGAATCATGTTGTGGACCAGAGGAATTGGCAGAAAGGCATAAAACAGGGCTCCTGACCAGTTGAAGAGAAATGTGTTGGATATAGAACCCAGCTCGGTTCCGTGAATGGAGCAGAACTGGCTGCACTTCTTGTTCACCTGTGAAGCATAAAGATAGATTTGGGGATAGCCCCACCATTGGAAGATCTTGGATACAATGTCTGGGTGAGGTGACCATTTGTAGTGATGCAAGAATATTCTGCTTATATGATCTACTTCTACATTCTGGACTCCAGGTAAGTCAGAAGCCTTTATGTGGAATTGATGGGAGATCGCCAGGTCCCAGAGATGTATTGTTTCTCTGCACAAAACTAGGGAGTGAGTGCCCCCTTGTTTGCTTATGTAGTGCATGGCTGTGGTATTGGCCGTCAGCCCATGTACTACTTTCCCCACTACGCTGTATAGGAAAACTTCACAGGCCAGATGGATGGCTCAAAGTTCTCTGACACTGATGTGAGAGCATCTGTCTTGGTGTGTTCAAATACCAAGGGTTCTCTCCCCAGTGCTGAGGTAAGCCCCCCAACCCAGGTCTGAAGCATCTCAGATCAGGGTTACCATGGGAGTTTGATCCTGAAATGGGACTCTGCCTAGTACTACAGAATGGTCCCACCACCAATCCATTTCTGCTGGAATGTGAGCTGGAACAGTTACCATCTTGTTTAGGGGATGTATGGCTGGGATGTATACAGAGGTCAGCTACATTTCCAGTGGTCTCATATTTTCAGGCCCCAGGGGGTTGGACTTGATGATCTCATGAGGTCCCTTCCAACCCTATGATTTGATTGATTGATTGATTGATTAAATGAGCCAGGCACACCACATTCGTACCAGCTGCAATATGTCATAGAATCATAGGGTTGGAACGGACCAGTATCTTTAGGCATTGCCTGGCTGTGGTTGTTCAATTTCACCAAAGTTTGTGCATTAAGTCCGTTAAAGCAGCGAAGCAAGGTTCAGGTAAGAAGGGTCTGCTTTGCTGTGAATTCAGGGTTGCCCCAATGAAGTCCATGCACTGAGATGCTTTCAGCTTGCACTTTTCTAAATTTAGAAGTAACCCAAGTTTTTTGCACATATCTAGGACTATGGCAATGCTGGAGTTTACTTGTCATCGAGATTTCCCTTACAAGCCAATCGTCCAAACACAGGAATATGTGGATGCCCTTGTGTTGAAGATGAGCCGCTACCATGGCAACGAATTTCGTAAACACCCTTGAAGCTGAAGAGAGGCCAAAGGGAAGAGCCGTGAATTAGTAATGTTTTTTTGCTACAACAAAACGCAAGAATTACCTGTATGCCAGAAGGATAGATATATGGAAATCGGCATTCTTTAAACTGAGGGTGGTTGTGACAAGGTTCGCCCGGCCCCGTCCAAAGGCTGGCCGTCCACCCGCCACCAGTGGACCAAACCAGATCTTATTTTTTTTAGTCCCTTCCAGGGAAAGGGTTTTGGGGGGAAAACAGTACATCCAGAACAATAGTCTATAAAGTTGAGGTAAGGTGCTCCATCAATAGTCAAGCGTCTTTACATAGGGTACTCAAAACTCAAGTCTTTAGGCAAAAAGGGGGTAAGCTACACAGGGTATCAGAGAAGGTTGCCGTTTAGGAAAGGGGAGAGGAGGAGGACGACACAGGCCCACCCTACTCCACTGTGTCCCAACCCAGGGCTCTAATAGTGGCCATGGATTCCACCACAGGGTCACCAAGGATCTGGCTGCAACACGGCAACCCTGTTACGGGGTTCAGTCCTGGGTATTCAGGACACAATTCCCCTGGGCTACTGCCTTCCCTCTCTCCCTTTAGTACCTGTTCAGCCCCTTTGGTTGGGTCTTCCAGGTATTCAGTTAGGGACAAGGAGCAAAAGCCTTCCCTTGGGTCTGGTGGGGGTAGGTCAGAAAGCTCTGGTGTGACCTTCATCTCCTCAGGTGGGGGTAGCTCTGGAAGCTCCATGTGGTCTGGTGCGAGGGGCAGGTCCTCCAGGTCCTGTCCCACCAGGAGGTTCCTGTGGAGCGAGTGGTAGTTCCTCCAAATCACAGGAAGACAACTGGGCCAGGTCATGACAGTCTGGGCCTTCCGCAGAAAATTTGGGGTTCCTGGACTCTGACTGTTCCCCCAGCCCATCATCCCCAAGCGGAGCTGACTCCTCCTCAGGGCCCCTGGCCATGGGAGGCCCAAGCGAGCCATCCTTGTACTGGGACGGGGGCCTGTGGGTTGGCACCGGTTCCCTCTGCAGGAGGAAGGGCCAGGGTTGAGGAGCCAGGAGGGAGCCATCCTTCCTCTTCAGCAGCCAGGGCTGGACTGAGCTCCCTGGCCTGGCTGTTATACATCCTGCCCTGCCCCTTGAGTGCTGCTTTAACGGACAGCTGCCTGGCAGCCATTTTGTCTCACCTGGGGGCAGCCATTTTGCCTCTTTACAGCAGCAAACCAATCCCCTTGATCCAGGGAGGGAATTATGGAGGCTAACGACACTATTCTGAACTTCTTTTTGACAATGTATCTGTTGAGGGCATGGAGGTCCAAAATGGGTCTGAGGTCTCTGTTGGGCTTTGGAACTAGAAAATGTTGGGAATAAAACCCCTTTCCTCTCTCCTGAGGTAGAACTGGGACCCCTGCTCCCAGCAATAAAAGGGACCAGACCTCCGTAAGCAGGGACTGTTCATGAGAAATGTCCCTGAAGCAGGATGGGGAAGGGGGTCAGGGTGGGGGAACTGAACAAAACTGGAGAGAGTAGCCCCATGACATTGTCCTGAGAACTGAACGGTCTGTAGTTATATAGGACCACTCTGGGGAAAAATGAGGCAAATGATTTAGAAGAGGAGAAGATGAATCCTCAGAAAGGGTTGGTATGCCATCCTCGACAGCAGCCTCAAAAGGGGCACCTGTTGCTAGCCCTCCTCGATCTGCTCTGATATTGGGAAGCCAAGGTTGCATTTGTGGAGTGGCAACCCCTGCAGGACACTCCTGCTCTATCCCTTTGTCTGTAGGCCGGGTATCTTTGCGACTGCAGTCTGTATTGAGACTGAGGGACAGGAGGAGGAAAAGGATGAGGCCTAACTTGACAACAGTTCTGGAGAGGGTTGTAAAGTCCCAGTGTTTTAAGGGTCATCCTAGAGTCTTTGAGGCCGTGGAGCTTTTTGTCGGTTTTTGAGGAGAAAAGAGCTGAACCCTCGAATGGCAGGTCTTGAATTGTTTGTTGTACTTTTTGTGTCAGGCCTGAAGCCAAGAGCAATGTCACATTGAAATTGCTGAGGCCATCGATCTTCCCGAGGCATCTGCTGAGTGACAGGCAGTTTGCAAAGCAGCCCTTGCAACCGTCAGCCCTTCGTCTACGATAGTCAAGAAATGTGATTCTTGTTCCTTTGAAAACTTGTCTGCAAAATGATGGAGCGAATTCCAGAGATTTTAGTTATATCTCTCCAGGAGTGATTGATGATTAGCTATATGAAAATGTAGCCTTGCTGTTGAATAAATCTTTTTTCTGAACAAATCGAGTTTTTTGTGGTCTTTGATCTTAGGAGTGGAACGAGGATTCCCTTGCATATCTCTCTGGTTTGCTGCCTCCACCACCATGTACCTGGAATGGGATTGTTAAATAGGAATTCAAAATCCTTTGCCAGCACATAGTATCACCTCTCCGCTGGTTTGGCAATCGGGGAAACTGAAGATGGGGTCTGCCACAGGTACTGGACAATTATAAACACCCCTTGGTGGACTGTGAGTGCAACCCTGGAGGGCGTTCCTGCAGATAAAACATCAAATAAGCTGTCCATGGCTTCCATAAGCTCTTGGGTTCCATCACCAAGTTATAGTCCACTCTCTTTAAAAGCTCCTGGTAGGCTTTGAAATCATCAGAAGAAACTGAGGTGTCCTTGCTATTCATGTCATCATGGAATGGGGAGGCTGAAAGTGGGGGTCCTGAAGGTTCACCGGGTGGACGTGAGGTGTCTTTTCCTGTGCTTTCTTGTTGGGCTGAAATTTCTGATTCAGAGCATTGATCCCTCTCCAGAATTGGAAGCACTGATGGAGCTTCCCCCACATGGCTCACTTGGGGTTCAGGACCCATTTGAAAAGCCCATGGTCCCCAAGAGAACCAATGGTTAGACCACTGTCCTTGGTGCCAAGGTGGCAGGTGTGGAAAGGGAGTTTCCTTGCTCTTTCCAGCTCTTTTATGATTTCTTCTATCCCATGATGAACTTAAGGCCGAACAGTGTTTCTTGCCCTTATGTCTAGGAGAATCAGCATCTAACGATGAGCTGTCTGTAGACAAAGACACAGGAGAACTCCACCGCCGCCTATGGATGTACCGCTCTTTTGAAGAGGAGGAGGAGGAGGAGGAGGACGAGTGGTGCTGCAGTACCAAGGACTTTCTAGACCTTTTATGGGAGGGTGAGACTCTCCCCAAGCTGTGGGGGGCACAGCACCGTCGGCATGGCGGGCTCATTGATGCCGGTGGTGAGTGGCACTAGACAGAACACTCTAGCAGCAAGTCACTTGAAGCACCCTTCTGCGTTTTTTTCTAGGCTGCTGGCACCTGATGGCAAATCTTGCCCACATGGGGAGTGAGCTCCATGGGGCCACAGTGCTCTGTTGATTAGAGGAGCCACCAAATCCACCTCTGAAACACTCCACCTGGAGTGCTGCTTTACAGAGAGGGAGCCTGGTGCTGGTCTTTCTAGTGATGCGGAGGTTGAACTGCAGCACGATGATCCTGGCACCGGTCTGTCCTGTGCACCAGGGCTCTGATAGTACTACCTGGCAGAGATGGCATGGATAACAGAGACTGAGAAGCTCTATATGCCTCTTGGGTTGACAGTTGTAGAAAAGAATCTGTCTCAGTCTGCGGAGCAGGGCTCAATCCCTGTAAGATATCTTTAGGGGAGCTCTCCTGACTGCGCCGGTGTTTCTTTGGTTTCTTAGGAGAAGAACTACAGTGTCTGGGGTTCCTTCCTGAATTAGAGATTGGAGTCGGCGTGGGAGTCGGTACCAAATGCATGCTAAGTACCATGCCTGAGCTGGATGCCGGAGTTGGAGCTGCTGCCAGTGTCGGAGCTAGGGCAGCCTCCATAACAAGAGCCTCGAGCTGAATCTCCCTGTCTTTCTGAGTCTGGGGCTTAAAGCCCTTGCAGATTTTGCATTTTTCCTTCTGATGTGCTTCCCCCAAGCATTTTAAACAAGTCTCATGGGGGTCACTAAGTGGGAACGCTTTCCCACATGAAGCACATGGCTTAAAGCCCAGAGATTTGGGCATTGTGCCCTACAGTTGTCAAACGAGAACAATTAAACTCTAATGGTAAGCAGTTGATGACTATTAAAACAACAAAGGGAAAAAACAACAACTATCAGGAGTGTCAAAAGAAAAAGCTGGAGCAGAAGAGATATTCCAGTAACCATCTGAGGGTGGAAAGAAGAAACTGAATGAGCTGGGCTCTGGCAGCCCCTAATATACTGATGTATAAGCACAGCACTCTAGGGGGCTCTGGGAGCCAGCCCTATGGCTATAGCTTTGGGAAAAGTTTTTCAGTAACTGTGCACGAGCGTGAGCAATCACTTATGGTATTGAATGGACATAAGCAAGCTCAACAAAGAATACATTATCCTCATAACAATGGACTGGCTTAGTAAAGAGCAGGACTTTCTGTTCCTCATTTGACCACAAAAAGACACTCTCTTTGAGTCCTTTTTTATAAACTGATAGGAACAAGTTTCACATTCACACCTCTGACATGGCAAGATATCACCCTCTACTTTGTACAGAATGGTTTTATCATGCTGTGGTGCTATGACTGACTGTGCTAGGGTGTTCTACAGAAACAATAACTCTATATGGACAATACATCAAACAACTTACAAGCCTGCAGCTGAGACATTTGCAGCCACTTCTAGAAATTAAATGGCAAGATCATGTTACAGACACTGAAAGAATAACAAGAGTCTTGTGGCACCTTAAAGACTAACAGCTTTCTTCAAACATAAGCTTTTGTGGGCTCCAAACCACTTTATCAAATACATGCATGCATGCAAAGCTTATGCCTGAAGAAATCTGTTAGTCTTTAAGGTGCCACAGGACTCTCATTGTTTTTGCTGTCCACAGACTAACATGGCCACCACTCTGGGAATTTCCAGACATTGAGCTATTGAGAAGAGCTGGCATGTCATTTTGAGGCACTTAAAGCATCTGCCCAGTTAAGATGGACAAGTCACAGTGTCCATATGCTGGATCACTGACTCCCAAAGATTCTCTTCTCTGGTGAACTCAAGGTAGGGAACACGACAGAGGAGGGCTGAAGCGGTACTATAAGGACATTTTGAAAAGGAATTTGAAGAAAGCAAATATTACCAGAGAGAACTGGTAAGAAGTTGCCAGAGAGTGATGTAAATGGAGAGCTGTAGTGTATGATTACATACAGGCAGTTGACATGTACGGAGACACAGCGCATCAACAGCAGCATTTTCATAGCATGATCTCAAGCAGCTTTTCAATTATTCCTGCTCAAACTGACCCAGAGACTTTATTTCAAATGCTGGACCTGCTTCTCATCACCTAGCTAACAAATGCTATCTTCCCAATTCATGGTTATTGTCAAGTATGATGGAGAGACAAGAACAGAATGGTTCAATCAAAACATCTCTGTCTTATTACCACCCTGAAGAGGAGAGTATGTCCTTGTTGCCACTAAGGAATGCGCTTGTAACCAACCCCAGTATCGGAAGGATCTGACACGTGTTTGTGTATTCCATGCCTAGCACTTCTTTAGGAATGAGTGCTTCTCCAATATCAGTTCTGTTTCATGTTTGTTCTTGAAATCATATTGGAGATTTCTAGAATCTTGTCTTGAGGCAAGGTTGAATGAAGGTTGATCTGTGTCTAGCAGGGCCTCTACATACTCCATTTGTTACTGTGCAATTTAGGACTTTGCGTCATTTACCACAACTCCGACATCCTTGTGGCCACACATATTGACTTTCTGAAACCCTCCAGAGCAAAGTCTTAGATCAGCCACTTTATCCGTCTGGAGAAACACATGCACTCCCATGGTATTCAGGTAGGCCTTCATTACCACCCACCAGGCATTTCATGAAAACACAGAGTAGATGCCAGAGCATGATATGACACTGTTCCCTTCAACACATCTTAAGACACATGGAAAACATAATCATGTGTGTCTGCAAGGTCCAAAGTGTTTTGCCAGTTGCCTTCCTCTAGAAAAGACATGATTCCTCCATGAGCACAGCTATATGGAATTCATCTTTGATCAGATTTTGATTCCATTCCTTAAGCCATAGGCTGCACGGGAGCCTTCCCATCTTTGTGGCTACCTGAAATTATTTGTGTGAAATTGGGCATCAGAGATCTGAGGAAAAGTGGTTATTGAAGCAAAGGGGACACCAAAAAGCCAAACGTGTCCAAGACAATAGCTAGAATATCTATACAACCATAGGATTTAAAAAGAAACCTAAAGGAAACATGATAAGTATCTTTGCCATCATGGTCAAGAAGAAAGCTGCTAGAACATTTAGAAAACAGCATTTATCACTCATGATGCAGAAGGCCCATATGAACAACACTGATGAAAGAGCATTAAAACAGGTGATAGGGGAGTTCAATATGACTTTAGCTGTTGTTAGCTGACATTAGTGCAACCTTCGGATGGCTGAAATGATTTTTAACAGAATCTGAGCTTGTCTTGCAAAAAAAAAAAAATTATATTGATCAGAATGTTCCTAGCTTAAAAAGTGAGTCTTGTCTGATGACCCAAATCTGCTCTGAATATTGTAGTGTACTGAGGAAAAGAAAAGAGCTAGTGCTCAAAACACTCGGACAGAAGGCTTCTTGAAAGAGACAGTTAAAGATTTCTAGAGGAAACAAAAGGGATACAAAATTCAAATGAGCATGAGATTGAAATTAATAGGTTGAAGTCCAGCAACCAGCCAGTAGGTAGCCACAAAAATATTCCAAAAGAAAGGTTGGCTGGAAGTTAAATTATTTTTTTCTCAGAAGTCATTCAGCAGAAATTGAGGGATGACAACTCAGTACTGTGTAAATTGGCTATTCACTAAAGAAGTCAGAAATACATTGTGTGTTAAGATATCTGAGGGGATTTACTGGTTCCTGTGAAGTCCAGAACTGCATCCAGAAAGGTAAAGCCATGCACCTGGTACCTCAAATCAGATGGGAACAAGAACCAAGTCACCAAATATAAGCAGCACAGGATGCAGCCCTACATTACCAGCCCACTGCCTTTTCTTATTCCTGAGACTATTTTTGCCTAGGTAGGTTTTGGAATCTCCAGCACTGGAAGTTTTTAAGAGCAGGTTAGACAAACAGCTGTCAAGGATGGTTTAAGAGGGTACTTGCTCCTGTCATGAGCGCAGGAAACTGGACTCCATGACCTCTCATGGTCCCTTCTAGGTTCTATGATTTTATGATTATATTTAATAAGACATCAGTGACATCAATGAAACCTCTATCTATTCAACAACACAAAAGAAACACTGTAACTACTTTTGCAATGCTTAACATCTAATGTTTGACGTAGCTGATGTTTCTAAGACCACAGAGCATAGACTTTGCTCTTCCTAATACTAGCTATTTCCCCCGCCTTGGAAAATAAAAGATGCCTCTGAAGATGCCTTCAAGAGCTCAGTATAGGAAACAAACAGCTTGGCTGCAATCTAGTTTGCAGAAAGGGGCAACTTTGATGGGAAAGTATCTGAAACAGAACAACACAGATATTTCAGTTCTTAAAATTTAAAAGTTTCTATCAGTTTAGAGAAAATTTATTTTTAATTGGCTTATGTATGACATAAATAAAGGTATATTTACAGGTCCTACTATGCAAACTTATTGTCTTATATGACAGGGATAAATAATGCATGGAAATGAAAGTTGTGAAATGGGCTACAAAAGCAATGTAAAAAGAAGAGATTCAAAGTTTAACAAATGGAGCAGGAAGGGGCAGTGAAGAAGCTCCTCTCAGGGGCATCATTTGGTCTAGGGCTAGCCCAGAGTGCAATGTGGGAACTTACAGATTTGCACTGCACTGTGATACAACCCATGGGTTTCAAGCTTTTTAAAAATAAATTTCTTTATTTTAACAGGTGATAATGAAAACAGAATTTAGTTTATTACATGTATGTAATTAAGTTCTCTGCCTAGCACTATAATAAATGCTTATTAATTTGGACCATTTCTGTAGGAAAAGTCAGCCTAACGATAACATTTTTAAAGAGTTTAAAACTTCATTTCACTTGGATTTCAAGTGACTAAGAGCCCCTAACATGTCTGATGATGAACCGAGAGGAAGGGCTAGTTTGCATTCTGTCTTTATCACCCTTAAAGGTTAAAAAACTTTCTGAGCAAGGAAAACTCAATCAATCTTATACTAAGAAGACAAGAGCTAGAAGCAAGTATCTTCCACATCTAGTATTTTAGATGACCTTTATATTAACTTTGCTCCATCATGTCTGTCTACATGTATGTATTCTCTGTGCTTTCTCACCTCTCCAGCAAGTGGCATGATGAATATAGGTTTCATTTCAAGCAAGTGGTGTTCATAAGTTTTGATCTGATCTACTTTTAGTGTTGACTGAACAATAATATAAATGACACAAAATATGCTACCACTGAAAGCAAAAATTTTACATGAGCTTTTAAAAACCACATTAACTTTCTGTAACACGCTATAAACAGAACTGGCCATAAGCACCTGCAACCCCCTCTTTCTCCCAGTTGATATTATGACCAAAAAACCAGAGTCATTTTCAGAGAGAACAGAAAATCTCCCAGAGTTTTGAAAGGTAAGAGTTAAATTCAAGTGGCATGAGTTGATGGGGTCTCAGACATACAAGACGAAGTTGGAAATCTCTAAAAATTTTTTATAAAGAGCTTATAATGAAAGAGCAAGAAGAGCTCCAACAGCCTCAACTCCATAAATAACATTAGCTGCTTTATGAATATATTGACGAAAAAGGTAACTCAATCTTTCAGAAACCACAAATATTCTAAGATGTGCAAAACAGAACAAGTCTCAGGTTTCTACTTCACATCGGACTTGCTTGCACATCTGGATTCAAGAAGAAATTTTTCTGCCACTTCAGAAAAAAAAAATGAAAAAACATGCATCTTCAAGTGACTCAGAAACCTCAAGATACTGACTGGAAGTGGTGCCTTCCTTTTGAGATGAGAGATCTAGAACTAATGGAAGAAAATTGATTTGCTGTAAATGGTTAATGCATCTGAATACCACACTGGAGCAACTGAAATCACCTGCAGTCTTTCCTCAATTTATCTTTAACATTTTTAAGATGGCAGGAAATAAAAGAAAGGCAAAAAACAGGCTTCCCCTAATGGAAAGAGAAAACATTTCTCTCCAATTATAGTTTTTTGCCTACAAAACAAAACTTCTTGGACAAGATATTTAGTAGTATCTAGTGGTTTTGGGTGCCCAAATGGTAAGACACATTGACCCTGATTTTCATAAGGTGCTTGGCATACACCCTCTGAAAGTCAGCTCCATTATGATCTTTGGAAGGGACAGGTACCCCAAAGCTGAGACATTAAAATTAATAAATCAAAAATGAAAATCTCGGTCCTTATATTTGGTGGTTTGCCAGCCTGAGTTTTGTTCCATTGAACAAAAATGGACAAAATTATTGAGAATTTCAGAAACAATTTGTGTTGATCCAAATATTTTTGACTAAAACCAGTTAATGAATTCTTCATACCTGCCAAATTAATGACTGAAGGATTAATCCTATTTTCGTACACTATTCCCACATGTGAACTGCCTCCAGCGTACCTATACTGGTTTCTCATATCTTGGACTATTTAGAATATATCTTCACAAGACAGAGAAATTGGAGACAGCCCTCTATCGGCTGCTCAGTCCACCCCACAGAGGGCTACAAAACGTTGAGAGCCTTTAGTAGAACCACCACACTGGGGAAAATTCCACCTACATGTAAAAAGTATAATTTAATTAATTGTCATCTGTGTATGCAACTACTGATTCAGTCCAGGCATTAATTCATTTTATAGTACTTCAATTACCATTTCTAACCTGAATTAGCAAATTAGCTTTGAACTGTCATACTCTAACATGATATCTTGTGAGAGCTATTCTAAAATAATGAAAACATGAAAGCCTCTGAAATAAACTGATACATATTTAACCAAATCTACCTATTTAAATTTAAAGTGAATCTCAGAATTTAACTTGATATGAAACACATCAAGACACTTAATAGAAAATGCTACAAATAATGTGTCATCTTGCTTTTTTTCTATCTGTTAGCAAAATTACATGCTAACTTTTAAACAGAATTTTTAGTCAGCTTTACTAGCAAGATAAAGTACAATACATAGTACCCAAAACATATGTAATGCCTGGTTAAATGCATTTTATTACTTTTAGCCAATAGCCTTAAAAACATACATTTGTTATGTGAATCACAAACCAAACTTCAGAAGAAAACATGAAGGAAATACACTAAAATCTGTCTCAATCTCTCTTTCTAAATCATTGCAAATTCAAATGAAAATATATACTATGTAAGTAAACCTTATGATACGTTGGAGCACAAAACATTGGGCTCTTAAATTACTTATCACATGGGCACTTGTGAAAATTTTACTCAGTATGACTACTCTTTTCTAATTGCTCTTCTTGCAAAGCTCTTGTGATTTTTCTGGAGAAGAGTAAAACACTCCAAATCTAGTCCAGACATCTGATTACTTACAATTTTTAGGCTCATTGCCATCTTTAGCTTTTACAATTTTGCTAAGTTAATCATCTTTATATTATTTTTATTGTCCAGTAGCTTGCCCGCATGTGACATTTGAGCCTACATTACTTAATACTTTTAATGTGACAAATATTGGCTTCATGTTTGTGTGCTTTATCACGTAAATAGCACAGATGCAATTTTTTTTCCTATGACAATCATGTCATGGCTTCCAATTACTTGTAGCAGATAGTACGAACACTAAAAAATTGTATCACAGACGAGAATTGGGGGTGGTGGGAGAATAATGCCTCATAGTACAATTGACTTACCGCACAACCATTGACCAGCTATCACCTTCACATAAATGTCACTTTTATTATTGTTCTTGATTGTTTGCAAGCTCATTAAATTTCATTCTACATTCCAACAGTTCACAATATTCAACAGTTAGACAAAAGGACTCGATAGCATTTCCCTGGAACTGTCAGACAAATCTCATTGTTGAAATATGTGCTGAATAATGATTCGTTCTTAAACTTAAAAAGCATGATTCCATTCAATTCAATACCACACAATATCAGACATGGTTCAACTTTCATGAGACCACATAATAAAAGTGAAAACCAGAAATTTATCTGATGTCATTATGTTAAAGGTCTGTCAATATTTCCATTACAAATAAAGGCCTTGATGGGTCATAAATTTGCTCCAGCTGAATGCTGGCAGCAAAAGGACCATTCTAAAACCAATAATTTTTCTGACATCAGGAAAATGAAATTCCATATACCTTCACTTTTGTGTAGAAATATGCTTACATCATCATTACATTTTGTAAAGGTACCAAGACTTAAAACTTACGAATAACAACTAATAGCATAAATTGGTTGTGAGCATGAGCAAGAGTTCTATAAAATGCTCCACAACTCAACTAAAGTACGAAGAGGTAATGGAGAAGCCCTGTAAAGTACTGTAACATTCTGATGACACGTAGGAAATAATAGAACTTTTTATAAAGACTCAAACAAACTTTTCTGTTCCCACTTAAAAAAGGCATTTAAGAAATAGATGTTAATACTGCATATCTATTAATACTGGGAAATTGAAAAGCTCACTGTTAAGTAAAGGCTTAATCAGTTGCAGCAACATTTAAGACCACATAAGCAGTTTGGGGCATTACCTCAATGGAATACGGAGCTTTTTACCTGTCTGTCAAGTTCAAACGTAGCTCAAGTCCATAATCTATTTGAGATAATAACTGTCTCAACTTTATTCCTAATCAAGGTATCCACTTAGCAAAACCACCACAATGTGTTTTTCTAACTAGCAATCTTATCGGAGGCCTCACTAAGGAGACCAGTGATTGAATGTGTTTGAAGGCTTGTCTTCCTAGGCTGCTATGTCAATGCCTCAGTCATCAATGCAATGGCATCAGTTGAGTGAGTCTGGTGAAGACTCACTCAATTGATTGCCAAACACTTTTCCCATTGACTCTGGTATTCCACCAGAGTGAGAAGCATAAGCTATGTCAACAGTGTCCCATCAACATAACACAGAGAAGACCATGCTGCTACTCAGTGACTATATGTTAACTTTAGTTATGTTGCTTATTAAGGTAACTTCAATGCCTTGCATCATCAGAGCAATGTCCCCCCTAAGTTGCATATGCAGCTGAGCAATATAGGTTGCTCGCTGCGTGGCAATTCTGCACACACACACCCTGCCAGGCTTGATTCCCTCCTCCACTCTAACCCAGCCCTCTTCCTCTCCCAGTCACCCTTCCCCCAACTGGCCTGACCCAGGCTTCCCTCCAACCCTCTGCCCCCTTTGACAACCAGCTGTCCCTGCCTTGTCCCCAAATGCCGCCCCCCCCGCCCGCTGCCCCATTACCTGGCCGTTGAAGCTGTGCGGCCTGGCCGCCAGTCACTCCTCTGGCCGAAGAAGGTCTCACTAGGCAGGTGCAAAGGCTCTGTGCATGCCCAGTGAGACCTTACTCTGAGCAGGAGTTTTAAAAACTCCCAGCTCAGAGGAAACTCTCAGAGTCTTCTGGCTGAGTAGGGACTCTCGCTGCCAGCCAATGTTGCCTCTAAGGCCCTGGGGCAGCTGAGCAACTTATGTTGCTCGCTGCGTGGGCTGTCCCTGTGGGCCTGATCCTGCCCCCGCAGGCCCAATCCTGGCTCCTGATCTCCCATCCACCCCAATCCCATCCCCTGCTCTGTCAGTCAGCCCCCCCAACCACAAGCCAGCCCGATCTCCCTCTTCCCACCCTGCCCTGGTAACCCCCAAGCCGGCCAGAGCCCCAACCCTCCACACTGTTACCCGGCCACTGGAGCAGCACAGCATGGCACAGCCATCGCTCCTGTCAAGGTTTTTTCCCCACTCTGGCACTCTGAGTGCAGAAGGTGGGGGCCTGCAACAGGCCTTAAGAGCCACTGGCCTTAAAGCCTGCTCTTAAAAGTCTCCAAGGCCTCCAATTCCTGGCCTTGGAGTGGTATCGCTGCCACCACCCAAATGCAAAAAAACCTCTTGAGACCCAGGAAGGCGCACTTGGGAATTCCTCCCTGTGAGGTACTTGCAATCCTGTTTATTCCTCCTTCAGGAAAGTGACTGGACCCCAGCTGCAATAAGAGCTGGAACTGGAACAGGGTTCCCTCTAGTAGCTGCCTGTGCAGTCTAAGGTACGGGCACACAAACCTCTTGCCTTTCAGGACACAGAACCAGAACTTACTTAAAAGGTAAACTCTTTAATCAAAAAGAACAGATAATAAACAGAGAGTTGCTTCTCTGGGAACTAACTTAGGTAGTTACAGGGTAGTGGGAGGGGGTACATGTGCTCAGCACAGAGAAATCCAAAAAACAAGCCAAAAACAAAGAAAATACCCTGACCACGTCTAAATAAACATTCCCTGTTCTACTCACGCCTGGTCAGTACCAAACTTAACTTATCTCTGGTAAGGATGTTGCTGGATTCTTCCTCAGGCCCCTCTGGCCTCCTCCTGATCCTTCCAGGAGCTCTGCTGCATCCAAACAGGCCCAGGCCAGGCTGCTGTTACAGTTCAAAAGCCTGCACTTCGTTCCTATTGGCTGTCCTGGGACTCACTGACCAGAGTGTTAACCCCTTCCTCCCCAAGGGTTATTACAGCTCCTCCAGCCGGAGGAGCACTGATTGGGCATGCTCAGAACTTCTGAGCATGCTCCATCAGAGCTTCTCTGGGCAGGAGTTTTTAAAACTCCCACCTCCAGAAGAGCTCTTAGCCAGCCAGAAGACAATGTCTTCCAGCTGGGTAGGGACTCTGCCTGCCGGCTGTGTGCAGCAAGCCAGTGTCCCCTGCGGGCGGCAGTGGCGGAAGCTGCACGCCTGCACTGCAACACAGCTTACAAGGAATGTTACACCAGAGCCTTGTAGTGTAGACAAGATTTTGAACCAAGATATGTTCCTTACTCTTTGAGCTTGTCTCTCTATAGGAGTATTGAAGTGCAATGGCAGAAAAATACACTAAGCCATACCTGTTCTGTGGGTAAATGAAGACTTCATTTAAGAATGATAATATCAGAGTCAAGCTGAATAATCTATTCATGTTAATTTTAAAAAATATATTTGGTGTTGAGATACTACAACATTCCATTCACGAGACACATGGGTATGTACACAAAGTGAGGAAATGTGAGCTGAATGGATGAGCTCTCCAAATTTTGATTTAACAAAGTGGAACAGAATTTAAGTTTTCATAAAGGAGGACTGTGGATCAGATGCTGCAGATATTTCTATTTATAGAATTCAGACCATAAGAACCAAGCACTCCGCCAATACAGCACAAAAGCACAAAAATGCAATGGCAGTTGTCAAAGCATCCCACAGCAAAATGTGTCTCAAGCATTTCCCAAAGTTCTATGGCACCCAAAGCAAAAGGGCTTTACAAGATCAGATATAAAGGAGATCCTAGAACAATAGCAGAAAGATAGCAGAGCACTTAAAAACAATCTGGGCTGAGAGAAAAGGCCAGAGCAGCAACTGACAGAGGTAGCTCCTGCAGGGACTGACTGCTTACAGAAGAAATGAGTTTGGGCTCAGCATGTGGTCCCCAGACACCCAGCAGAGACAGGTGATTTATTCTTCGCCAACTACCAGAGACACTTTCCAAAAGAGGCAGTTGTGTTAGTCTAGTTCAGCAAAAGAAGCAAAGAGTCCTATGGCACTTAAAACTAACAGATTTTTTTTAATCGCATGAGCTTTTGTGGGAGAAAATCCCACTTCATCAGATGGCCTTTGAAGTGTCTGGTGAAGTGGGATTTTCACCCATGAAAGCTCATGAGATAAATAAATCTATTAGTCTTTAAGTGCCACAGGACCCCTTGCTTCTTTTGCCAGAGGCAATGCCTGGACTGGGGAGGGTATGCAGGGTTACCTGCCTCCCACACTTCTGCCTTCCATTTAGCACAGTTCTTTTCAAACTGTCCTCCAGTCAAGAGCCAGAAGATCAGAAGGTGGTGGGAGTCACCCAGCCAACTTGGGTACCTGGCTCTCTACACTGTGAGAGCTGGCGTGCTGCACTGGCTAACTGCCTGGCAGCCCTCCCCACTCTGCACTACAAGTTAGGCCTCCTCTGCACAGCCAGGTACCAAGTCCCCAGGCAGGGCAGCTGGCACAGCTCCAAGCTGAAGTTGATGTGCTCTTGCCCCTCCCCTCAAGGAGCTCCATGCTGGCCAGTGATGGCTCCAGAAGTTGCTTCCTGCTCACGGAGGTGGAGTCTGATTACCACGAGATGCTAACCAAGGCCCTTGCTCACGACTGCCCTGGTGCTTCTGGGTCTGCTGCTGCACCTCCAAATGATGACATGTTGGACCCCCATTTTTAACGTACGTGGCTGCTAGTTCCCCCAACCCCCTTCCCTGACACACCCACCAGCTCCCTGATCCTCCACCCTTTTCCCACCAGCTTCTTAGCCAGGCTGCTCCTGCCCTGAGCACTCCTTTGAGCATGCTTAGGGCAGGAGATTTAAAAACTCTCCCAGCCTGGCCGAAGCTTCCTGCTGTGTGTTGAGTCTGTGATGCCTGCATGAGTGTACCCATGCAGCTTAGAGGGAACATTATACTACAGTATTTGTACTCTAAAAATCTATAGTAGACCGAAAGCTGAGGAATATCTGTCATTCTGAGCTGCCAAGTAGTCACCAGCTCAATGTATTACCTGTGCTCTTTCCTGGGTCTCAAGTATTCCAGACACCAAGGCATTAAACCAGGGGTCAGGAACCTTTGCTGACACCTGTGCTGGCCCCGCCTCCTCGACTGTCAGCCAATGCCAGCAGCTCCCTCCACAGAAATAAAAGTGGTGGCTGCCTGAAAATTAGGTGACAGCCATAGCTGGAGGTTGTGGGTGGAGACTGGGGGGTGCTTCCCTGGCATGCTGCTGAAAGGAACCACTCACAGAAAGAAGCTGCCTGCAGTGGCTCTTCTTGGTAGCATGCCTGGGGACAGGGGTCCTCAGGGATGCCATGGAAAGAAGCTGCCTGGAGCAGCTCCTCTTGGGGGGA
The DNA here is from genome assembly GCA_007922195.1 of Podocnemis expansa. Taxonomy (NCBI): domain Eukaryota; kingdom Metazoa; phylum Chordata; order Testudines; family Podocnemididae; genus Podocnemis; species Podocnemis expansa. The sequence continues at coordinate 1,039,015 of ML682010.1, forward strand.
CCCCAGGCATGCTGAAGAAAGAAGCTATCCAGAGCAGCTCCTTGGTGGCTGCACACTATGGAGAGAAGCCATTCCAGGCATTTTCTTTCTGCACCATGCCTGGAACATGGGCATTGTGGGGACCCTCCATACCCCAGCTGCCCCAGAAGGAAGCTCCCCGGAGCGACTTTCAGTGGCAAGAACCATAATTTGTGTGGCATTGCAGAGGGTGCTGGATGCCACTCTGAATGGGCTCTCATGCCACTGTTGGCACACATGCTGGGGGCGACTGGGTGGAGAAATGAGATGGAAGTGCTGAGACAAAGGAAGGAGGAGAGAGCCAGTGCCAGCCTGGAAAGAAAGGTCCTGGAAGATCCTGGCTGGTGCTGAGCCTGTCCAAGTCCCTCCAGGTCCTGTTCCCCGCTCCACTGCCAAAGCCCAGGAACTGAAGCAGCCCCTCTGCATTCCACTTTCACCTCTGCACTTCATTTGCTCCCTGAATCTGCATGAATTTCCATGAACACACAATTGTCCATAATATTGTGACTGAAGGAGTGCTAGCTCTCCCTGCTTGTTCTGGTGATCCCTGGCAGTGTGCACAAGGCAGCAACACAATGGGGCTATCCACTCCCCCCTTCAGATTAGGATCTTGTTATAACTTCTCCTTCCAGCAGATCCATCCCTGATGTGGATTTTACTGTCACTTAGTCTTTCTAATTGTAGAAAAAATACCATACTTTGTAACACAGGCTCCTACTATAACAGTTTGCTTTTCTCGTCCCTTTTTAATTATCAGTCAAAAAAATCTCTGGAGTTTTTATTAAAATCTACAAGTTATAACTTTTTTTTGCAAGCAAGGGAATTTTCAACCTACTGAAAAAAGAGGCAAGTCCTAATTTGCAAAAATAAGTGCAATCCCCATATCCCAGAAATGGTGGAATAACAGGATGTTCAGAGTTTTTTCTTTTCTTCATTGGGTATATTGACAAAAAACCCACAACGGTTGCTTGCCAGTGACCTCAGTCCTTTTCTTATGAATGAGAGAAGCCCAAAGAGATACTGACTCAGAGAGGAGGCATAGAGGTTGTTTGAACAACAATTAGCACCTCATTGTTAGGCCTAATGACTCACCTTTGTCGCAACTTTCACCCCAAGCCACTCCTCTGGTCTCACAGCAGAGACGGCCCTGTGACCTGGGTTGCCACTTTTGGCTGGCTGGTCCAGTCCCTGGCATGGGGGGGGGGGGAGTGGTGCAACCCCGCAGGGCCCCACAAAGCATGGGGCCCTGGGCAGCTGCCACTCTTGCCCTACCCTAGGGATGTCTCTGCTCACAGTTACTTATGGCTGACAAGCGCTACCGAAGGAAGTTACATATAGGAAGCATATCTCTAAAAAGCCCCTCATTTTGAGTGGTGTTGCTTTTAGTTCCAAAGTTTTCTATATTCCACAGAAATCTGGCATGTCCCTCACATTTATCATGGAAAAATATATACACCAGAAATAATGAACTACTAAACTTAAGTTACAGAAAGAGTTTCATACTAAATGATGGAGTCCCGCAGCATTTTAAGTTTCCTCCATGAGTAATTTGTGTGTTCCCTCATTCTGGGTCGTAGAATCATAGATTAGGGTTGGAAGGGATCTCAAGAGGTCAGCTAGTCCAACCCCATCCTCAAAGCAGAACCTATCCCAACAAAACCATCCCAGTAAGGGCTTTGTGAAGCTACACCTTAAAAAGCTCTAAGGATAGTGATTCTTGATCTCCCTAGGTTACCCACTCCAGTGCTTCACCGCCCTCCTAGTAAAAAAGTTTTTCATAATATGCAGTCTATTCCTCCCTCACTGCAACTTGAGACCACTGCTCCTTTTTCTATTATGTACTACCATTGAGAACAGCCTAGTTCCATTGTCTCTGGAACCCCTTTTCAAGTAGTTAAAGGCTGCTATAAAATCCCTCCTCATTCTTCTCTTCTGCACACTAAACAAGCCTACTCCCCTCAGCCTTTCCACACAAATCAAGCATGGCCATACTGTGGCTCGGGAGCCGCAGGTGGCTCTTGAATGAAAATGCGTGGCTCACAGAAGAATGTTAGCAAATCAATTTAGTAGGTAAAAGTATATGGCTATATGTCTCAGTGCAGCTCTTGAAGGTTTAATAATTAACTTGTGTGGCTCTTGAGTTCCACATGTTTGGCCACCCCTGTATAAAGTGATGTAATCCAGGCTCCTAATAATTTTTGTTGCCCTCTGCTGGACTCTCTCCAATTTGTCCACATCCTTTCTGTAAGGGAGGATCCAAAACTGGATACAATACTCCAAATGTGGCTTCACCAGTACCAAATAGAGGTGAATAATCACTTACCTCAATCTGCTGTCATTATTCCTACTAATGCAGCCCAATAAGCCATGAGCCTTCTTGGCAATAAGAGCACACTGGTGACACATATCTTGCTTCTTGACTACTGTAACCAGTCATCTTCTGCAGAATTGCTGCCTAACCAGTCAGTCCCCAGTCTGTAACAATGCATGGGATTCTTTCATCTTAAATGTAGTGCTCTGCATTTGTCCTTGTTGAATCTCATCAAGCTATCCCCCCTCATCCAGTCTTTCAATTTGTCTAGGTCACGCAGGATTCTATCCTGCCCTTCATGGTATCTACCACTCCCTCTAGCTTAGTGTCATCCCATACTTGCTTAGGGTGCAATCCACTCCATCCTCCAGATCATTAAAGAAGATGTTCAAAACCTGGGGCACTCCATTTGCTACTGGCTGCCAACTAGAAATCAAGCTGTTCATCACAACCCATTGAGACCCATGATCTAACTGAGTTTCTATCAGTCTTATCCATTCATCAAACCCATACTTCTTCAACCTGCTGATGTGCAAAGACTGTATCAAAAGGTTTCTAAAGTCAGGATATATCAGATCCTCTGCTTTACCCAGGTCCGCAATGCTAGTCACCTCATTATGCAAAGCAATCAGGTTACTCAGGCATGACCTGCCCTTGGTGAATCCATGCAGACTGCTTCTGATCACCTTCCTCTCTTCCAAGTGCCTCAAAATGAATTCCTTGAGGACCTGCTTCATGATTTTTCTGGGAACTGAAGTGAGGCTTATGGAACCGTAGTTCCCTGGTTCCTCCTTACTCCCTTCTTTAAATATTGGCACTATATTTTCCTTTTTCCGATCAGCTGGGATCTCCTCTGATTGTCACGAGTTTTCAAAGATAACGGCTAATGGTTATGCAATCACAACAGACAACTCCTTCAGCATCTTTGGGTGCACTGCATCTGACTCCATGGACTTGTGTATGCCCAGCCTTTCTAAATAGCCCTGAACTTGTTCTTTCAGCTCTGACGGCTGTTGACTGCCTCATCATTCTGTGTTGCCCAGTGCTGCAGTGTGGGAGCTGGCCTTCTCTTTCTCATTAGTCACTAGGTTTCCTATTTCGTAAGAGGCTCACATGTTCTCAGACTTTCTTGTTGTTGCTAATTTACCTGCAGAAAGGCTTCTTGTTCCCTTAACATCCATTGCTAGTTACTACTCCAACTATGATTTGGCTTTCCTGATTTCATTCCGCCATGCTCAAACAGTATTTTTATATTTCTCTGAAGTCATCTGATCAAGCTTTCACTCCTTGTAAGTTTCCTTTTTATGTTTTAGCTCTCAGAAAACATCTTTGTTAAGTCAAGGTGGTCACCTGCCATATTTCCTATTCTTTCTGCACCTTAGGATCGTTTGTTCCTGCACCTTCAATAAGGTTTCTTCAAAATACAGCCAGCTCTCCTGGACCCCTCTCTTTTTAGCGACCTGGGGATCATAGAATCATAGGGTTGGAAGGGATCTCATGAGATCATCTAGTCCAACATCCTGCTAATAGTAGGACCACTCCCACTAAATCATCCCAGCCTGGGTTTTGTCTAACTTTGCAAGTGTACTTCTTGAACCTCATGAGATTTCTATTGGTCCACTGCTCCAATTTGTCTAGGTCTCCCTGAATCCTATCCATGCCCACCAGCATGTTTACCATTCCCCCCAGCTTGGTGTCATCTGCAAACTTACTGAGCATGCAATCGATCCCCTCATCCAGATCATTAACGAATATGTTGAACAGAACTGCCCTCAAGACTGACCTCTATGGCACTCCACTAGTTGCTGGTTACCAAGTAGACACTGAGCCATTGATCCTACCCATTGAGCCCAATGATCTAGCCAGCTTTCTATCCACCTTATGGTCCATTCATCCAAACCATACTTCCTTAACTTGTTGGCAAGAATACTGTGGGAAACCATATCAAAAGCTTTGCTAAAGTCGAGGTATATCACATCCATGGCTATTCCCATGTCCGCATATCAAGTTGTCTCATCACAGAAAGCAATCAGGTTGGTCAAGCACGATTTGCCCTTGGTGAATCCACACTGACTATCCCTGATCACTCTATTTTCTTCCAAATGTTTCAGAAATAGATTCTTTGAGGACCTCCTCCATGATTTTTCCAGGCATTGAGGTGAAGCTGATTGGTCTAGCTCCCCAGGTCCTGCTTTTTCCTTTCTTGAAGATACACACTATATTTGCCTTTTTCAAATCATCTGGGACCTCCCCCGTTTGCCATGAATTTTCAAAGATAATGGCTAGTGACTCTGCAATCACATCAGCCAACTCCCTAATGGGATGCTGCCCTGAAGCAGTCAAAGTCAACTTTTCTGAAGTCCAGGGTCTAAAATCAGGAGTGGCCAAACTTATGGAACTCAAGAGCCACACAAGTTGATTATTAAACCTTTGAGAGCCACACTAAGGCAAATAGCCATATACTTTTACCAGCTAAATTGATTTGCTGATGTTCTTTCACGAGCCACACTTTTTCATTCAAGAGCCACAAGCGGCTCCTGAGCTGCAGTTTGGCCACGCCTGGTCTATATTTTACTTTTCTCCTTTCTTCCTTTCCTCAGGATCCGGAACTCAACCATCTCATCAGTTATTTTCAGCTTATCATCCACTTCTCCCTGCACTACCAAATCATCCCTATTTGTGAGCCGCAAGTCAAGAAGGACACAGTCCCTAGTAGATTCCTCCTCCACTTGCACAAAGAAGTTGTCTGCAACACTCTCCAAACACTTCCTGAATTATCTATGCTCCACTGTATTGCTCTCCTTGCTGATGTCCGGGTAACTGCAGTTCCCCATTAGAAGCAGGTCCTGCAATCTGGAAACTTTCACTAGCTGTCTGAAGTCTTGGCTATCTCATCCTCCCCAGTCTGGTGGTCTATAACAGACACCCACCATGACATCAACTTTGTTGCTCTCACCTCTAAACTTAACCCAGAGACTCTGAACAGGCTTTTCTCCAATTTCATACTGGAGCTCAGAGCAATCATACTGCTATCTTACAGTGCAACGCCTCCATTTTTTCTCCCTGTCTGTCCTTCCTGAACAGTATGCACCCATCCATGACAGTGCTCTAGCCAGGGATGTTGCTTCTGCTGGGGCCAGGGGGCTGCATCCCCGCAATGTCTTCGGTCCTGCTCAGGCAGTGGCAAGAGCCAGATCCAGGCTGGGGCCACCTGCCACTGGCCAACAGCGGCTGGGGCCAGATTGGACCTGGACTGCCTGCTGCTGGCCAGCAGGAGCCAGCTCCCAGATCTGGCCAGGAATCCCAGTCAGGGGCTGAGGTGGGGCTCTGCAGAAGGAGGCGGGGTCCTCCTTTTTTCAGGGCAGCAAGGCCCTTGGCTCTAGCTGCAGGAGTTACCCCATCAAGTCTCAGTTATTTCAAATCACATCATTGTTCCTTGACTGTCCCAGCACTTCCAATTCCTCCTGCTGGTTTCCCAGGCCTCTTGCTTTCGTGTACAGGCAGCTAAAATAACTAGCCGATGCCCGGCCTTCTCAGTACCAATCAAGAAGTTGTCCCCTCCTCCTTGTGTCCCACTTCCTCGCTTACCCTCAGGCTTAGGTTTTCATCCCTGGGAAGAACCCAGTTTAAAGCCTCCTTACCAGAATAGCCAGACTGCCTACGAAAATCATCTTCCTCTCTTAGTAAGGTCTTTGACACATATTGCACTCCAACTCTTGGCACTGGCTACAATAGCACGTGAAGTCTTGCAGCAAGTGAGGCAGTCAGGTGATTTTATTGCTTCTCAGATTCTTAACTAACAGAGCTAAAAGACTAGTTTCAACATCAGAGCAACAGCAAAGAATAGTTCAATGCACAGCTTTGCCACAGACAAAATGGACACATTTTTCCCAATCCTTGAAATGAAGCCATCACAAATCAGAATTACACCCAAAAATACAATCTGCCCTCAGGCAGAGGAGGCAGAGATAATGTTAGCCTGTGACTGAAGTTTGGAAATTTTAGTGCAGGCCAGCAGGATCTTCACAAGCTAGTCAGGGGCAATACCTTGGCGTGCATTAAAATTTACTCTCCACAGGTGAACAATACTGCACGCCGCAACAAGCTCTCAGCATTAACTTAGGGAGTCAGCACTTATTCGTCTGCTGAGTACTCTGCAACTCTTGTCTCTATAGCTGCTCTGTCTCATCCAGTGAATTGGTCCTTAAACTGATAGCAGGAAGTGCTAAGTAGCATTAAGAGAAAAGACTCTCTTGAGATAATGAATAAAATACATGGCAATTAGAAACTGGCCAAAGCAGCAACATTTTTCTCTGGAGACTAAGTCAATTATACATTACCATATTTCCTATCTATATTTCACAGAAGTATGAGTATTAAATGTGCCTATAAGAGAAGTTTGAAAAAATTAAGCAGGAATGTATGGTAGGAAGAAATTCTAAACCGGTGCACACGTGAATGCTCAGTGATTCTGTTATATATTGCAAAAAATGCTCAGTTTTAAACTGCAGGACCTCACAACTTGGATACTCATTGGTTTTTAAAGGAAAAATCAGATATTCTTCAGCCTCAGCTCTTTCGCACACATTATCCAAATCAAGAGGTCTCCCACATCCTTGGAACAAGAAATGTGTGACTGAGACATCAGAGATTCTTAAAACTGCAAGAAAATTTAAAATCTATTTACTTTTCACTACCGCTTATTTCCGATTTGCATTTTACTCTTAATGAGTATTAAACCAACAGTGGATTGGTGCATTTTGTTTTCTGATTCTCATGAATTACCATGATATTGCAGTGAATGGATTCCATGAGCTTGCTTAAATAAATATTTTTACTGAAGTCACTAGAAGTACACTCATTAAGCCATTTCTATTAATTATTTTTAATTGATTAATTTTGTGTGTGTGTGTGTGTGTGTGTGTGTGTGTATAAAATTAATAAATGGATACGGATACAAGTTCAAGAGTGGAACTACCATTAGCCACCTCCTCTACATGGATGACATCAAGCTGTATGCTAAGAATGAACGAAACATCGACTCGCTAATCCACCTGACACGGATCTACAGTGAGGATATTGGGATGTCATTCGGACTGGAGAAGTGTGGCCGGATGGTAGTAAAGAGAGGGAACATAGTCAAGACTGATGGGGTGGAACTACCAGCAGGCCAAACAGCAGACATACAGACCAGCTACAAGTACCTTGGCGTCCCACAGTCACATGGGAACCACGATGAGGAGGCAAGGAAGACAGCAACATCCAAGTACCACCAAAGGATAAGACAGGTCCTGAAGAGCCAGCTCAATGGGAAGAACAAGATCCATGCCATCAACAGGTACGCCCTGCCAGTCATCAGATACCCTGCCAGTATAGTAAGCTGGCCAAAGGAGGACATGGAGGCTGCCGATGTGAAGACCCGGAAGCTCCTCACAATGTACGGAGGTTTCCACCCCAAGTCCAACATCCAGAGACTGTACACCAGTCGGAAAGAAGGCGGGCAGGGTTTGGTGAGTGTCAAAGCCACTGTCCTGGACGAAACCCAGAGCATCCAAGAGTACATCAGTAAGATGGCACCCAAAGATGAGCTGCTAAGGGAATGCCTGAGGCAGCAGCAGACATGGGAGGAAGATCAAGCAGAAGGCGTGCCATGGCAAAACAAGACCCTGCATGGGATGTACCATCGACAGATAGCTGAGGTGGCTGACATTGGGAAATCCTACCAGTGGCTGGAAAGGGCTGGACTAAAAGACAGCACTGTGGCACTGATCATAGCAGCACAAGAACAGGCACTGAGCACCAGATCCATTCAAGCAGGGGTCTACCACACTAGACAGGACCCAAGGTGCAGACTGTGCAGAGAGGCCTCAGAGACAGTCCAACACATAGTGGCAGGATGTAAGATGCAGAAAGGAACAGCATACACTGAACGGCACAACCAAGTAGCTGGCATTGTGTACAGGAACATCTGCACAGTGTATGGGCTAGACCCTCCCAAGACCAGATGGGAGATTCCATAGAAGGTCATGGAGAATAACAGGGCTAAGATTCTGTGGGACTTCCAGATCCAGACGGACAGGCAGGTACTGGCCAATCAACCAGACATCATGGTAATAGACAAGGACCAGAAGACAGCGGTGGTGATAGATGTAGCAGTGCCAAGTGACAGCAACATCAGGAAGAAGGAGTATGAGAAGCTGGAGAAGTACCAGGGCCTGAAAGAGGAACTAGAACGGATGTGGAAAGTAAAGGCCAAAGTGGTCCCGGTGGTGGTAGGAGCACTCGGGGCTGTGACTCCTAAGCTGGGAGAGTGGCTCCAACAGATCCCAGGAACAACATCAGAGCTCTCTGTCCAGAAGAGTGCAGTGCTAGGAACACCTAGGATACTGCGCAGAACCCTCAAACTCCCAGGCCTCTGGTAGAGGACCCAAGGTTGAGGAAGACACATACCATCCATAGCGGTGAGAGGGGAAATTTTTTTTATATAAACAAACAAACTGTGACTGGAGTATTACCATAAGAAGAAACTCAAGAATTCTGTGAAGCAGGCAAAGTCTTAGAAATTTCAAAAGGGATAGCTGTGTTAGTCTAGTCCAGTAAAAACAAACAACAAGGAGTTGTGTGGCACTTTAAGACTAACAGATTTATTTTTTGCATGAGTTTTCATGGGAGAAAATCCCACTTCCTCAGATGCTTCGAAGATGGGTGACCTTACAGAATGGAAAGAAACTAAATGCAATGGGGTGTAAAACATAGGATTAGGTCATACAGTAACAGCACATCAGAGCAGTTTTCAGGCTCAAACCATGGGAAGCCTGAAGTCAAATTACCCTTTGTAATGGGAAAAGAATCCATAGTCTCGATTAAGGCCTGCTTTCACAGAATTTAGCTCGCATATTAATTCGAGTTCAGCTGTTTCTCTTTGAAGTCTTGATGTCCAAGCTACATCTCTAACGACAGTCGTTAACAAATCAGTCATCGAGTGATTAGGAAGATGGAAGCGCTCAGCAAATGGTTTCTTTGTTCTTTGATTTCTGATACCAGCTCTGTGCTCATTCAGCCTCTTAAGCAGCGAGCTTCCTGTTTCTCCAATATATAAGGTGTTGGGGCATTTCTTGCACATGATGGCATAGACCACATTAGTGGATGAGCAGGTAAATGAGCCTTTCATGGAGTAGCAGGCTTGATTAGGACCTATGATGGTATCTGTTGTGCAGATATGTGGGAGACTTGGCACCGTGGTTTGTTGCAGGGGTGTGTGCCTGCTTCAATGTTTCTGTTGTTAGATCTGTAGTTGCTGGTGAGTATCTGTTTAAGATTAGGTGGTTGTCTGTAGGCAAGGAGAGGTCTGTTTCCCAAGGTTTGAGAGAGAGAGGGATCATCTTTTAGAATAGGCTGTAGGTCCTTAATGATCTGTTGCAGAGGTCTGACTTAGGGGTTGTATGTGGTGACTAGTGGTGTTCTGTTGCATTCTTTCTTGGGTCTCTCCTGTAGGAGATGACTCCGGGGAACCTGTCTAGCTCTGTCAATTTGTTTTCTTACTTCCCCAGGCGGGTATTGTAGTTTCAAGAATGCTTGATAGAGATCCTCAAGATGTCTGTCTCTGTCTGAGGGATCAGAGCAGATACGGTTATATCTTAGGGCTTGGCTGTAGACAATGGATCGTGTGGTGTGTTTAGGATGGAAGCTCGAAGGATGTAGGTAACTATACTGATCATTCGGTTTTCAGCACAGGGTGGTGGTGATACGTCTATCACTGATTTGTATTGTAGTGTCAAGAAAGTGGATCTCCTGTGTGGAGTGTTCCAGGCTCAATTTGATGGTGGAGTGGAAATTATTGAAATCTCTGTGAAAATCTTCAAGAGCATCCCTGCCATGTGTCCAGATGATAAAGGTGTCATCAATGTAGTGCAGGTAAAGAAGAGGTGTTTTGGGATAAGACTTGAGGAAATGTTGTTCTAAGTCGCCCATAAAGATGTTGGCATATTGTGGGGCCATGCGGGTGCCCATAGCAGTGCCACTGATTTGGAGATATAAATGATCCTCAAATCTGAAGTGGTTGTGGGTGAGCACAAAGTCGCAAAGCTCAGTCACAAGCTGCGCTGTGTCATCATCTGGGATGGTTCTTCTAATAGCTTGTAATCCATCATTGTGTGGGATGTTGGTGTAAAGAGCTTCTACCTCCACAGTGGGCAGAATGGTGTTTTCAGGAAGTTCTCCAATGGACTGTATTTTCCTCAGGAAGTCCGTGGTGTCTTGAAGATAGCTGGGGATGTTGATAACATAGGGTCTGAGGAGGGAGTCCCCATAGCCAGACAGGCCGGCAGTAAGAGTCCCAATGCCTGAGATGATGGGGTGTCCAGGGTTTCCTTTTTTATGGATTTTAGGTAGTAGACAGAACATCCCTGGCTGTGGTTCTGGTGGTGTTTCTGTCTCTATATATTCTTGTGCTGTCTTAGGGAGTTTCTTGAGTAGGCGTTGTAATTCTTTTTGGTATTCCTCAATCAGGTCACAGGAAAGCGGTCTGTAGAAGGTTGTGTTGGAGAGCTGTTTATAAGTGGTCATAATCCAATTTATTCATGATGACAACTGCACCTCCTTTGTCAGCCTCCTTACTGATCATGTCAGAGTTGTTTCTGAGGCTGTGGATGGCATTGCGTTCTGCAGGGCTGAGGTTATGATGTAAAGGATGTTGTTTGTCCACGATTTCTGCCTTGGCATGGTGGCGGAAACAATCAATATAGAAGTCAAGTCTCTCATTTCGGCCTTCTGGAGGAGTCCATGAAGAATATTTCTTCTTGTAGTGTTTGGAGGAAGGCATCCGAGTGTCAGTGCATTGATCTGTGGTGTTATGGAAATATTCTTTGAGTCTTAGATGACGAAAGTAGGCCTCTAGGTCACTGCAGAATTTTATCTTATGCGTGGCAGTTGTGGGGCAGAAGGAAAGTCCTCGAGACAGAACAGATTCCTCTGCTGGAGTAAGTGTGTAGCTTGAGAGATTAACAGTGTTGCTGGCTGGGTTATAGGTGTCACTCTTGCTTCCTGTAGTGGTGTATAGAAGTTTATATAGTTTGGTATCTTTTTTCTTCTGTAGGAAAGCAAAGTGCGTGTTGTAGATGGATTTTCTCTTCGTTGTGAAGTCCAGCCATGTAAAAGAATGTGTTGTAGGTAGGTTTTCTAAGAAGGAATCTAGTTTTGAGAGTTCATTTTTAATTTTGCTCTGTTTGCTGTACAGGACGCTGATCAGGTGGTTTCTGAATTTCTGTGAGAGAGTATGGCATAATCTCTCACTGTAGTCTGTGTAATATGTCGATTGTAAAGGATTTTTTACCTTCAGTCCATTAGGTATAATGTCCAGTTGTTTGCATTTAGAAAGGAAGATGATGTCTGTCTGAGCGAGTTGTTTCTGTAAGTTGATGGATTTCCACTTCAAACGGCTGTATAAATACAGGTAGTCCTCACTTAGTGACCGGGTTCCGTTCCTGAAACCTGGTTGATAAACAAATTGGTCACTAAACGAGGAGGAGCCCTTACTGGTATTTCAGGCATAATGTACTTTACTGGTAGTGGGTTTTTCAACCATCGGTAGATAGTTTTAATGTCACCTTTGCATCATTTATAACATTTTTAATATATATTTTAAATGTTTTAAGCTCTAATGTACTGAACTTAGTTTGCATAGTGTACTGTAAATATAGGTAATCTGAGAGAGTTGATGCGAGTTCTCGTACATTGCCATAATACCAACTCATCAGAGAGCCGGTCATAACTCTGAGGGGTCACTAAACGAGTAGGTCACTAAGTGAGGACTAGCTGTACAGAACCTAAATTTTTGGCTAAATTTATCTATCTTACAGTATGTACAAATCTAAATAAAACACAATGTTAGTTTACAAGTTGTATCTATATTGCATACATACTATATGCTGGGCTGTGCCTGCTCTGTGAATAATCAGGGTCACAAATGAGTTCAAATTAATGTATATATCTAATATAATGAGCTACTGCCTCCAGACCTCATAATGTTGTTAATTCACAGTAATGATACCAAACTGTATCTTACTTATTTAAAAAATTAAATTATTCAAGATATTTATTTGGATTATTGTAGTGCCTAGGAGCCCTACTCATGGACCAGGATCCCATTAGTATGTGATACTGCATAAACAGAACAAAAGGATCCTGCTCCAAAGAGTTTAACAAAACGAGAAAGAACTCATAAATAAAGACTAAAAGGTGTGTGTGGGGTGGGGGGGAATACAAGGAAACAATGTTCAAAGTTAACCCTTTGAATCCCGAATTAAACCCTGTTTAATTCAAACAATTTTTGTACCCAACAATTATTCCCTTGTAGGAATACTAGGAAAGATGCCTGTTCAGGTGAAATATACATCATGGAGAAACAGGAATTTCTCTGAATATCATAAAAACCACCTCCTTTCCCCAGGAACCAAAGGGGCAGCAGTGTTAGTCTACTTCAGTACAACAAACAAACAAGGAGTCCTGTGGCACTTAGGCACTTAAAGACTAACAAATATATTTATTGCATGAGCTTTCGAGGGACAAAATCCTACTTCATCAGATGCTTTGAAGATTGATTCTTCCCCAGGAAGAATCAATAATGAATGCCTGTCGGTGGAGAGTGTGCAGTAGTCCTTTGTTTCATGTTAGATGGACTTGACACTGTGGTGATTGGGAGTGGGTTCCAATATTTGTAGGACAGTGGCTCCTGGTGTGGTAACTGGGGTTGGAGGTGCTCACTGAGGGACTGTTCTCTACATGACTGGAGATGACATATTCACTTCCTAGGACTGATCACACGCAAGAGACTGGCATGGACTGACTCTGGAGTGAGTGGTCACTGGACAAAGCAGGGTGAATCAGGGTTCAGGAGTGGAGACTGGGGGGGGGGTCACAGCAGCACACCAGACTGGATCTGAGCAGCAACTTGGCAAGTGTCACAGGACTCCTCCTCTGTTTTGGCTTTGCTGGAACAGACTAACATGGCTACCCCTCTGGAACCTTTCTTCCTGGCTTGAAGAAGCAGTTTATTTTTATAGGTTTGGAAGATATCAGATTGCATCAAATAAGCAGGTTTTTCATTGTTTAAAATGCCCAAGGGAAAGATTCTCCCAGCCTTCCTACAAGGGCCTTATCTTACCTTTTCTACAGAGCTTGAAAAATTTACAAGATGTTTCCATGGCTGAGGACTATGACTAGCAGCCAGAGAGATTGCTTGCTTGTTGCAAGAAATGTGTAGATCTTCGCTACTCAACTGTCATGTAATGACTTCACTGTCTTCCCCCTTCTATTTGTTATTTATAACTTTCCCAAGCAACAACAGATAAAACTGTCAGGGTCATTGCTCCCCTTCAGAAATGTAGGGAGAGCTGTGAAACTGTAAGACACTGATCCGTTCTCTTCATTCTGTAGCTTGGGAGATCTATGGCCAGCAGTGGAGACACCACAACTGTCTGTTTTCATACTTAAGCAACAGCTTGACACATTTTATTCATTCAATAGAGCACCTGTGCAGCTAATAATGTTTGGAAACTAAGACAAACATTTTCAAAGACATCCTCATTTCTGCCTTTAAATAACAATGCTGATTTTACGGGATACTGAACACCCATAATGCTTCATGACTTAACCTTTGGCTCCCAAGTATGAAATCTGTACATATTTTTAAAAAAAATCAGATCCTGCGGAGTTGATACCATGAATTCCCTCCACCTGTCAAGAAAACCTAGTGGGTGACTTGATTTTTACAACTTTGCCTCTGAGTCTGCAAATGGTTTTATTTGGTTCTTCATAGGTCAAAAGATACCAGGCCAATTTGTATCTGCTAGCTAAATCTTCAGTAGGGAGGAGGCAGAAAGCCATAGCTTGCAAATCAGCGACAGCAAGACTGAAGGGGTAGCAGCAAGATAGAAGGGGATTCTGATTAAAATTAATAACAGTGTCTGACGGAATGATTGTGACTTTGGCAAAAAAAAAATTAATAAGAGGTCCCTAGTTTCAAAAAGCACGAGAACCACATCTTCTCTAGGCAACTGAGTTTTCATGCTCACAGTACAACACATTTTATCTATGTGCAATGGGTGGGCGTGTTAGTGTATTTTAATCCACCCACATGCAAAGCTGAACAGAAATAGCACCAAAGTAAAAGAACATACAGTACTTACATTACCACTCACAAACTGTGAGTTAACTCAAATCATTGCTCAAGATGAAGAATGCAAAAAAAAAACAAAAAAAAAACCTATAAATACTTCAGGCAACAATCCGGCACTGGGAAGAAGACAGAGATAACCCAATGGGTCTTTCAATCTAATTTCTATAACAACTTTGGATCTTGAAATTTACTTTTCTACATTATTTAAAATGTATACTGATAACTGTATGAATTTAGAACAGAGTTTCCCAAACTTACAAAACTTTTGTCCTTTTCAGGGCTAAATGTTTAATGACTTCCCCCCCACCCCCAATATCTCTGGTTGCAATTATGAACCCAAGAAACATGCCTAATTGCAAACAGACCAAAACAAATGTTTGCATTACCAAAAGTGGACTTAATAAAAGGAACTGAAACACTTTAAAGGTGCTCAAAATTCAGTGCATAGATAAGCAAGACTTGCTGGTGAAAACTGTGCTCCAGCAGGTCAAACTGGGGAAATACACTTTTGTTTCACCTTCAATCAACAGGTTATTGTGACACCTCCATTTTCATCAGAACCAGCAAAGACAAATCTGACTTGCAGATATTTAAAGATAAATTGGGATGAGAATTTTCAAGGTTTCTGCTTCTAAAGCTGGGCTTTCCCCTCCTTCAGAAACAGCCAAAAGGAAAGCTCCTGGCTAGGGAAAGTCATGGCACAGATATGTTTCTGGATGGAGTCTGTCAATGTGTCTGGAAATGCTCAGTCAGGCTATTAATTCAACATCATCTTATGAAGGGACTGGTGAGCCACCTCTTTCTATTCCATAGGTCTCCAAGAAGGAATTCCACAGGTGGTTCTGAAATTCACTGGGATACAGATTTATGGGTCCCTGATAACTGCTAACCAGGTTCTCAGTTTCTTGAAGTCTGATACAACAGGAAATGACTCCATGTTTCCAATCTGTATTCAGGAAATTGAATGCTTTTCTGAGAAGCTTTTCTACTCTATTGTGTACAGGCAGGAAAATTCCTATTTTCATCCCTGGAAAAAAGATTTTCAGATTGTTTAGGTGCCTAATGATGTCAGCAAGGCTGCCTACGTATACCACCCAAAATGAATGATCAAAGCCATGAGCAGGGGAAGTGGAATGATCACTCTGGAAATCTGCACTTCTGCTCTTCATTCACTGTCAGGTTAATATTTTGCGTTCCATGAGCCACCTCACAATTAGTTGCTGGCAAAGGAAACAGATGTCAGCACAGAGCTATGCAAAGAGTCAAGAATGGTCACTGTTTTTATTGCTTCACACAGGACCTGGTAGATCAGTGATGCCCAGGAGTTAAAGTAGGCCAGAACAGCCTGCAACGCCGTTCTGGGGCCCACTATTTTTAGGGGCTCAGCATTCTGGGCCCCCTAAAAATAGAAAATGGTGCTCAAATACCGCGTTCTGGGGCCCGCCATTGAAAAATAGCAGGCCCGGAACGCAGTGTTCCAGTTTCATTTTCTATTTTTAGGGTCCCAAATGCTGATTCCCTAAAAATAGCAGGCCATGGAATAGCATTCTGCTGCATCCCAGCAGGCAAGGGAGGGGGGCAAGCTCCCCTTCGCATGCACAGGCTGCAGTTTCCCAGCCCAGTGTGCTGCCGGTGAATACCGGGGTGGATTTTGGGGGTGAGTATTGGGGGCTGAGGTGGATTTTGAGGACAGTGGAATGGATATTGGGGGCAATAGCCGGGTGTGGGAGGGTGGCCTACTCAATTAAGAGGGTTCCAGGGCTCTCCAAATTATACTTTAATCCTTGATGATGCCCACCCTTTTAACAAACAAACCTTGTATGGGCCAAAAGATTCTACCTTTTTTTTTATCAGATTTAAAGTCACCTGTATTGATTTATATTTTAAATTTAGCTTGTTTTGTAATATTTAGAAAGATTATTTCTACATATAATATTGTCTGTTTTCATGCTTGTGTAAATTCAAATGATGTAAACATAGCGACAAAATGTTAATGAATCAGCCATTAGTATACTGTGTTGATCAATCCAAAACAATTTTTTTTTTAATTTTCTTGTGGAGAATTTGAAATGTTTAGAGTTTGTTTCAATTGGGAATAAAGCCACATTTCAAAATCCTCTGTGAAACTAAATTCCATCCTCCGCACAGCTCTCGTTCTGATGCACCTTTCCAACAGAACCATCAGAAATGTACTTCACAAACACTTGGAAGCTGCGCAGCATCTCAGATAACTCATCAAGTTGAAATGCTAAGCAGTCACTTTTCTTGGATTAGGAAATCTGTTGCTTTCAGACACTCTAAGCCATTAACACTAGTATATGAAGTGAATCAGTGTTGTTTGACAGAGGCACTGCTTGCCATTTGGTAGCTGCTTCAGGTCCTAGAAGTTTTGATAACATGAATATTAAGGAGGCAAGGGTTTTCTGTAGTTATATAGAATCATAGGGTTCAAAGGGACTTCATGAGGTTATCTAGCCCAACCCCCTGCTAAAGGCAGAACTACTCCCACTAAATCATCCCAGCTGGGGTTTTGTTTAACCAGGCTTTGAATGTTTCTAAAGATGGAGATTCCACCAACTCCCTAGGTAACCCATTCCAATGCTTCACCACCCTCCTAGTGAGAAAGAATGCATGCTTTATAAAAATACCAGATAATTTACCTCATCCACTACCAGTTTGAATAGATCAGATCCTTTGATTTTTCAAGGTTTCACGTTTGTTCCCCCAAAACTCCCCAGATTCATCTTTCTGTGATGGATGCTCAGTTGCCAAAGTTGAAGGCTTCACACTCTTTCATCTAGCACTTCAGAACACAGTGTGGTTTCAAACCATCTGATTCAAAGCCACACATTAGCTTGCTTGCTTTCTCAGATGTCTCTGGAACAAGGTATCACTTTTCTAGGCACAAAATGTTCCATCTTTCTGAACAACACACAGGCTAGAAATGAACTCCAAGACAGACTGGATAATATGGTTAGAAGAGGCTCTCATTGTCCATTTACGGCTGACATTTCTGATATTCAGGGCAGTGATATGTTTTGCCATGGTCTGTGAGCACAGGTATTTTGTGTTGTACAAAGTAGATGACATAGTTAATATGGCTTGTACTGTTTTGTGACAGGTAAATCCAGGTGCACACACACAGGTACGAGTTTCCTGTTTAGTTGCAGAGGCTATACCAATCACTGACTTCTTGCACTAATATGCACTGACAATCTAGCTAGAGTTATAAATTCAGAGTATAGCAGCTTTAACACAGAGGTCTCAAATATGTGGCCCGTGGGCCACATGCGGCCCCTAAAGCTATTTCCTGTGGCTCGCAACACTACTATCGTAACTGATATTTGCAATATCATTGTATGAAAAGGTTTCAGTGGTGCAGCCCTTGGGCCAGCGTACTAGTCCTCATGCAGCCCTCATGGTGATTTGAGTTTGAGACCCCCTGCTTTAATGGGATACCCCATGATAGTGCTTTATGCTGTATAACAATTAAAAAAAAATAATCGTGTGTGTTAGATTTTCTGCACGACCTGCCATGGATCTCTCCCCTACCTTTCCTCTTCACTGCCCTGCAGCTTGCCCAACCCATATTTTGGGAAACCTTGATGTAAAAATTTCCAGAGGGGTAGCTGTGTTAGCCTGTGTACAGCAAAAACAATGAGAATCCTGTGGCACCTTAAAGGCTAACAAATTTCTTCAGGCATAAGTTTTTATGGGCTTCAACCTACTTCATCAGATGCATCTGTTAGTCTTTAAGATGCCACAGGACTCTCATTGTTCTTGATGTAAAACATTCATTAGAAAAAGTCACTTCGCAACCAAAATATTAACTGGTGTTTTTCAATTTTTCACAGCCCATTAAAGTACAGGTCATGTCTGAAAGCTAGCAGAACCTTTGATAACATAATCACATGGCTATTTTATAGCAAATGGCTGTGTAACAATATCAGCAGGCATCCACTACCGAGTTTCTGTCGCTCAATGAACAGTACAGTACAGTAATTGAATTTCAGTGAAATCTAATCATGCCTTCAGAACCAAAGCTGTTTAAGAAAATACCTAACTAAGAAAGGTAAATAACCAAAACAACTACTTACCTTGTATATAAACAATCTTCATAATGTAGGAAGGTTTGGTTTTTTTTAATTGAAACTGATGCTTCCAACAGAAGCATGAAAACACTGACATAAGAACGCATGGGAAAATCTTCTATCATATTTAAAAAACAAATTGGTCCCTATTAAAATTCCAATCACTACTTTCCAAGCGTTGGCTTCTTGATGCTCTACTGCTTTTCAATTTCACAGTAGGTAGCAGTGCATGGCAAATGGTCAGGAATTTGTGACGTGACAGTAAACAAGCCCAAGACCAAGCACCATTTAAATGCACGTGTGGAAAAATATGCACAATTTTTTGATCTACAGAAGAGCCCCAAACTGAAAACTTTACCTGCATGTATTAGATGTTTTAATACAACAAATAAGAGGTATCATATAACAGACGGATCATCAAGTGTTATTAGTTCACACACTAAATTTTAATTATCTTAATTCCACTGCAAAACAATTAAAACCTCGACTTTGCAGTTTGTTGTTAATAGGGTAAGTTCTGCTTTGATTTACATACACACAAAACCCACAATTGTTAAGGGGTCTGCATGGATGTAACAGAGAGCAGAATTTCCCTCAAAAGGCATTCAATACAATGGAAAGTTTATTCAACAGTTTTACATACTAAGATTCCAGTGCTGTTATTTTAATAAATATGTGACAAAAAGAAAACATTGTATCTTTAAAAACAACATTAATTAGAAATTGAAAAATAACTTACAAGCTGCTCAGACTTTACACCGTATAGTTGTATCGTCTTTGCCACGTTTTTTGAAACAGCTAAAGTGAGGTTTGGATCCACAGCAGCCACATTTAGCTCACTGGAAACAAAAGTGGCAGATATTAACTAAAACTAAATAGTACTGATTGTAACAAATTTACTATTAATAACTAGCAACGAGGCATGTCAGACTGGGAGAGAATAGCATAATACAGTCAAAACTCTCTGAGGCACAGTGGTTCAGTTCACAGTTTAACAAGTCTGTTCACGAATTTCATGTGCTGAATGTATCACTTTCCTTTCTAATGCTAAGGAAGAACCCACACTGAGTAAATTTGAGACTGCAACATGTATAGTAAAATGATAATATTCTCACTGGGTTCAAAGTATTGACTTGACTGCACTACTTGGGAAGCAGAATCTGGCAGAGGTAAGCACACAGTTATTCACAGATGAGATAATGGAAATAAACTGTGCAGAGAGTCCAAGGTGTCTTTGTCAAAATTAATAGAATTTATTGTTAAGGACAATATGCAGTACTGTGGACCAAAAAGGGTGAGAGGGAACAAACTGAAGAAAACAAGAAATTATGGTTCAAATCACTCCATGAAAATCCCTGTGAGGATGATGTACACTGACTCCTTGGCAATATTCTCCCCACCTTCACAGAACCCCCGTACTGCAGAAATCTAGGGGGAAGGATGGAGATATTTATCCACGCAGCAGTGCCACACTGCAGATCATACCGCCAAGGATTGAGGGAAACATAAGGTTCCATAGAATGGGGAAACATCACCCATGGAGAACTTCACAACCTGGACAACTCAGCTGTCCTGCCCTTTGTGAAGTTTTCCTAGTTCCTCTGCAAGATGGGGTATCAGGTCCTGTAGCTACATGCAATAGAGTCCAAAACAGGGACATTCACACTGAGTCTTAGGAGTTGCAAATGACTCAAGGTCTTTCCTGCTACTCTTTGTAGCACATGATATTAAAACACTGTTAGTTTAGTATTAACCAATCTAGGTTATTAACCAGTCAGGATGTTTTTACTGTATTATTAACCACTGAAGAACACCGGGTCAGTCATTTTGCTATAAGAATAATTATATAGTGAAATGAAACGGTGAATTCACCCTCCTATGGCTTTTTTGGGTCTCTCTGATTGTTAACTTGGCCTCTGATCCACTGAAGTCTGAATACTACTAGTCTGAACCCTGAAATGAGATGAGCACTTATAGTTCCCAAGGAATTCAACAAAAGTTGTAGAAGTTCAGCATTTTTCACAATTTTATCACATCCAGTGAATTGCACAGAATTCTACCTACCCACTTGTTTGGACCAGTCCTTGCTAAATAGACTAAATAATGATCTCAGAAACCAATGAAACTTTTCCATTTGCAATTTAAACATTTCCGTTTACTTTTTTTGTAAATAGGATATTCCTCTTCATTTACTACTCTTGTGATTTCTTTTTCTTTCTTTCTCCAACAAACTGTTTTAATCAGGGACTTAGTTTAAAGCCAAGCAAATATCATGTCCCCTTTGGCACATTCAGAATTATTTCATTGTAACACATTGGTACTAGATTTAAAATCCAGCTGAAAAACACTTCATGTGAGCAAAATTACTTATATGCATGCAGGCCCCATATGAATATTCCAGAATTACAACAAAATGCACAAATGAACCCTAATTTAATTTCAGTGCTAATAACCTGTATAACTGAAAAGAAATTAAACATTTATTGTTAATGAATTTTCATTTCCAAAATTTTAATTTAGGAGAAAAAATGGACATGGTACAGATTACACATTGCAATATATTATAACCACTTACCTTGCTATAGTTTTAATGATGCTGTCAAGTTCATCAGGGGAAGGAGGATTCCGACCCCCAGGGGGAAACACAAGGTTGATGGGGTCAAAGAGTCGAGATAATGATTTTGACAAGTAAGCAGCTTCATAAGGTTGCAATGAGTCTTTCAAGGCTTTCTCTGAACTGTGGGCATAAGAGAGCATTATTATTTTTTAAAGTTAAAATATATAGTAGCAAATTGAGGCTGGCACTCCTTTGGAGCTTATAAACTCTGCAGCATCCAGAAAGTGATGTCTAGCACTCAGGAGATCATTTTTTCTTTGAAGCAAATAGCTGTTCACTTAGCCACCCTGCGTAGTTCACCATAGGTCTGCGCACTAGCTGTCCTGAGCTCTGTTATATGAAACAACTTTGGCATTCCTGCATCAAGTTATTCTTGAGATGTGCAAAATTAAAAACATTGGGAAGGTTTTCAAAAGGTGGGACTGATCATTTTTTTTCCCTTTGCTGTCACATATCTCATAATATGGGAGGGCCTAGGGGCTGGAGCCCCAACCAGAATATACTAAAGAAAAATGCTTCTCTGACATGGGGCTATCTATACAAAACACAGTGCTGACTTCAATATTATATTAACTATTAAAACAACATTTAATATTCTTCAATCATTCCAGCTCCTGTTAGTAAAAATAATTCAGTAGCTACTATGTGATTCTCTACCAGGAATTATGACTTTCATACTTATGAACAATAGGATAAATGTGTAGGGTGGGGTTTTCAGAGGGCTGAGTGCTGACCTTACTTTGTTTTCGCTGAAGTCAATGGTAAAACTCCCATTGATTTCAATAAGAACACAGTTAAACCCATGCAAAGCACTTTTGAAAAATCTTATCCTATATATTTATCCAATTGCTCATAATAGATCTGCTCACCAATGTCACATTAATCATCTCCATGTTTAACATTCAAATAATGTATATTCTAGAATATAAAAGAAATATGATCAAGAATCATTAAGAACTGAGCATTTTCCACTCTGCAGTGATTGTGGTACCACTAACAACAGGAAGAAGCTACAGAAACTGCAGGTACCCAGAGAGGCAAATGATGAGTTTTAGTAATTCCTATTTGCTCTTGCTACAGCTACACATAGATGTAAAGACAAAACTAGAAGTACCATTAGCAGAAGAATTG
Organism: Podocnemis expansa; assembly: GCA_007922195.1. Taxonomy (NCBI): domain Eukaryota; kingdom Metazoa; phylum Chordata; order Testudines; family Podocnemididae; genus Podocnemis; species Podocnemis expansa. The sequence continues at coordinate 1,061,358 of ML682010.1, forward strand.
TGAATGACAAGGCAATGCAATGCAGCTAATTATTTAATCTGACAGAAATGACAGAGATCCAAAACATGAATCTTCATGTGTCTTCATTTTATTTAAAAAAACAAACCACACACAAAAACTAGTTGACAGCATGACTGCTGAAAAAGCCATTACAATTCAAGTAGAGCCCTGCAAACCTGCAGATATCTGCCTTATATCCACATCCGCGGATACAACATGGATATCCGCAGACCATTTCTTGCGGCTGCAGGTCGGATACAGATCCACATATTTTTATCTGCATAGAGCTAGAGCCCAGCAAATATGCGGATATCCATGGATATCCGCATTATATCCGCATCCATGGATACAACACGGATATCCATGGACCACTTCTTGCAGATGCAGGTCGGATACGGATCCACTTATTTGTATCCGTGCAGGGCTCTAAATTCAAGCTGTCCTGTAGGAGATAGGGGTTTCCTGATTTGTGAAATTGAAAAGCCCTGAGCTCTTGTCTAAAAACAACCCCCTTTTTGCAGAAAGGGTGCCATATAAATGCATTAGAAGAGTATGATTTGTAAAATACTCTAATTTGCTGCAGTCTGTTCCAGAAGGACCTTGCTGGCATGCTCTGAAAGGTGTTGGAGGACCAGTGCAATTTGAGTGGCCTGACCACTGTTGTAAAGGACCAGCATAGCTTTAGCTGCTTGCTTGGCTGTTTTGACCCCTCTAGCTGACATCTTCTGGTTGGCAGAGATCAATAGGATCACTGAATAACCTTGTGGATGCCACAGTTTCTGCATACCACAGCACATAACGAGGAGAAATACACATGTATGCTTGCAGCCACACACAGACAACAGTAATGGAAATAACAGCTTACCCTTGAACATCTGAGGATACATTCTTTTTATTGCCAAGGAACATATTTTTATACCACCCTCTCTATTACCAAATGTTGTTCTGATGACCCCAATTCCTATGGTGAGAATGGATCATAGTTAAGGGTGAGAACCCAGTTTAGGTAATTAGCACATATGATAATGAGTAAAGAGGTAATTAAGTGAAGACTCTTTGTGGAGGAGTATAAAAACATTATTTGCACAAAAGGGCATGATCCATCAATACCTGATTCCATGGGAGGTGCTCCCAGTTGGACCAGAGGCCACTAGCTCCCTGGTGGGGCCCCTGAAGAAAGCTGTTCTTATATAAACAACAAGGAGTTGTGTGGCACTTGAAGACTAACCGATTTATTTTTTGCATGAGCTTTCGTGGGATAAGATCCCACTTCCTCAGATGCTTCGAAGATGGGTGAACTTACAGAAAGGAATGAAACTAAATGCAAGGGGGTGTAAAACATAGGATCAGGTCATAAAGTAACAGCAAATCAGAGCTGATCCTATGTTTTACATCCCCTTGCATTTAGTTTCATTCCTTTCTGTACGTTCACCCATCTTCGAAGCATCTGAGGAAGTGGGATCTTCTCCCACGAAAGCTCATGCAAAAAATAAATCTGTTAGTCTTCAAGTGCCACACAACTCCTTGTTGTTTTTTCACTGGACTAGACTAACATGGCTATCCATTTTAAAAATGTTCTTATATAGCCTTCTGAGTGGCTGCTTAGGCCTCCAGGCTTAGTAAGTGTGATATACTGTAGTTAATTTTAGGCTTTGATGTAACTAGGAGATCTGTGGAAAACCTTGCACATTAAACCTTATTGATCTGCAAATTGGGTGTACTCACTGATCTTCACACTGATCACTAGGCTCCATATTAATAAAAGGAACTAGAAAGAGTATAGAGCACATCAACAAGGTCTACATAGGACAGTTAAAACATAACACATTAGACCACTTTACTAATCTTATCACTCCAACGCATTTTGCTGCACCCAGTAAAAAAGGCCTGAGGCTCTAGGGCTCTACAGTTATTTCATCAGATACAGCAGCTCGTGCTAAACATACTCATAATCCTGTTTCTTTTGCAAGAAAATGTCCTGTGCATCTTCCTCCATCTGGTGCAGTTCAGCAAAGAGATCTGTATTTCCACTTGCATTAAAATTTCTTTGAATATTTTGACTGTACTGTTGTAGGCGCTTCCACAAGTCATTATAAAGCCTCAATAGTTTTGGGTATTCTCCTTCAAATGCTTGCTTCAAAAACATAGATGCTGAAAAACAAAACAATAAACAGCATTAATTATGATCTCCCAAACTAGCCCCTTTGATTAAAAAAATAAACAGTACGCACCTTAGAACTTACATCACCAAGTTCATATACAAGAAAACTGAAGTATTACTGTAACTACAATTAATATCACTGTTGTAATACATCACAAATATAGGCAGGTAACAAATGTGAGTATCTAATATACTGTAATGCAGTGGTTCTCAACCTGTGGTCCGTGAACCTCTGGTGGGCTGCGAGGGACTGGTGTGGGTGTGGGAGACAAATAATTATTGCAGGTAAATGTACTGTGATGAGTACAATATGTTTGTGAGCGAGCATAATAAATCATTAGAAATAACCACATTTTTAATACTCCTCAATATACAAGTTTGACTCCTGTCAGTCATAGACCATGTTAAAAATGTTTAAAACAGTTTGTTTACATGGTGGCCCATAAAAGCTTTTGATTATGATGTAGTGGTCCACATAAAGGGAAAGGTTGGGAACCGCCGCTGTGATGCATCCCTTCACAAGCTGAACCTTAAACATAAAAGCCTTCCCTTCTACAGTAAGTTTGCCACCTATGGTATACGGCATTTCATGACCAACTATTGTGGTGAGCATTTCAATCTTTCTGATCACTCCACTGATGATTTACTAATCGCTGTGCTCAGACAGATGAACACCAGATCAAGGCTTCAAGGAGAAGCGGCTGAGACCAAATTTATTTGCAAATTTTATTGCATTGCTTCAGGGCTTAACTTGAACTTTATCATCTCACGGTCACTGCTGCCCAGGTTGCCATTAACTTCTATGTCCCCAATCAATTCTTCTCTGTTTGTGAGCAGCAGGTCAAGAGGTGCAAGGCCCCTAGTTGGTTCCTCCAGCATTTGTACCAGGAAGTTGTCCTCAACACTCTTCACAAATGTACGGATCTTCTGCTGTCTCATTTTACTTCACTAGTACCATGCTGCTTTAAAAATCACTCTTTCTTTTTAAAATGTTTTGGTGAGAAATGCTGCTGCTTTAGTTTAAAAAATAATATTCAAGACATTTGAAGTTTCTTACATATTTCAATGTCAAATATACAGTTTCCTCTACACAGATTATTTAACAAAAAGCAAAACAAAAAACAAAAAAACAAACAAAAGCTGGCTACATATGCATGGACCACGGCCTCAAAACTCACATGCACTGAAAAAATAAAACAATATTTACAACGTAAACATCCTGCTTTTACCAAGCTTTTCTTTAAAAATAAGTCTAACAGGTTTAAGTAGCAAAACACTGGTGTTTGATTAATATTTGTGTGTGAAATTGCTTACAGGATAGAAAAGTTATCTCACTATTGAAATACAAATTGTTCCTATTGCTGCCACAGTTTTCCAGTCATAGGCCTGATCATGCAAACACTTACGCACATGCCTAAGGATAAGCACATAAGATTACAGTGTTTGCTGGATCATATGAATTTAGGTTCCTTTGTTAGAGACAATGTGTTAAGACAATCCGTAAAACAAACAAAACATCTAATATAGTTGAATAAATTTGCTTCTAGAATCACCTAGTTACTTAGCAACTATTGAATGGAAACCAAGCAGCTACTTCTTCAAAATAATAAGGCTGCTGTAGATCACTGTTGGCCCAAATTTTATCATAATACCTGAGCCCGCAGAGACAAACGAGTGCAGTGCTTTATTCATGTGCACTAAGGTGAGGTATATGCAAGCTTCATGACTATAAAGGATATTTTTGTGAATACACCAACAGTATTTAACTCTGAAAATTCAGCCAGTTGCATGTCATTCTGTTATTTACTGACAACAGTGCTGTCTCATATTCATGACTCATCCTTGATTTAGCATGACAATTGTACAGCATATTTTGCATGTGTATCTAGAACCCTCGTTCAAGTTTTTCAAAAAGTTCAACTTTGCTTTTAGGTGCTCAAAGCAAGTTGCCAGATTCTGAAGACTGCAAATAATATAAAAATATTGTTCTTTTAATTTGGTTAATGTTTATGGTTTTGGCTGACCCATTCACTTTTAGCTTATTGAAGTATAATCCACAATTTCACAGATCTCTCCTCTCTACCTTGCCATTACCAAAGAAGGATATTTTTATATTGGATTGCAAATATTAAATAAAGCAAAGTCTGTATTTTTCTGAATGCACAATAAAAAAAATATGGAGACAAATGTAATGAACACAAATACATCTATCCTCAGTTATAAAACTATATGTACAAAGAATAACAGCAGATTTACAGCCACTGTTCTGAGAAGCCATCATAGCTGCAGCTTTGATAGCAGGAAATAACAAGCAAAGGTTTAATGAACTGATATAACATCAGACTAATTCTAAAAGAATTCACAAATGACACATGTTAGATAGAGAACTTACAGTCTGTTGCCATCTGAAATTGAGAGGAAAGAGTCTCAGTTACTGCAGTCCAAAACGTGTACAAAATATCTGACTGGCCTTCCTGGAGGGGGGGAAAAAAAGAGAAGAAAAGTTAAAAATATGCCCTAGGCCTTGCAAGTGCATACATCACATCACAGTACATTGGCTAGAAAAAGATTCCCTGAACATCCCAGCTTTTTTAATGTACTCTGTCATGAGCCAGTCTATGCCTCCAGTCGACGAACCCACCAGAGTCCAATGGCTCGGGTCTTTGTTGGGTTTCTTTTGCCTGGGTAGTAGCCAGGCTCCACGATCAGCGTTCCTTTAAGAACCTCCTATTTAGGGTTTGGATGGCCCAGCGGCCACAGGTCTTTATAGAACTGCCTGCGCCTAGTGGTTAGTGTTTCTATAAATTGCCCCCCCCCCTCACACTTGGGGGTGGGAAGGTATGGCCTAGTTGCCAAAGTTTTTATAGAAGTCCCCTTGCTCAGGGGTAGCAAGGCCCCGCAGCCTGAGGCTCTGCTGGGTGGCAAGAACCCACTGGGGAGCATCAGCAAGATGCTTCCTCTCAGGTTAGCCATTCACCCCTGACTCGGCTGAGTGGCTGGCTTTTATACCTTGAGCATGCCCAGCAGATGCAGGGGGTGGAGCCTGTTCTGCCTGGAGAGTTTCCTTAACCCTTGTCTCTTCAGTGTGGGGCTGCTACACCCTGTCACATACTCCTACTTGATATTTATTAGAACACAATATACAAAAAAAAGGCAAAATATGAAAGTTATGGTCATCAGTAGAGGGGGGCTAACTGGTGTGAGCAAACAAAAATAAATGCAGCCCTTAAATGAAGCCTTTTTCCTGGGTTTGGGAGATCTCCTCCCAGAAGGCACTTTGTGCTGGCAGTGGCTCTTCTAAAGACATGGGTGAGGGTGGGGAGATATAGTTCAGAATCTCCAGAACCTCACAGGAAAGTGAGAGCTATTTCCCCTCTCTCCTTGTGAAGGAGAGATCCACATACTAGAACTTCTGGAGTATGATGCACTCTGTGGTATAATTTCCAAGGATGCCCAGATGAGAATTCATACTAAGAGACTACAATCAAACCCAGAGGTAAAACCACAGACAGGGGTTGCTGCCAGGAGGGAATAGCAGAGTACCTAGCTATTGCCAACAAGGCAGACAAGAAGGAGGGGAACAAAGAATCTTTACAGAAGTGGTCAATAGCTGGAGCTTTCATGCCAAAGTGGCAATACCAGGTGATACATGAAACTGGGAATGAGCTGGTACTGGGACATGGTGCCTGGTGCCTTACTGGGTGCCAGAGAGCTACTTCTTGGACCTTAGGTTACCCTTGTCTACATCAGAATGAGAAGACTTCTACATTTTAGAACTAGAACCTGGCAACACTGACCTGGATCTATGCCTCTGAGGGGAGCAGTGCTCTTTTCATCCACTGATCCTGGACTTTTTATCATTCTTGGAGGAGGATTTCTGAGAGATGAGACCCTCACTTCAGAACTAAGAGCTGAGAGCTGGTAGGAGCAATTTATGAAAAGGACTGCTCAGGATGTTCAGTCCCAGCCATTCCAAGATTTCTTCAGCAAAAACTACTTAAAGTGAGCCTCTATCATCTTGAATACTCTGTTTCAAACAGCACATCTCTCAGGAACATGCACTTTACAGAACAGCAGGTATCTCCAGCGGTTAAAGTAACGGGGAATGCCCTGGGATGCTGCTCCAGAGCCCCATATATTCAGGGAGCCAGCATTCCATCCCCCCTAAAAGTAGGGGAACACCTCAAAACGCTGCATTCCGGGGCCCCCCAAAAATAGAAGGGTGCACCAGAACACAGCGTTCCAGCGTGTTCCCCCAGGCCTGTGGAAGGGAGGGGCTGTGGGCGTGAAGAAGAGGTCGGTATGGTGGGCTGAGGAGGGCTGGAATGGGGCAGGGAGCTTAGGGAGTGGGGACTGGGGCTGAGAAGGACATGGGGAAAAGGATCTGATGGCAGTAGGTATTCTAGGGCAGTAGCTGGGGTGGGGGGGCAGGTGTTTGGGGCAGTACCTGGGAGGTCAGGTGTTTGGGGGGCCAGGACCTGCATGAGGCAGGGCTGGAGCTGCATGGGGGGGCCTGGAAATTTAGGAGGGATCCAGGTCCCGCCAAATTATACTTTAACCCCTGGATATTGGAGGCAGTAGCTGGGGTGGGTGAAGGGGGACTGCAACGGTGTGGCGGGGGGCTACCAGTTTAAGAGGGTTCCAGGGCTCCCCAAATTATACTTTAACCCCTGGGTATCTCCCTTGTTTAGGGACAATACTACCTCACAAGGAAAAGAGTGTTTAAAATCTGGGGTCCTTTATTTTCCCATAAGGGCTTGACTCAGTACTAGGCAAGTTTCAGAGGGAAAATAAAATTTAAGGGAAAAAGGAAACTATGAAAGAAGAGATGAGAAAAGACTAAGTGACGGATATCTGCAGGTATTCACTATTTCTGTAGAAAAGGGGATCAAACAGAGAAAGTTGAACACTCCCTAAGGGCCTGTTTACACTGACAGTTAATTTGGATTAAGTCAGGGCACATAGCTACATGTGTAGGCACAGGCAGTAAGAAGGAACTAAAGGGAGGCTGGAATCACACCATCCTTTACGACTTTTGTGGAAGGCATGAGGACATAATGGGTGCATCTGCACTGAAAAAAACCCAATGGCTGGCCTGTGCCAGCCCACTCAGGCTTGCAGGGCTGTTCTGTTGCTATGTAGGCTTCTTGTGACAATTTTTGGAAACATGAATTATTATGTAACTGTTTAATTCCATTATGCAAACACATAGGGACCTGATTTATTTAAACTGTTGAAACAACAAACAACACAATAGATAAAGGTATCACATGCCCTACCTTGCACACAATCTACACTGACTGTATAATAGACAGAATTTTAAAAAGCATCAAAAAATTCCCATTTGTGTGTGTTTATAACATCAGAGGGGTCCACAGTGGAGTTACCATGAGCCTTGAATAGGAGGCTGTGCATGGCTGTACTTCTTCAAAAGCAGCCTCAGACATTCACAATGCAGGCCCTTTTTCCTTTGCGCTCCAGTGGGAAGTGAGCTGTCCCTGCCATGTATGTGACAAAGCTTACCTCTTCCTCCATGCCAGCTCACCCGTATCGGCCCAGGCATAAGTGGAGTGGAATCTAGGATCTACCCACCCTCAAACCATCTATGAAATGAGTAGCAACTCTGTACTGGTTGCTTCCTCCCTTTTGCACAGACTGGTGATCAAGGGTAATCTTAGCAAATCTAGGGCCCTGGGCATAAGTCAAGGATGGGGCCACTCCATATTATGGGGGGGCCATCTTTGACTTGCCCTGCAGCTTTGGGGGGTGGGCCCTTCCTACTCCCTGTGGGTCCTGCCCTTTACTTTCCCCTGGCCCGTGCCTCTCCTCTAGTCTCACTGCTGGCCCACCACCTCCTGCTGGTTCCCACTGCTGGTCCCTGTTTTCCCCAAGGTCTCATTGCTGGCCTTCCCAGGACTCTCCCCAGGCCCAGGCCTGCCCCCTGGCCTCCCACAACTCATCTGGGTTGGCTGTCTGCAGCTGTGGGCACCGTAGCTCCTGTCCCGACTGCTTTTGCCCTGGCCGTCTGCCAGCCAGTGCACCCACCCCCACAAGCTCAGACCCTGGGGCAATTGCATACTCTGCCCTATAGTTAAAACTGCCTCTGCTGTTGATGCAGGTAGCCCACAAAGAGGAACAAGGATGTGCCTAATTCACCCATGTTTCCCAGTGTGGATCTGTAGTTGCTTATCATTCAGAATTAAGAAAGTAAATTCTTGGACGCATTAACCAATTCTTAGATATGGTTATGGAGTATTTGGAGACTTCATTTGTTTTGTCTGCTTTGCTCAACAGGAAGGATTTTTATGCAGGCAATTCATCTGATACTTATGCTTGTATTTTATGTAAAATATTTAGTCCACTTTTCTCCAGCAAGCAAAGATAATTCTAAATATTATTTAATAATTCAAAAATAGCAAAATATAAAAATGTCTTTGGTGTGTTTTAATTTGGTACAAAAGTATCAATGTCAAACTATTCACTTCCTCATTTCACATTTACTGTGTGAAAACTGCTTTAACTAAATGGTGTTTCACCACCACTTCTACTGTACATTAATTAGCTTTAACATTTTCAAACCCAAACTGGAATAAAGATTGACAGTGAAGTTTGTTAATTCATTTCCTAAACAATCTAGTCAAAGTGGGTAAAAATTACTTTAAAACTGCTTCTTTTTATCACAGTGATCACCACATAGATTCATAGACTTCAAGATCAGAACGGGCCATCAAAATCATTTATTTTGACCTCCTATACATTGCAGGCCACAGAACCTCATTTAAAGACTTCAGGTTACACAGACTCCATCATTTCTACTCGTTTAAACCTAAAAGTGACTCATGCTTTATAAGACAACAAAAAAAAACCCAGGGTGTCTGCCAGTCTGATGGGGTGGGGGAGTGGGAATTCCTTCCTGACCCCAAATATGTTGATATGTCGATCAGTTAGAGCCTGGGAATGTTGGCAAGACCCACCAGCCAGATACCTGGCAAAGAACTCTCTGTAGTTACTCAGAACTTTCCCCATCTAGTGTCCCAATCACACGATACTAGAGATATCTGCTATTAGTAGTCATAGATCGGCTACACACCATTGTAGGCTGTCGCATCATACCTCCCCCTCCATAAACTTATGAAGCCGAGTACCTTTTGTTGACATTCTCAGCAGAGAGACCAAGGATCAAATGGGACTGGAGAAAGACAAGTCCAATGAAGCCTTACAGGTGGTCTCACAAGTTCTAATTGTCTGATTGAGCTTGATAAATCCCAGGCTCAAATAACACACTCTTAATTTAGCATCTGACAAAGCGGGTTGAGCCCACAAAAGCTTATGCCCAAAGAAATTTGTAGTCTTTAAGGTGCCACAGGACTCTTGTTTTTCCTGTACAGAAGGACTAACATGGCTACCCCTCTGATACTCTTTTTTGTGCAGCCATTTGCACAACAGCCAATAGTGTACTAACTAAGCATTCAGCCACCAGTTTCCATTTTTGCATCTTGCATCAACTGCCTTATTCAGGGGATGAATGGTGCTCATGGAATGAATCAGAGTTATGCAGCAAATGAGGCTGCTGTCTAAGACCCCAAAAATTCAGTGGCATTCTGTTAAAAATATAGGAAGAGAAACTGAAAAAAGAGACCCATAGAAAATCCAAAGGTATTAAAAAAAAAAACCCGTGTTTAAAACTTCACACCATTTGACCACCCACATTTAGAGAAAACCAGAAATTTATGCCCATTTTAAGACCATTTTAGAAAAAATTTCTAACTATGGAGTCACTACCTGGCTTCCATAACAGAAAAGTGCACGACTCCCTCTGACACTGAAATGCAGTTACTTTAGGAGTGAAAATAGCAACCGATTAAAAGTACATAGAGAACTATACAGCAGTTTATGGCAGGAACTAGAGAACAGCGTATCCTACTCAAACTCCAGGGGGTATTTAAGTAGGCAGACTATAGTTACCAAAATTGGCATTTGGACAAGACATCACAAATATTCTGACTCGTGAGAGAAATGCCACAATATCTTCAATGACATAAGAGCACTGAAACCATTTTTTAAAAACAAGGATCTAGAATTTCTTCTCTAACAATATTGTGTTGTCTTATCTGCTTGCTTGTGTTTTGCTCCTTTCTATTTAAAGGTGTGAAATCAAAAGAAAGCTTTAAATTATTAACTCAGAATCTTAGAAAAAGACTATAAAATATGGTCATTTAGGAAAGGCGTTAATAGGGATGCAAATATTTTTCTAAAATAAGATGAACAAACGATCTGTATCAATTCATTTCTTTCAGAATGTTGCATTTTTCATTAAAAGTGATTTTATTTACAAGAGTAGCATATGGTGCGCAATGCTCAGTATTTCCATTGGCTGAGGATCACAGAAAAAAATCATATGTATTATTTAAATGAATTATCATTTTTTAATCTTTTAGAAAGTACGCAACTCCATAAACTGGGGATGACTCAGAAGTAGGGAGGGTTTCTCAGGGTCAGCAGGAGAAAGACAAATTTTGGCCCTTTAAGGGTTGCCTCCTCTCCTTTTTTTCATGCCCCACTTTTAGGCAGTCAATTTCCTCAATGTTGGGGCAGTCAGTACTTCTTGGCAGGAGAGATGTGTAGTGTTAGCCTGTGAGTCTATTGGCTCCCATACACCAAAATGGAGGGTTTATAAGCCCATCTCTCTAACCCATTTGCCATTCTGCAGTCAAGACCACCACCTCTCACCAGTGCCCTTGGGAACTAAGATTAAAGCAGGTTTGGGGCCTTCCTCTCAGCAGCCCAGGCACTCAGAGAGTAGGTTAGGCTGTAAAATGTGTGGGTTTGCAAACTGGGTAGTCCTCAGAGAAGGTGCTTGTTCAATAGAAGTTCCCAATAAACTAAAACTGAGGTAGGAACAGAAGCAGGTGTGTTAAACTGTCAGAGCAGGAACTGGTTTAAATCTGAAGTTTTCCTGAACTTGGTAACTAAATAACCAAACACACACAGCTTGCACAAGCCCCACTGCTTCTGAATCTCTCTGCAGCAGACACCAGACTTTCCTGCTACTGCATCCACACTTGCTCCCTAGACCAGAGCTGCCCCTTTTGACCCCGTCAACAGATCTACAAATCTTAAAGGGATAGATTACTAATTGCTGTAGCCTTGGCATTCCTTTATGAGTGCTGCAAAAGTGTCTCCTAGGAAGGTGAGCAACAAGAATGGGGCTTCTAGTGTCTGATAGGGAAAGAGGTAATCTCTTTTTCTCAAATAGTCAACCTTTTTACAGTGGGGTGGGTTAAAGATCTGGAGAGATGTAGCTGTGCACAGTCCTCTCCAGGTGGAACACTGCATAGGAGGCACAACCTGTGCTGGACAAGGTACTGCCTAAGAATTTCCACAAGTGTTACTTAATAAATTGTGGCCCAGTTAAACCACATTCCTGATGTATCTTTCATCCTACAGCATACGTCGACCTGCAGACTGACAGGCCTGAATTTTATGTTCCAATAAATACACAGTAAAGTTTTTTTTTTCTAAGAGAAAAATAATAGATTGCATAAAAAGGGGAAAAGCAATGGGACAATGAGTTTGGTAACCCTTTCCTGGTACAGCTAAGGTACTCTTTCCCTGCCAGTCTATGGGAGCAGGTTTCCGACCACAGTAGCCATGGAAAACAGTGCTGTGGAAGGAGGAGATATACACATGGACCTTAGAAGGACGATTTAACCTAAAACTGTTGAAAATCACTACTTAAAACGCCTACAGAATCAACTTCATTAGATTACAAAACACAACGTCTACAATGAAATGAACTGTCTGCTGTGAATTGTTACAGGGTTTCTAAAATAAAATCTATTCCAGAAAACCGATGTTAATATTTTTAATCAATTTATATGCTGAAATGTAGAAATCAGGAATCAGGATACCGTTTCTTTTTGTGTTGAAAATTATGCATGACTAGAGAAAGTTAAATTACATACACCAGGAAAAAAAAAAAAAAGCCCTAATGCTTGCTTTGAAATCTAGTCACAGACAGATTAACATCTTGTGATACAATCCCCTGTAGTAGAAGCAGCTGACAAGATGAGTAATGGACTGCATCCGATTATCTTCAGCTCTGTGGCAATCATTTTCCATCAGCTTCCTACCTCTTAACCAGCAACCCTGGAAGAAGGTCACCATTCTGTCAACTTCTTTTCTTTGCCCAAAGAGCGTGTTTTAACAACGCAGAGAACACACAAACCTCTGTAAATTAAGACGTCTGCTTGCATTACAGTTGGCTGGAGTACAACTGGTATACATGCATGCTACATGATCTGTGAAATTCCTTAAGTAATTTAGTTTCCAAGAAGTAAATCATTGCATTTCTGCACCTAATGTGGTGTAGTTCTCCTTTTCAGGTAACCTCCTTTTCCTCTTACAAAAAGAGCCATGATTGTATTTAATGGCATCTAAAATTCAGGACAGTAATGTTCAGGTTGACATATTCATATATTTTTCATTATGGGCTGTAATCAAACTTACAAAACTGATTCTAATAAACTGAAGATCTATACGTTGTTGAACAGAAGAACTGTATATTCATTCACCAAACAGGTAGTTTCTGTATAAGCAAGGTTGCAGAAGGCTTACCAGGAACTGAACTGTCTATACTCCATCAGATTCTAATACAACACCAGAGTGGGAAAGAAGAAACACTACTGAAATAATTATTTATACCAATATAAACCATGAGAACTGGCCCCACAGTATTTATTATTTTTGTTTGTAGAGTCTATTCTGATAAGAAAGTGTTTTTAATTCCATTAATGTTTTGGGGTATGTCAAACCAGTTCTGTATATTGAAAAGATATTATGAATATAAAAATGGTGAACATAACCCTCACCTTAACAGGAGCTACTTAACCCAACATCATGGGTGCCGTGCAACCATAATGCAGTCAGAGCTGGGCAAGAGAGGGTCATACCAAAGAGGATGATCCGCTGGTGGTAGAAAATCAATTTAGTGGCTCCCACACAGACCCTCTGGTTAGTGTTAGACACATGACAAGGCTTCTCTGCCCCCCAACAATTCCTAATTGTCAAAATGGACAAATGGAGCCACTGGCAAGCAACATAAGTTAGAGGAGCTCTCCAACTGCTTTGGATTGGTACTGTGTGTTGCTAGGCAGGACTGAGAATGTAAAAATGCACTTTTGAATGAGGTTTAGGCTACGGCTACACTAGAGAGCTTACAGTGGTGCCTCTGCCACTTTAAGCTTTTAAGCTGATGGGACAGAGCTCTCCCATTGGCTTAACTATGCCAGTTCTCCTGCTGATGTAGCTTATGTCAGTCTAATTTGTGCTGCTCAGGGCGCTAGGTTTATTCACTCCCCTGAGCAACATAAGTAGTAGTGTAGGTAGAGCTCCAGACTTTTAAGTGCATACTGGGTAAGTTATTTCTGAAAATGGGAGATAGACACTTTTGCAAATGTTATTCTTAGAGGTCTACATTTCATCTCGCACTGTAAAGTCCAAGGAAAATTATCAGAAACTAGATTCCATTTTCACCTCGTTCTTTACCTAGAATTTTTATCCCTCACATGATTTATAAATTATACACTCAGTCTCACAACCCTTACTGAGTAGTCCATATTCCATACTCATGTGAACGCCTGCACTAAAACCAATAGGACTCTTTCCATGAAGAGGGGTTGCAGGAGTGGGTCTTGGATCAAGCAACCTAGCAATCTATTTTCTCAATAGCACAGTTTACAAATTAGTGCATATATTAAGTGGGAAAAGCTGGGTCAAAGTGCAAATAATATTTGTTATGTTTAGATCAAGAAACACACTATATAGCAGACATGGCCAAACTGTGGCTCAGGAGCCACATGTGGCTCTTGAATGAAAGTGTGGCTCGCGGAAGAATGTCAGCAAATCAATTTTGTAGGTAAAAGTATATTGCTATATGCCTCAGTGCGGCTCTTGAAGGTTTAATAATTAATTTGTGTGGCTCGTGAGTTCCGTAAGTTTGGCCACATCTGCTAGACAGCAAGGGACAAATTTTGATTTCAATACTTTAGAGCAACTAGTATGAGACACATCCACACATCTGATAGCAGAAGATGAACCTAAAAGAAAGTCTCCATACTCTCAAGTATATCATAACTTGCTACTATGCACCATGATTCAACAAAGTACTTTTTGCTCTTTGTTCACCTGTTTTGTGCATCTGTTGGTATCATGCTGTTTCTTGTTTTACACTTACGAGTGTAATTTCTTCAGGTCAAGGGCTCTTTGTTCTGTGTTTGCACAGGACCCAGCACAATAAGTTTTTGGTCTGTCATCAGAGCTCTGAGGCACTATGGTTATACAAATACACAATCACACACCACAAAAGGACATCCTTAATCTTAAGCATAAGAACAATGCCACTGAATTCAACAGTATTTCTCACATACTGAAAGTTGAGCATGTGCTTAATTGCTTTGCTGAATCAGGGTTATAATTACAGATTGACATCAAGGTGTTTCCAAGCAGTTATACTTTGATTTTGCATATTATCTTGATAATTATTGCCCTGTATTACCCTCATGTCCAGACAATATTATTGTGCATCTTCCTCCACATTACTTCTTTCTTCCCAGGCAAACAAAGGATGCTATGTCATTGCCTCCTGGCACTGCCCCTCAGACAGTGCTAATTTATTTTACTCCCCAGTATGGCTCAGCCTCGTAGGAGCCATAATCTGGACATGTACTAGGATACTCAGTGCATGCAGGACTGTAAATTAAGGCAATCTGAAGTATTGTAAACCAAGATAATGGAGTCTTTCCTGGGAACTGTACATTGATACATTGGGAAGGCTTGTGGAGTCCAGTGACCCTGAGAGCTAAACTCTTGTTAATGTCACTTAAGCCAGACATATCAAGAAATAGAGACCTTATGAAAAGCAATCCATATGTCCTCCAGGTTGGGAGTTAAGCAACAGGCGAACAACCTCTCCTTGTAAAACAAGGTGTGCTGCAGAAACACAAGATAGCCATTCTGGCAAACAGCATGATAGACAGCGATGGAAGGTCACTGTTGATGC
Source organism: Podocnemis expansa (assembly GCA_007922195.1). Classification (NCBI taxonomy): domain Eukaryota; kingdom Metazoa; phylum Chordata; order Testudines; family Podocnemididae; genus Podocnemis; species Podocnemis expansa. The sequence goes on from ML682010.1 coordinate 1,076,579, forward strand.
TCTAACTAACAACTGACAACACAGGAAGGATTCAGATTCACAGATGGAACCTTTGTTTACATTTTAGTACAACAGCTGAAACAATAAGAATGTTTTAAAGAGAGAATATTGGGCATTATAAATTCCCCTTTTGACAGCCCTCATTACTCTATTCAACATACTGTAGATAGACTGAAATGTGTCCATTCAATTTATAGTCAGGAGTCATATTAGTACTGCGATTGCTCAAATCAATGGTACAGACTCTACATTTAGCTTAATGCTGCCTACTCATAGGATTACAAGATTATTTTAGATGGTATGTACTGCAAGATGGTAAAATCCAAGTGATAAAACTCCATTCCCACATGCTCCTGTGAAACTGGCTTGATTCCACAGTTCAAAAAGTATAACCTACTTTCCAGTAGGCAGCTACTGAAGGCAACACCAGTATCATAAAAACAAAGACATTTGAAGTTCTGTAGCCTCCACTACCACACAATAATACTAAAGTTGTAGTCTAACAAACTAGTTTAAAGTCAGCTTTGAAAGCAAAATCAGAAGAGCTTACCTCAGTTTAGACAAACGTATACAGACTGCTACTTAACTTTAGTAATTACAGAAATGTAATCTCTAAAACTCTGTTTTTAATATATCAAGTTAGCATTTTATATCAAATCCAGATTAAAGAAATGAGAAGGAAAGAGCATATACTATATTCAATATTAGATACAAATTCAAGAGGATACAAAATATATAAGATTTATTTTTATGAGTTTGTCTTCATTACATCCTGAATAGCAAAGCCACTCATTACGCAAGTTCAGAACTTAATGAGTACAATAACCTCTCACCTGTGAATTATCAGATTTGTGTGCTTAACATTGCTATTCCAACATTAAAATACCATGCCCACTCTGATATACAGGTTCCAAGGAGGTTCTCACCTCATACCCATCACCCTACAACATATTTTTCCTGTAAAAACTTTGATATTTTGACTAGGATATGAAAAACATCTTTATTGTGAAGTCTCTTTGAAAAGTAAAACAATACAGAGACTATATGCTATTTTCTGCAGGCTCCTGAAATGAGGCTTTGCATACTAATGCACACGACATTCTCCATCTGTAGTCAGCGGCCTGCCATATAGAAAGACAGAACCAAGAATACCACTCGGAAAACTGAAGACATTTAAAGGACAACTTAAATATTTTTTTCCCACCAATAAAGCAAGAGTACAAGTGATTTAATAATTCTGTACAGCAAGATCTCATGGGATTGAACTAAGGAAAATCCATTTGCACTATTTCTATAGCAACATAATTGCCGAATGTTAGACTATGAACAAAAGCTATCATTTTCAGTAGTACAATTCATCATTACAGAAACAGACTAATTCAAAACGTGTTCTGAATAAACCCTTGATACCTTCTAGTCGGGGTGAAATTAAAAAAAGATTAGTCCGTTTAAATTTCTGACGCTGTCTACATTATATATTGCAAGTGAATATATTCAATAAACACCACCATGGTTTTTAAAAATTACCTTGATTTTCTTTTACTGGAGGGTGTGGAATTTCATTACACTGAGTTTGATCCCTTTAAACCAAAGGTATAATAGTTTCTAGATTTTTAGCAGCAGTATAAAATTAAAAAGGGTGTTTTTATGCAACTGAGGAAGAAATTAAAACTGCTTTTAAACTATAACTTCCTAAACTAGAAAATAAAGCTTAAGTGCATGTAGTTTGGAAATTCACCATTAGAACACTATGGTGATTCATAAGAAAATTTATTTGCAAGCAGTAAAAATATTTAGTTCCTATATAGGGTCCTGTGTCTCTTAAGTGCTTCAAAAACATTTAATCCTCTCATACCTCTGTAAAGTAAGTCCTAACAGTAAAAATAAATAAATAAAACTAGTGCTTCAGAATGTTAGTTGTCACCCGAGAGACTATCATTTTCTTCTACCCAGAGAACAGATCCAGCATGGGCAGCTACGTAAGGTTTTCTACATGCTTCTAAGGTGCCTTTGTCTTCTCCCTAAGAAACCACTTTTCAGGATGAGGTGTTTGTTCTCTCTGCAAGTCCGCTCAGCTCTTAGGCTCTCTTATGAGACTGGCAAGAACAATAATTAATGCAAACAATGCTGATGGTTTTGTCAGATGTGTTCTTGTTTACTAGGAACCAGAATGAAACTACTAACTTATTTCACATTAGCTTTTAATCATCAAGGAACCCAGCAAGCTTCAGGTAAAGTATACCACATGTCACTTTCCTTCCCCAGTTAGTCAAGCTCAACCCTCTCTTTCATCCCCAGTCACCAAGTAAACAGACACCCTGTGTCTATTCTTAATGCAGATGCAATTTGGTGTTTTGTCTCTCATACAAATAAAAATTCAATTCAAGGGAAAAGAAGGAAAAAATTGTATTCAATACAATGTAGGTAGAATGTATTTTATGCAAAACCCTCAACCTGCAGGACACATTTTTATTAAATTTACTTTCAGTATGGCCCCATGAAGGCACAAGGGTCTGTTCAAACATAGGACGGGGATAAAGTGAAAGCACAGTGCATCTAGGGTCATAGACTGTAGCCTAAAACCTACCAACATTTATGCACATGCGTTCCTTTAATGGGTATCCTCAATTAAGTCAATTAAGGTACTCAGGGATTAAAGTAAGGGGGAACACACCAGAATGGTGCGTTCCAGGGCCCCATAAAACTAGAAAGAACGTGCTGGAATGCAGCTTTCTGCTGCATTCCCCTAGGGCCAGCTCAGAAAAGGGGCTGTGGGCTGGGCCGAGCCCTGCCACCCCTCCCCTCCTTTCCCAGGGCCTGCAGTGGCCCTGCCCCCTTCCTGCTGGACCCAGGTGGAAAGTGCAGCCAGGGCCCAGTCTCGGACCTGTCACCGTCCCACCTGTTGGCCAGCGCCACAGCCTCCCTCGCTCCCCCCAGCCTGGCCCGGCTCGGCTCCTCAGTGGCGCAGGTAAGGCGGCTCTGGGGGTTGGGGGTAGTCAGGCTCCGGCGGGGAAAGGGCACCTGGGGAGGGCTGGAGAGGTGTGGAGAGGGTTGGTGGGCTGAAGGGGGTGGAGTGGGAGAATGGGGACAAGGGGACTGAAGGGGGCTGGAGGCTGAAAGGCGTGAAGAGAAGACGGGAGAGCTGGGGGGTGGGGAGTTAGGAGGGCTGGAGTGGAGACATGGGGGCAGGGAGCTTAGGGAATGGGGATTGAGGAAGACACGGGGAAAGAGAGGTCTGATGGGGGCAGGCATTTGTGGGACAGAAGCTGGGGTGGAGAGGTAGGTGTTTGGGGGCAGTAGCTGGGATAGGGATGGAAGCATTTGGGGGGCAGTTGCTGGGGTTCGTGAAAGGGGGCCTGGACCTGCGTAAAGGGGGCCCAGAAATTTAGGAGAGTTCCTGAGTCTGCCAAATTATACTTTGACCACTGAAAAGTATTCATGTTTAAAAGTGAGTGTTCATTGTTTATAAGATCAGCGCTCGCATCTTTGGTCTCATGTCTCGTACTGCACCAGACACACTGTATCTGTACTTAATCAGTTAATAATAATTAATAGTATGTAAGTAGCTTCTGTGCCAGTTGTGCTTCTATAAACACTTTTGCAAAAATAAAATAAAATAAAATAGAATAAAAGGGAAAAAAATCATATTATAGTACAGTATTTTGCACTTTTGTATAGCTGAAATTTCACAATATCAAAACTGACAATTTAATAAGAGACTGCTAATCCCACTCTAAAAAGCACAAACCAGCAGGTGTGATGGCTACTAAAAGCCCTCTATAACATGCAATATGATACAATAGAATAGCTCTTATGTGATGCTTTTAAACAATGCATCATGAAGTAGTTAACAAAAAAGTGGTCAGTATCATTAAGCCCACTTCACAGAGAAGGAAATTATGGCATTGACAGGGGTACAGATTGACCCACGGTCATCCAGTAGGTCACTGGGAGCTGGGCTCCTGACTTTCAGTCCACTGTTGTAATAAATAATAAAAAAAACCTCTTATGCATGCCCCTAGCCCAAAATCTTCCCCAAATGTCTGGAAAAATGATGGGCTTTGCAGTCTGATTAGATCATTAACAAACCTGGGCATTAGCAGACCAAAGGAAGGGAAGAAGAGCCGCTCATGGAGAGGCTGTCATTGGCTCCTTTCTGTCTGAATGGAGGGAGCGCCATCTCATATCTCTCCACCAACCACAATCACAAACATCACAACATGTTTTGTCACACTTTTAAAGCTTCTTTCCACTTGGTAAAGCTACTAACTGAATTTGTGTGTGAGTGGAGGATCTACAGTATATGATGATCTGTACCACAAGGGGGTTTAATCTGTCTTACCTATATGATTTGGGAAGACACTGCCATTCAAAGCTAGGTCAGTTACTGAAATCAACGGTAGCTTAGCTATTGACCTCAACAGCAGCCATATTAGTCACTAGCTACTGAAAGGGAAAAGCGATAGGGTAGCACAGGTTGAAGTCACCTACCAGTTTTTTTAAAGGTACATTACATCTTATTTTTAAATAAATAAAAAACCACTGTGAAAAAATGAGAATCAGTAAGAGAGCAACAAATTAAATTATTTAAAAATGTATGCGTAATTTTAAGTTTTAAACTCACCAATTTTAAAATAAAAATTACAAATACATTTCAAAACAATAAATACGCAAAACAAGTTTTACATTCTTTTACCTGAGCAACCTGAGATTAACCCATCAAAATTCTGAATTGCTCGTGATACTGTCCATCAACTCATACCTAAATCACTGAAAGCCTATCTTGGCAGGTAACCAAATTCAGTTCATTGTTCACTCTTATTGTTTGCCCTATTTGAAGTCTACATACGTATTTCATTGGTGATATCAGGATAATGGTTATTAATACAGTACTGCTTTCTGAAGAGGAAAATCAGTTCCTTCGTATTCTGTTTGTGTAACATCACAGAGCAAAGACAGTATGATCTAGCAGATATATGAGGACAGGATTAGGACAAATAGCACTGTGAAGTCTACCCCTAGATTCCCTTATGATTTGCCTTTTGATCTTAGGCAAATCTCTTAAACTCAGGGGTGCAACTAATGCAGAAAAATTAGTGTTTTTCTGCTACCACTCAAGGAACCTGTTGTGTAGGCTGGACATTAGTGTTGGTACCGTTGTTCTGTTGAACTCAAGTGTTTAGAAATTTTCCAGGTGCAAGTGAAGCCTTTATGCCTCGGTTTCTCCATCTGTTAAATAATGATACTATTTCCCAACACACATGCGAGTTGCAAAAATTAATTGCTGTCTATGAAATGCTTGGCATCCTCAGATGGAACAGGGTATAGAACTATAAAGTAGAATAGCAGGTAATTAGAAGACAGGAAAGCAGGTGGATAACAGAGCACACATGGAATTAGGAATGAGTGGGCAGTGTGATCTATGACAGGAGAAGAAATACACCAAAAAAGCCTATAAAATGAATAAAGGAGGAAGATAATGAACCAAAAAGCAAGCAGCTTCCTTATTACTAATGGGCATGTGCTTATCAAACCCAGGGCCCATTCTCTCTCACGTTTCTTTGGCTGGCGCCCATACAGCCATGGTTAGAACGAAAAAGCAGGTGGACAGGCAAAGTGATAGTGCAGCTGCCACAGAAGATGACAGTAATAATGATGCTGACATCACTAATTGTAATTAGCATACAGAACACAGACTGGAGGGTTCATCTTCATATCATCTGGAGCGGGCACGCTGCCCTAGAAAATGGGAATAACGCTATTACATTTAGTTTATTTCATTGTTTAGCTCAGTTTACTAATGAAACTGAACATAAAGAACTTCCAACCTTCTCTCTCTCCTGACAACCCTATTCTGAGGACTTGAAGTTGGCAGTCTCAGCTATGAACTGGTGTCTGGAATCAGTACAAAATACACATGCCATAACTCAATGATGGGATTATTAGTTAATTATTAATTACTCACTAGCATTGAGCATCACAGTCCTTGCTTCCCCAGACAGTGGCCTGTACAGCTCAAATTGAGTGGATTTACATAGTTTACCAAATTTCAGCTATGACTAGTACTTGACTGCTTTTGGCTGAATACCATCCCCGTTGATTAGTGTGGCTTTGCTTCCTATACACACTAAGTAATGCTGCACAGTACTTTCTCCTATGGACATCACATTGGTGTTACCATGAAAGGTCAAGAGAAGCAGTATTTTGCATGGTATCCACCTGAGAAAGGAAGAAGTAAAGCAGAACCATTCCATGCTGGAAGAACCATTCTATGCTTCTGGCACAAGTGAAAAGCTGAAAAAGGACCTGTAACTCTATCAGCTATCTCATTCCCAGAGAATGACCTGTGCAGCTTTGTTTTATGCTCCTCTAAGCCAAACTTGCAATTTACTTAAGAGGTAACTAACTGAAAAAGAGAGAACCTTGGAGAAACGTCTAAACGTATATTATTTGGAAAATGCATTGTAGCACCACAGTCTCAGTCCTACAATATGAAATAAAAGGGAAGGTGTTCAGTATCTCAGAACAAAGATGCAATGCCTTATAGATAGAACACAGTATTTTGTTTACTGGTCAGTCTTTTCCTAATTTATGCCTAAAAATTACTTTAGTTCACTTGTGTATTCTTCAGTTAAACACAGTGATATAGAAAATCTCCCCCGTCCCCATTTCCTTCCTCAGAAAATGAGAAAGCCCCTTCCTGATCCAACAGTCATTCTTCAAAAGTTAGTGCCATTGGGGAGGGAGTTGTTACATATGGAAAATGGACTGGTTCTCCTCACATCCAAATGCTCCACAGGATCCCAGTGGGCAGGGTTGCTCCTTTGTTTGAAGGCACATCTTCCTCTTTGAAGAAGTTGACCGACTGCAGAGCCAGTTTGTGAAGCCCAAGGGGCAAGGGATAGTTTTTGAAAGAGCAGGCTTTTAGTATGCAGACATTTCCCTAAAGTTTATCCACTTTTTCAGATTGGAGAAAAAAAAAATTATAGTAATTTTTACTTAAGGAGAGGTTTCAAAGTGTTTGGCCAGGGGGGCAATGCTATATTCCATGTATTTTAGATTGGGTTTAAGTAACAGAAAAGTATGTTTACTGAGTTCAACCTTCATTATTTGATTTTACTCTTGAGAGAAATTTGCATATGAATAGTTTCCCATGACCATTTCAAAAATTAAATCTGTGGAAATTAATAATCCAGCCATATGCATAGAAAAGGATATGTCTGCACAAAAACAGACCATAGAAGTTCTTTTGTTTTTGTTGTTCCCCATTTACTAACATAGACAAAATTGCTTCAATATTGCTGTCCCTAGCCCTGAAGGACACCATTAATCAAATTATTCCAAATAAGAATAAAAAACAATACAAATGAATGGACAAGAATAGGTATTCATATCTGGGCCTTTGTAGGGAAAAGAACAGCCGTGATTATTTTCTCTGAGAAAATATTGCCAAAAAGTAGGGAAACAGATGGTTGAGAACACTGGATAACACATGAAGACACATTTTCCAAAGAAAACTAATGCACAACACTAATTACCCAAACTACACAGTATATTATGGGATGACAGTAATGATCACTAATAAAAACTTACAAATATGTCTCATCAATACTTTTAAAAAAGCAAAAGTAATTATTACAAGAAGTTGCCTATGCAATACAAATATACATTAAGACCCCACAAACCCACTTTTCCATGCTAGTCTTACTTTCACCACTGTCTCATTATGGATATTATAGGTCTCTCATATTATAACTAAGAGGCTCACCTCATCATATTTTCCTTAACGGAGACAGTAGCTGCCTTTATAAAAATTCATTCAGCTAAATGAAAACTTTACCTTAACTATCTCCTCAATGAAACAAACATGTGAAACAGGGTCTCTCTTCTTTGCCAATACTCTTTGCAAGTGCTGCACCTGTAAGAGAGAATTTGTTTCAAGGCTAAGTTAGTTTTTCTAATGTGCTGTACGAAAAATCACAGTTGCAGAAGAGGGACTATAAGGACTGAATACCTGTGCACAGGCTGAACAGATCTGATCCATGAGTTTCTCCATGTTTGTCCAGAGGGCTGCTCGGAAGGCTGCAGTATTCCCTGGTGTTGGCATAACAGCTCTGCCAGGGCCACCTAAACATAATTTGAAGCCAATATATCAACCCATTTCAGGATTTAAAGATCAAGACCAACACTTTCAGGAATGAGTGCTTTAAAGAAGTCAAAAATGCAAAAATCCATTTATAGGCACCAAAAGAAGTCGGATAGAAGAGCTGAGAGGCTACAAACAGCTTGAAACAGCAGCTCTGAAAGGGATGACTGACCACAATGATCTCTGTCAAGCATTACCTCTGAAGCCTAGTGATGATACTTTAAATGTCCCTATTATTAACTACTTAACCGCTTATTATCTCAGCAGAACATAAAGCCAATGTACTTCCCCACTCTTGTATGATGGAGGCACTGGCAAGCTGATCTGAGAGAAATGATTGTTGTCAAGGACATAAGCTCTCACACCTCAGGATTTTGGCCTAAGTATATTAGAATTATAAAAATAAGAAATTCTTTGTAATTGAAGGAAACATTGTTATTAAGTCTTCATCTTCCTTGAGAAGCCATACGCCATTATTATTGTTCCAACACAAAATTCTAATTCATGTAGTGGAGACTTCAGAATTAAATTCTGACACCTAAATAAGTAAGTTTCATTCTCCAATGGTACCATAGCTTAAAATATCAGGGGAATGAAGTTTAATGATGCAGTGACCCCCACATTGGGAACGCCACTTAGAAACATTCCCCTTTGACAAGTGTTTTAATCCATTGATCAGATATGTTGCACTGCTTACGAGTAACACGTTAGTCTCTCTGTGCTCCTCCAACGAACACAAATAAGGTAGAATCAGAGTCCAAAAAACCTTAATGTTTCCATGTTAAGTATTTGTAAACATCTACTATCATTTCTTTGGGAGGGGCAGTGGGGGCAAGGAAGGGAAACCAAAGAATTAAGAAATTCTGGGAAAAACAAGGAGACAGCACTTAATTTTATTATATAAGTTATATAGCAGGGGTGGCCAAACTTATGGAACTCAAGCACCGCACAAGTGGATTATTAAACCTTCAAGAGCCACACTGAGGCATTTAGCCATATACTTTTACCTACTCCACAATCGCTAAGTTTAAAATTCATTGCACACTTTAATTTTATCATAAAAAGAGAGCACATATTGATCCTACTAATGTCAGATTCTAATAATTACTTCAGTTTACCATGAAAACTAGACCTATACAGTAAAAACTTAACTGTCACTCGATGTAGAAGACTGCAGGCTAGTGGCAAGTTTTTTAAAATCTGGGCAGTAATTTGTCAACGCAGTATGTAAAAGCTCTCTCAGCTGCTGATCGGTAATTCTTGCACAATGTTTCAATTTCACAAATTTCAATTGCGGCATACAATGCTTCACAGCAGTAAATTGTGCCAAAAATTGAATGTAATCTACACCTGACTTTCTTCAGTTGACGATACTTAGTTTTAGGCAGTAGTTTCCAGAATTCAGTTGCACACTGGGAGCTTTTGTGCATCATACTTAAACCAGAATCCTCTTGCTTTTTAAGTTTTAAACAATCTATTTTCTTCTTCATATTTTCATTTCTTATTATTCAACGTCATGTTTAGAAGCTCTTGTAAAACACAATTTTATTTTAACAATGAGTAAACTGCATAAGGGCCTACGAGAAAATCTAAACATGCCACGCTTCTCCCTGCCATCCTGACCATGCAGCAGATGTTTGCACTTGTGAAATCAATTTTAGAAACTGATTTGCTGATGTTCTTCTGTGAGCCGCAGTTTTTCATTTAAGACCCACATGTGGCTCCCAAGCTGCAATTTGGCCACACTTGTTATATAGCCTCTTGCACATGCCTTATCCTCCATGTCTGCTTAACACAAGTGAGGAAATTCCTCCGAATTATGGTTGGATAGATGGGGCAGAACAAGGTTTCTCCGATATGACTGAGTGCAGTGCACTTCTGCCAAATTACTGGAGGTTACTATGCAGTAAATTAAACAACATGTCCATACTGTACCTCTTGTAATTGCCTGCGTTGGCTGAGTCAAAACTTTGATATCCAAAGCATTGTCGATGTTCTCCTTTAGAGATGCACAGTACCCATCCACTACTTTAGAAATAGTATCCTTTAAAGTTCCAAGGTTATAGAAAACCTGAAGTGCTGTTCCCACTTGAGTAGGATTCTAGGGAGATAAGGGGAAAACAGTTATTTCTAACTATATACATTTTGTATATATGTGATGAGATGTCATTTCAAAATTTAAGTTAATAGTCTACAGAGCTTGCTGGCTCACTTCACTTATCATCAGGTGATTGATCTTACAGAGGAGGGAACAGAGTACAGGCATTTGGTTGACTTATTCTGGTGTTACAATCTCACCACTCAACATTTTTACACAGGGCAGCACCAGAGGGATAAGAAGAGAAAGGAAAAGAGATGAAAATAGTAATGATCACGGCAGGCTACCAGCTACAGATCTAATAATTCTTCCATAAGAAAATAATTGAGTGTCACTATGTCTTGGCTACCTCCAGTTATATGACAGTTACTAATACTGTAGTTTTCATACACAGTATGAAAGACAGTATGCTACGCTTCTGTCTTTTAAGTGTCAAACTGTTGATTAAACATGATCAGGGCTTGAAAAATCTACTCCTCCACTCATCCTGGGCAAGCAGAGAGTTTTTGTGGGTGAATGCCATCAACATATCAAAATCTAAGCCCCTGCAAAGCTGATATTTCTTTTTAACATGTGTTTCCTCAATGTACTTTCAACTGCTAGAGGGTGTATCATTCCCTGGCCTGGGGTTGCTGCAGGATGCACATGTCTGGAAGCACAAAGACTGGGCCATGCCCAGCCCCTGAAGCACAAGTCCCTTGATGATAGGAACATGCATTCACACTATTTTATGTACTAACACTATCTAAGAGCTACTGTATTTACATTAACTATAACAACTACACAATATCTACAAAGGCACAAACCACTGGGAAAGAAGCCTTGCAAGATCATGGAAGATTATTTCAAGCAACCATCCCAGGTGGTAAGAAGGAACTGAAAGGATGGAAAGCCAGAGGCATCTCTTATATAGGTGCATACACAGGAGCTCAAGCAAGCTCCAGAGTCAGCCCAATAGACACCACTGAGGGAAAAATCTCCAGTAGCTGTGTACAGAGTGCGCGCGCACACAACATGGAATGGACAAGAGTGAGCCCTTGAAAAAAATAATTTGACAATTTGTGTGGTATTAGATTTGTTCTATAGCTAGTCTAAATACTATTTATTTAATATATTATTCAAGGAATAAGAAGTTAACTCTATTTGGGAAGACTGACAGGAAATTGCAAAGCTTTGTAATACATTTTAACTGCTAGGTAAAGTGTTTATTACTTACTGGGAGGCAGGGGACAGGGCTACTGAAGTAGCTCTCCCCCCCATACGCAAAAGACCACCTAGGGCAAAGAGCTTCTTTTTATGGAATAAATAAGTATTTAGTCAGCCATTTGTATTATATTACATTTTAAAACAGAATAAAATAGAAACTTGACTGACATTGTTACAGTTAAGCAAAAAGTCCAGAAAGTACACGGCTGTCTTATTCTTCTCAACTGCAAGGAATGGCGAGGAGGTGTGGCCTTGAGGAGTCATGGCCAACATGCATTTCACCATGGGTAACAGCGACAATTAAAACATTCAAGCCTTAACATACTAAAATCATTTCTTTAATCCATTTACTTCACACAACACTGTTTTCTCTGCTCAAAAAGTAAACCCACGTTTTATTTTCCCCATCAGGACTTCAGAACACACAGCTGGTGCATTATTAATCCCAAGAGAATTATACTTTATCTGCATAGCTACTTTCTAGCTTTAAGCATGATAAGTACAAAAACTAGAGTACCTCCTGGGAACAATTGTGTTATGGGGTGAGAGAGAGATGTTGGAAGGGCAAGGAAAACAAACAACAATTGTACTAGCAGACTGGAGTATACATCTTTGATTAATGGAAGCTAGAAAATAGACAAGCAGATTTCCTACCACCAGCACGTTATGCTTTGAGGAAAAACAGGTGGGCAAAATTATTCTATCTGAAAAGTCCTTAAGCATAGCTTCCAAATTTGTGTGGTGGATCTTTCTTAGCAAAGAAAGCAGCCTTATTTTCACCAGAATCTTTATTATCATAAAGGGATAGTCCCACAAAGTACAAACTTAGTGAGGGAAGTGGTTTGCTGATCTACAGCAAGCACATGGTTGCATTCAACCACATAGTTGGAGTTACAGGGTGGTCATATTCTTTCCACGTTCTTTGTTATGACCTCCAAACGCAGAATAAACTCTTCGTATTATCTGAACGTACTGTACTTAAATAGTCAGACGTATGTTTCTGCAGAGCCATTAGTGTCCTAAGAGATAACAATAGAGTATTCTGCAAAAGATTATCCTATCAATACTTCAAAAAATGTTATAACTTTAAAATCAACCATGGCTACCATAACCAATCAGTTACAGTAGCTTACAAGTGACAGTCCAGGCTACAGCATTTTGCAGTATACCAGTAGCATGGTAAAGCCTAATGTACATGCCATGGCTGTAAAGAAGTGGTTTTCATTTCACTGACATACATAAACACATTAAGCTGTAACACCTCCAACATTTACAAAGCTGCTAAACTCCCACTTGAAACAGTCTTAAATGATGTTAGATGGAAAAATTTAAAAAGCTGTGTGCTGACCTAAGAACAGAACTTTCTGTCCAAACAAGGAGCCCTGTGACACTTTTGAAGACTAACAAATTCACTTACCACATGAGCTCTCATTGGTGAAAAACCCACTTCATCAGATGTTTTGAAGACAGATTGTACACATGCTGATTCCAAGTTAAGCTGAGTTATGAACACACATAGATCCCAGAAGTCACCAGTTAAACCAGTCAGCCAACTCTAACCTTAAAGAATGGTTCTACGGTGACAGCCCTTGATTTCAAAAAGTGACTGGTGATTCTGGATGCCAAGTGTGACATACCTTGAAGTGGCCTGATTTACAGAGGGTGGATCAACAGCAGTTTCTGAAAACCAGGCCCCTACAAAGTATCTCAAGTTGGGTACCCAAAAATTGAAGAATGGCAGCACCTACCTGCCTACCAAACAAATCTGCTGCCTGTGTGCACCTAGCACAGTATTCACTTCAGCAAATAAAATGTATTTTTACTCTTTTTCATTCCAGTGGGTACAGCAGAGCAACATAATTAACAAAGATATGATACAGAATCACCAGAAACATGAAACCTCATGATGACGTTTATGGTCATTTTTCAGAGTAGAACCACTTTTTGTCACTCCTTTCCCTGTAGAGATACTCCTGTTCATGTCTGATGGTGAAATTTTGTTCGTAATGTCAATTGCAAGGTCCAAAACCAAAATGCTAGCATTTAAAACGAAAATTCCCATACGCATCACCTGTCTCACACCTTAACATGGAAATATAATTTTTGTTGTTAACTGCCAACATAGCAGCTGACTACATTTTGACTGCCAAACTCACCTAAATAGTCAACTGTGTGGTTTATCAGCTAATAAGGTTTGATGCATTTTGGCACAGACAAGCAACATAATTTAAGTTTACATAGCCACCTCTGACCTGGGACTTTTGAACTTTTTCACAGTGTGGACTACATCTCAACAGAGATTGTGTCATCGGCCCACCGCACTCTTCTGAGTCAAGGTGGTGTTGGCGACCCTCACCATGCATTCATGATCATATAACACCATCTGCCAATTACCGCAATTGCTTACATGAGAATGCAGTGTCACGAAAAAAGTGAATTCTTAATTGTCCTTTAAATTATAGTCAACAAATGAAAAGCGTAGAGCCAGCATTTTTATGACCAGAAAATTCTCTGAGGAAATGTTCCATGGCTCACACTCTGTGAGCTTGTCACACCCAGGGGAAATAAGACTTATCTCAACTAACATATGCACAGAAGGCTTGCTGCTTTGCTTGGGAGAGCTACACAAGAGACTTTGATTGAATTTTTACTATTCTGAAGAAGACAGATGATCCTGTTCAGAGATGACAGTGAAAGAAATGCAGATAAAGGGAACTTGCACTGTAATCAGTTGAAAAACAGCTGATGTAACATATGTAAAATGGTATGTTTTCTCTGTGTTACCAGTCTCTTACCAGTTAAGTGGCAAAATAGTCAACCCTTTTCCAAAAGAAAAAAATATGATACCTCAGAAGAACTGGAAAACCTGAATGGCTTGTTAATTAAGTTTACTAGAACCAGACCCATGATTAATAATAATTATTCTACAGTGCATCTATAACACAATACTTGCCAATGTTGTGAACAAGAACAGCTATACATGAGAAATCCACACAAAGAAAAATTCCATAGCACTTAAGACAATCAATACTAGTAAATAGTGACTAAGCCCTGGAATAGAACACAAACTGGGAGAGCTAAAGTAATTTAGAAAGCTATGATGTTATCAGGAGATTGCAACTACATACATTTTCGATACAACACTTCAGAATAAATGCTTTTGAAGGACAGTTAGCTTAATGACACTTTACAGAACTTTCGACATGGATGTTAACATTAAATCATGTCATTTGATCAAAAACTTGTCATGACAGGAAGTACTTCAGTTACGTTAATTCTCCACATCCTTTTTAGCTTCTGCCACCATCTGATGGACTGCCTCTTCAGACACACACTGAAACCTCAGAATAATTCTATTCTGACAGAATTATTTGTGTGTCCTTCCACCAAACTCCAAGAATATTACTCCAACAAATACATGAACTCCATCAGCACAGCGACCAGGAGTTCAGAGGCTGCTCTCAAAGCTATTTCAGTTTCCAATATCATAAGGTAATTTGATTTCAAAACTAATATGTCATTATTATAGCACTCAAACTCATGCAAAATGGTATAGTTCTTAGTGAGGATTAGCAGTACGGTCTTACTGTAAAGTTCAGTTTGAAGATGACAGGTTAACTAACTAAATTTTCTTTAAAGAAGACCCTGCCTTTTTCCTAAAGCTGTACAGATATGACAAAGGATATTAATGAAAAGTGGGGGGAAAAACCCCCCCAAAACTTTCTTGTAACCCTCAGAGTGGAAGAGCAAAATCCACTCTGTTTCCAGTATGGACAATGTTATGTGGATCTAAATTACATATTCACTTCCCAGATATTACAGAGAAATGTAAGATAGACAGAAAAGTAGTGGAGTCTTCATCATTACCACTCTTCACTCTTCATTTTCACAGCCCTGCCTATGGCAACTGTCCTTGCAGTTGAAGATGACCACAGTTATCTCCTTTTGGAGCCCACCAACCCATTCCCCTTAATCAGCCTCCAGGGGGGATCTAAATACTTCAATGAGCCATCCAGGGGCTGGATTTGCCAGCTCATGTCAGCATGAAGAGCAAGAGACAAAAACTGTGAGATATGCAGTTATAAAGTAACACTGAGGACATTAATGAAAAAGTTAGCCCCAAACAAACAAACAAACAAACAAACAAACAAACAAACAAACAAACTAGGCAAGAAGCTAAGGTAAGTAGGTTTGGACTGGCATCTAGTATAGGGCATGTAAAGTTATTTTTTATTTATTTTACACTGATTTAGAAAACCACGCTATAAATTGTGGTGGAGAGTGGAAAGGAATATAATTTACCCCTGCTCTTTCAAATTAGCCCTACAAGTTTCCTAAACAGCTGGTGCATTCTGGGTCATAACATCAAAGCAAGTACCAGCCACCTGTAACTATAGTAAATAGTTTAAATAACAACAGTAAGAAGTGTGATTAGACTTTCATTATATATGTGCAGGATAGCTTTCTAATCATGATTAATAAAGATAGACAATACATACTTGTTAAATATTTCCACATGCATATCTCAAAGCAATAAGCATCTTGTATCTAGAGCTATGCAAATAACTGCTTTTTCTCACCCCAAAAGCCATTTTTTATTAGTATCACGTCAACCTGAAATGAATTTTTTTTTCAATTTTTGGGAAAGTGAAAAATTAAAAAAAAAATGCCTTGGGTTGAAGACAATGTTTTGTCCAACTCAAAACTAATGGTTTAATTTTATTTGAATTTTCCTAAAAAACCTAAACCTGAAGTGAATTTTTACATGAAAACATCTTGAATTTAAAAAATCTAAATGACAATATGAAATACTTGAATTTTTTCAGTACTTGGTTTGTTTTTTTCAAACTAAGGAATTCAACAAAACCCACAAATTCACAAAATGTTTTCTTCAACCTGAATCTGCATTTTTCAGTAAAATAAAAGTTGCATTTGAAAAATTTTGCTCTGCTTGCAACTGTCCTGTGGTGGTTTTTAAATGTAAATGATGTTTAAAAGTAGCCTGCGAATATATTAGATAAAAGTGCAGCTATTAATCATAAAGTGACTTTTTTCTGTTATCAATCTTAAAAATCTGTGGTAATGAGAGTCTCAGCAGGATGGAAGAGGTTTTAGTAACACACGTGCATGTGCAAAGAGATGGACTAGTATGTCCACAGATGTGAGACACATGAAACCCACCTTTAGCAGTAGAGTTTGAACTTAGAGGAGAACAAAGCTAGCAAAGAAATGATTACAGCAAATTGGCCTCAGTTCAAGACATGTTTCATGTAGATAACAGACCTTAAAAATACTAGTCAATTTCCATTATGGCACACAGACAAAAATAATTGTGGGAATGAATTAGAAGAGTGTATCTACAGGTAACATAGGAAAATGATGATAAACACAGTAAGCATTTAGAAAGTGATTGGGTAATTGAATTAGTGACTGGGTTAAGAAAATAGCAGAGCCCTTTGACCACTGGAGGCTACTGTAAACTACACTTCTGTGTTTCCATCTCTTTATTTTCTCTAGCTGTTATCCAAGGCAACATTCTTTAGCTAAAAGGAAAGAAATGCACTTCTGAGGTTTACAATCACACCAGTTTTGCAAGAAAGGTTGTTGCAACAATGAAGAAGTTACAAGCATTCCCTTTGGAAATGAAGCAAGTGCTTTTGCTACACATAAAGGTTCCATTTTCTGAAAACACAGGTATGCCTCTCCCAATCCGCCCCATAGTAATGAAATGAGTGGACTGCTAACTTTAACACACACACATGCGCGCGCGCGCATGTTGTGATCAAGCTAGTTAGAAATCCTAATGAGGCAGTAAAGACAGCTAATAAAGAACATAAGAAATATTAACTCTTTGGTGCCAGAAGTTAGAACATCCTAGATGCACACTGTTTTGCTTAGTAAAAGATCAGTTATAACTGATGATACAATGACTTCTTAAAAAATTGTCCAATACAATGAGAGCTACATCAAATGCTAATGCACAGATGTAACAGATGAAAAATTCATGTGTTTAGAGAACCAAACTTGTTACTAAAAAGTTAAAAGTTCTTTAGGCTGTTCAGGCACAAGATGTACATGACAAAGTTAATGCAAGCATGCTGAAAGAAATGAGCTTAGAAATTAAAGACACCTTTAGCAGACGTTTTCACAAACTCACTTAGCTCTAAAGAAGGGGTTGGAAACTGCTGGCACGTGTGCTTTTCCTCAGTGGCACACAGCACCACGGCTGCCGCCCCCCACCCCCAATGGAGCTTGGGGCCACAAGAGCCACATGCACTGTGGCTCCTGTGCCTTACTGTTACCCCTCCTGGGGGGGGCAGAAGCCAGCAGGGAAACGAAGCCACCATCACGTGGCAGCTCCTGTCCCCTGCTGACTCAACCCCTGGGAGTTGCTGACAGTGCAGAGGTGGACCTGGTGTGGGGGCCAGCAAAGATTGCAGACCCCTGCTCTAAAGAGATTCCTCTAGATTTGAATTTGGCCAGCAAAGTATCATTATACACAGGACACACGGGAAAATTACAAAACTGTAAAAGCTGTTTAAAGCCCTGGTCTATACTGACAGTGAAGTTCAGCATAATGCTGCTTACCTTGACCTTCTGCTGCCTGTGTATCCATTATCAGTGCAGTAAATTTGAAAACAATGGAACTGTAATTTGACCAGCTAACACCACTCCTGCAAGTGGCACTGCACTGAGGTCAAAATCTACCATTCAAATTTAAGGCCATGAAGTCAAAAAGCAGCTTTTCTGGTTTTTCCAGCGTGTGTTACAAAACAGCAACATAGTTCCTCCCCAGCCAGCAACCCCAGAAAGTTTTCACTTAATTCCTCTCTCTGCATGAAGTACTATGCCTCTCGGTCATGCCTATGTCAGAGAAACAGCAAAGAATGCTTTTCTTGCTCCCTCCCCCTTAGAGAGTATGGGGTGGGGAATGGGGGGGGTGACTGCCCCCCCCACAAGCTGCTGTGCCAACTACCGATAGTGAAATACCTTTCAGGAAGTACCGTGAGCAGTGGGGACATGAGACCCCAAGCAACCAATCTGCTGTGATCACTCGCCTTCACCTTCTGTAATTGGACAGCCTAAAATCGAATTACAATCCCAACCCCAGTGTAGGCAAGCCAAAGGGTTCAAACTGGTATGCAATCAGACAAGCTCAGTCGCTTCAGTTAGTAACAAGCAAAATGATTTCAGGGAACAAAACTCATTATTTTTCACATTGCTACAAATCTAAGATTACCCCATCAGAGTATAGTGTCAGCTCATTCTTTATTTGCAGAAACACGGTTTGTTAGAACAGAAGTCGAAATTCAAATTGCATTTCAGTAGAGTTCAGCTACAACCCAAAACCAAAATTACATTCTTTTCACAAAGATTTTACCTTTTTTTAAAAAGTCCTAAGTGTTAGAATGTCTGGAAATGAACATTTAAGGCAGCAGTTCTCAACCACTGCATCAGGACACATTACTATGTCACCACACAGTGATAAGTGTGTTGCAGAGATGGCTGGATTTGACCTGGGGGAGGTGGGTTGGTGTGTCCTGGAGGGTACTATATTGGGAGCAGGGCATGCAGCAACCTGCAAAATCACTGATTTAAGGGACCCACCACATTTGCCACATGACAAAGGTCAAACTCACAGTTTAGAAGGAGAAAATAAAAATCACCTTTCCTACCCAAGTGATCCTTTTCCAATTGCCTATTTTTTGAGTTTTTGTTTATTTTGCACGTTTTTCCAAATGTTGAGACGCAAAGTTAAATGTCATATCTTTTACAGAATTTGAAGTGTTTTTCACCTTCTTCTATAGCATGGGGTAACGCAGCTCACTTGAAAAAACAATGAGAATCCTGTGGCACCTTACAGACTAACATTTCTTTGAGCATAAGCTTTCGTCGGCTCCAAACCACTTTGCCACTTCACTTGCTGGTAGATTCTCTACCTTAGAAGTCTTTAAATCATGATGTGTGGACTTCAATAACTCAATCATAGGTTAGGTGCCTTTACAGGGAGGGGTGGGTGAGGTTCTGTTGCCCACATTGTGCAGAAGGTCAAACTAGCTGATCAAATTAATTCCCTCTGACAAGAGAATCTATGACAGGAGTGGACAAACTAACTGGCCTGAGGGCCAAGTCTACTGTATGGAAGCCACATGCAGTAGGAGAGGCGAAGAGCTGGGGGAAGGGACAGGGCTTAAAAAAAATTATGCAAATTAAAATATTTTATTTTAAAAATTCAATAAAAAAATAAAAATAAAGGGAAAATCAGGGTGGAGATGGATGGAGAGGAGCAGCAACCACACTCCAGTCTGACTATACACAGACCAGGGCAGGGTCCCTGTTGGCCCATGGCCAGATTAAGGCAGGGGCTTTATTGGCTGCAGCACATGGCACAAGGACTACTTGGTGGGGGTCCCATGGCCCCCCAAAATCTTGCCCAGCCAGCCTTAGGGTGGGGCAGGAGTACCATGGCCTCTGGCCTGCTCCACCACAGCCTTCAACAGCAGCCCTGATCTGTTCCCTCCCCCGCAACCACAGCAGCCCATGATCCCCTATGGCAATATAGCCTCCCCACCTGCAGCTCTGCTGGACCGCAGCAGCGTGTGCTGCATCCCCCCACACTCTCCTCCTCCGCAGCTGGAGCCCCAGAGCCTGTGACCCTGCACCCCACCTCAGGGGGGACAATGGAAAGGCCCACAAGAGCAGGAAGCCCTGGGTGTCCCCAGGCCTTGATTTGGCCCTGGCTGGGTCCACGTGAGAGTAAGGGGTGGAGCTGGAAGTGGAGAGCGCCTCCCTCCTCTTACCAGGATGCCACTGAACCCACAAGAGGAAGGGGTGGAGCTGGGAGAGAGAAGTGGCTGGCATGCTCCAGGCAGGATGCTGCTGGGCTCTGTGGGAGAGTGGCTGCTATATTTTGGCCAAGGCAAGGTGCTGCTGGGCCCACATGAACCAGGAGGAAGAAGCAGCAGTTGCACTCTGGGCTGCAAGCCAGATCCGGCTAGTGGACTGGATGAAAGGCTCAGGCGGACCCTATTGAGTCCACAGGCCACAGTTTCCCACCTCTAGTCAACAAGGTGTTAGGTGGACTCCAAGTACACTTTAAAATTCAATGTCTTAGTAACCAGTTGTTTTGATTCTGAATTTCCTGAAGTTTTGAATCAATGTTAGAAGTTTAAACACATCTGGTGTGTAAAATCTACAGTAAAGGAAACCTTTCAGTTTTAGTGGACCATATTTGAAATTTACATCAGCTTTTGGTACATGTAATTTCTTTTTTTATTTCCAAGTTTAAAAGCATTAAAAAAATAGCAAGAAGCTTTATCACCATTTCAACATCTGGTCAGTATTTCCAATATTCAGTCCCTTAGCATAACAGGGACAGTGTAATAAAAGCTCTCTCCCAAAATTATAGTTGAGAAAATGAATTAGGAACAATAAATCACTAGAAAACAAAGAAACAAGACTTTTCAGCACAACTAAAAAGCTTGCCAAAACACTTACTCCCTATAACAGTGTCATCAGTGCAACAGATGGTGAAGAGCTAATGGAACAGAAAGGCACCAAGAACTCTTGTAAAGATTTAGTACATGAAACATTCAGCAATATTCCAGGATTTATCAAGCCTAAGGCTATCAACATGACAGTGATTTAAAAAAAAAAAAATTTAAAAAAAACCACTTCTAGCTCTGAAGACAGATGCCAGTTACCACTCAAGCATTAATAGTATCTTAATAATATTACAAACAAACTCAGAATCTGAATGCTCATAATAGAGACCAAACAGTTTGATAAATACTAACAATGAATGGAGAAATGATGGAATCTAACACAAATCAAACTTCCTCAAGTGCTCCTACCACCTCCCACATAAATTTACCAATTTTTAAAGCCAATTTGAAAAAAATTACAATTTAGCAGTGAATTTTGATATTAAGTTTCTCTTCTAAACATGTAATTGTCATTTTCTGATGGAAGACCAGAGCTAGGTCCCACCTTTGTCTTTCCATTGGCCTGTTCCTGCAGTTGCAAATTGAGATTCCATTACTGAAACACAGCAGTGGGAGAAGAGATTAAAGGGCTTGGAACCTGGTGGCTATCTCGCACATGTTTTTGCTTGCCTTTTGCCCAGTTGGCATAATGTAGGTGCTCACCATAATCCCATAGTCCACAATTACCATGTGCAGTTCCCATTTGTGGTTGGTTGCAAAGCTCATTCTGAGAATATCAGCGATTACATTCTGTGTCCCTGGCAGGTATGTTGGCAAGAAAAGACTACAGTGTGCAACTACACAGTTTCCAGATGTGCACTGTTCTGCTGCACAGTGCTGGGGACCCTGTACTTCCTTGCTTGTTTATGTATTAAATTGTAGTGGTGCTGTCTGACATGACAAATATGGATGCCAGAAAAAATGCACAGCACGCCTTGCTCTTGTCTGAAGTTCCAGAACGATGCCATGCATCCTGGCTTCTCGGAAGGACTGAATTCCATGGATCATGCGATCTCCCATGGGGGCTCCCCGCCAATGAGCAACATGTCTGCTATGACTCATCATGCGCAGTGAGAACAGGAGCGGAGAAAGGCATTACAGAGCAGACTTTGAGTAAGTCTCTCCACCATCAGAGGCAGAAAATAACCTCTAGTAGAATGGTGTCCAAGGGTTGGTGTATGGGAGCCAGGCTCCTTACAGCAACAGCTGTAGACAACAGAAGCACAGGCAGGTGAAGGCTTTACCATACGTGCATGATGCCTTGTGGCAAAGGAGAGAAAGGCAAGTTTTGGAGGAGACAGAGAGGTTGAATATCAATGACGAAATCAACTCCAGGATGCTCTGGAACCTCTCTTTTGGCAGGTAAGCACATGTGTGGCTCTGATGAACTCTGTAGGGTGCAGTCAATTTTTCGATATTCACACTCACCCCTAGGGAGGAGATGAGTAGAAGGAGCTGATCGACTGCTGATCTTCTTTGATGGATTGCATCAGCAGCAGGCAGCCATCAAGGTAAGAGAAGACAAAGACTCCTTACTCTTAGAGGTGAAATGCCACTGGAGATAAAATTTTTGTGAAGACTCATTAAGCAATGGCAAGTCTTAGCAGAAGAACCCTGTATTGGAAATGTTGTGGATCTGCTGTGAACCTTAGGAAATATCTGTTAAGGTGTCAGAGACCCAAGACTTGTCTCCATACCCATTTCTTCTTTTGCACCAGGAAAAATTTGGAATAGACCCATGTTCCCTGAAAGGTTGCAGGGACTGGCTCCACTTCTCCTCTCTGCAGAAGGTAGTCCACTGAGAGACTAAGAATAATCATGGGAGTGATCCCTGAAAGCGGTTTGGGGCTAGGGGCACAGAGGAGATGGTGTCATAAAGTAAATCTTATAGTCACGTGGAATGACATCCAGTACCCATTTGTCCGTCGTTGTTGTACTCCATGCTTGCAGAGAGAGTTCAAGATGACTCCCACAGAGGATGGTTGGGAAGAGTGTTGGAATTTAAACAGTTGAAAATAACTAGTGACTCTAGATTTGGACACTTTGCATGGTCCGCCACTTCTGTTCTGAAGGCATGAATACTAGAAGATTGCAACAGCATTGTGGCAGTACCTTCCCTTGACTCCAGTGGCATTGCCATAGCAACTGCTGGATCAACCATGTTGGCCATATTGAGTTTGCTCAGACTAAACAAACTTTTAAAAACAATTCATTTTCACTACCATATTTATATTATAATCTTAGGTGCTCCTTTTAACTATATATAATTTTTCCCCATCTCAAATGCACAAATGGAGGGCACACTCCATGCTTGAACTTCCCTTTCTCAACATGGTTATCATCTCCTTGATATTCTCCCATTTATGAGCCCCACCTGAAGGCCACTCTGCAGGTCTGAGGATGAGTCAGGGTCCAGATACCCCCAGGGTATAATGGGGGGCTGAACCCTAAAGAATAAGCAGTTGAATCATCTGATGGTATGCAGTGTTCTTGTGTCATAAACAAACATTGCTAAGGTCTTCTATGAAGACTTGTAATGTTCTGAGCTTGATGGCCATTATGAGATATAAACATCAGAGTGTGCAGATGTCTTATGTGTAACACTATGCTCATAATATGCACTGCAACATTCAGCTGTACCTTAGAACAGGACAGTGGGAAGTCAGGCAGAGAGAGGCTGTCTCCCCAACCAATCAGCATTGCATAGTCCAGGAAAAGACAAATGAGGGGTCATATAAAATTAATGGGAAAACAATGAAACAACTTGAAACTGAAAAGAAAGCTCCAGTCTTGGAAAAGTAAGAGAGGATGAAGTTTTTTCCAATTTGAATGTTTATAGCAGGCGCAGCCAAACTGCATCTTGGGAGCCGCATGGGCTCTTGAATGAAACAGTGCGGCTCGTGAAAGAAAGCCAGAAGAAAGCAGCCCCAGCCTAGGAGTTTTAAATCTCCCACCCTGAGCATGCTCCGAGCATGCTCAGAGGGGAGCCCCAGCCTGTGCCTAGCCACCAGAGTGGCCAGGTAAGGGGGCTCTGGAGGGGGGGCAGGGGGCGGCTGCAGGAGCCAGCATCAGGGCCTGGGGCTTGGAGGCAGGGGGTTGTGATGGTGGGGAGAAGAGGCTGCATGGTCAGAGAGGGCGGGCAGAAGCTAAGTTTTTACTGTATAGGTAGTCCTAGTTTTCATAGTAACCATACGTAATTACTAAAATCTGACATTAGTAGGATCAATATTTTCCCTCTTTTTATGATAAAATTAAAGTATGCAATGAATTTTAAACTTAATAATTTTGGAGTAAGTAAAATATGGTTATATGCCTCAGTGCAGCTCTCCGTGGTTTAATAAGCAACCTGTGTGGCTCTTGAGTTCCATAAGTTTGGCTACCCCTGGTCTATAGTGACCAAAGAAGAAGAAGAATTAGAAAACTGAAAGTCTTTAAAAGGAAAAGGGTCTGAAGTGAAATCTTTGAGAGACTGATGGACAGTCCCCTGGCATTTACGATGAAATGCTAGATCTCCTCTATGACAGGGACTACGCTGGGAAACTATTAAGAGGCAACTTGTTTTAGAAAAGGGATTTTATCTAATTTGAAAGTGTAAAGCGTAAGGTTGTGTCTTTATTTTTATCTTCTGTGTAACTTGTATGTGTTTGCTCTTCCTTACTATTTCTGCTTTGAATCTGTGGCTTTTTCATTAAATAAACCTTCTGCTTATTTTTACCCAAGCAGGTTTCTGTTGTGCAACCTGCATAGAGTATGGGAGTCAAAAGGAGCTGATAACAGGGGAGGTGTTGCCATGCCTTCAGGGGTGACCAAATCAGAAGGGAAAAGGTCAGAGTGTCTTTAGGAATTTCGAGTAAAAAGATCTATGGAGATTGACGGGCTGTTGAGGTCAGTCTGCCAGCATAACTAGGCTGGTGGAAGCCAGCTAGAGACTGTCATGCTTGGGAGCTCTCGGCTTTTGGTATCAGGAAACTTGAGCCACAGCAGCAAGGCACCAACGGTTACAGGCCAGGCAGTGACAGAATCTCTTACAAGTCTGTATGCTATACTACCGTGATGTTTTGGGGTAACCCAATATTCCAATAGAGACGGAGACTGAAGTAGACTAAGAAAGAGAAAACATTATCCTTAGCCTTCTCTGCGGCCAACTAACAGCTGCCAGCTGGTGATGTGAAGCATGTCTGTTTCAGATGGAGTACCTTATACAATACTGTATTCCACAAAGCATTAAAGCTGTTTTCTCACAAGAACACCTCTGCCTAAACATGTCAGTAGACCTGAAGCAGGGGTGGGCACACTTTTTACATGGAGGGCCACATGGAAGCTTAAAATTTTTTGGAGGGACGGACAACAATATTCAGACAATATTTGGAGGGCCAGACAATAATATGCAAGTTGAAGCAAACATGACACGCGGGATCAGAACACTGCCACTTCTCCATCTCTCCCCCAGCTCCAAAAGTGGGGAGAGGGACAGAGGTGCAGCAGTGTTCTGGCCCTGGCGCAAGCTGCCTCTCTCTTTTCCCCTCCCAGGTCCCGCAGCAGCTTGGGACCAGTGCATGCCACTGCTGGATCTGGGAGGGGGAGCGAGAGCAGCAGTCGCAGCCCATGCTGGGGCCAAAGCGCTGCTGCCCCTGTGTCTCTCTCCCAGCTCCAGAAACAGGTGGAGGGACGGAAGGGCAGCAGCATCCTGGCCCCAGCACAAGCTGCTGCTCTCCTTTCCGGGTCCAGCAGTAGCTTGGGACCACCAGCAGCTGGTGGGCCGGAAAACAGGCACCTATGGGCTGGATGCAGCCCACAGGTTGTACTTTGCCCACCTCTGCCCTAGCACGTGTCATTGTACGACAAATGTATCAAGAAGAAAATGAAGCTCTTATTGTTCAGGAGCAGATTAAGGAGGAATAAAAGGTAAGAAAATGACATTTTCAACCTGAGAGGGAAAACAGGAGAAATTACATTAGCTCCTCTGCAGAAGATACATGGTTTGTCAGATTTTTGACTTTGCCATATGCAGATGTGGCCTAACAATGCCTAATATGTATTTCTCTGCTCACCTAATTACATCATTTCAGAATCTGTTAGCAATCAACAGTCAACAGTAGAAAACACAAATGAAATTAAGAGCCTGGAAAAGGCATTTCACAGCAACATATTATTTTACCAGGAGGGAGTCAACCTCACTCTAGCCTTCATTTTGAAGAGAGGCAGAGATACAAAAGTGCCAATTAAAATGATTGAGACAGATTACATAGAGATACAGATGAAGACAAAGGGTCAAATTCTGTTCAGTTTCACCAGTATTATACCAGAGAATTCATTCAGCTGGCATATGTGCAACTGAGAGAAGAATTTGACACTCTTGGCCCTTCTACACATAGTTTGGGTGCAGGTTTAAGTACACCTGCTTAGAAAGTGATTTAATTAAATCAATAAAAATGAGAGTCCTGTGGCACTTTAAAGACTAACAGATTTCTTCGGGCATAATCTTCAACCTACTTCATCAGACAGATGAAGTGGAAACTACAGTTGAGAGGTACAGATACATATGCCAGGATGGAGGAGGACATGTGTAAGCAAAGTCAAGTCAGTTAGGGTAGATGAGGCCCATTCACACCAGTCGATTAAAAGGTGAGAATGTGTAAACACAGACAATTACTTTTTGTAATAGGCTAACCATCCTAAGTCCCTGTTCAGATCCAGTCTGATTGTATGAAGTTTGCAAATCAGGTCCAACTTTGCAGTCTCACAGTGAAGTCTGTTTTTGAAGCCTCATCTACCCTAACTGAATTGACTTTGCTAACACTTGCCTTTCTTCATTCTGGCATGTGTATAAATACCTCTCAACTGTAGTTTCCACTTCAGGCATCTCCCATAAGCTTACAGTATGCCTGAAGATATGTTAGTTTTTAAGGTGTCACAGAACTCTCCTTGTTTTTGCTGTACGCAGACTAACACAGCTACCCCTCTGGAAGTTAAATCAATGGAAGCCATTTCTGGGAACACTCATTTTAGAAGACTGCACTATTTCAATTTAGGTTAAGCTAGCTGTTTACTGAAGTTATCCCTAAACTTAAGGGGCTATACTTGTTTAGCCCTTTAGTAGACCCAAACTATGGTGAGAGGAGTTGCTGTAATTTAAAATAATGCAACTTTTTTAAGACAACCGCTCAGCTTCCATGCCAGCCTTGGCAAAATTACATCTTCTCTGACCACATCTTCCTTCACTATGTTTGTTTCTTGATTTGCAGTAAATTTTAGATCCTTTTCCTTACTTCACATCACCACCCTGCCAATACCACATTTTATCCATCATCCATTTTTACTGCTCTGCAACCTTTTCTAATTGTATCTCTTTTCCCTGTCTCATCTTCACAGCTGTTTTCAATCATTACACTCAGAAAAGTCTCCAGTTCCCACACTGGCATGCATCTTCCTTGTCCTTTTCAAATCTGATCTCAGAGTAAATTTTGTTCATAAAGCCTTGTTCAATTAAACTCTCCACCAGCAGCACCCCATGCCTCTCTGTACATGACTTGTGATTCAATTATCATATTTGTCTGAATTCTCCCGCAAGCTTTACAAGCAGGTTATCTCCTTCTTTTATGTGACAGGTGTCTGCAACCTGCAGCTCTTCAGCTGCCTCCTTGCATCTCCAAGCTCCAAGCTCTCCCTGCAATTGGGGGGACCCTGTGGGTGGCCTGTGCCAGGCTCTGAGCTCTCCCATCACCAGCGAACCCTGGGAGGGGCTGCTCTTGGTTCTGGCCTCCCTCCCCCACCAGGGGACCCTGCGGCAGACACCCTGGCCCAGCTCACCCCACCAGGAGGCTATGCCCATTATGGCTCTCAAAATACCTGGTTGTTGGAGGAATTTTTTAAAAATGGCTCTTCTTATCTTTCTGGTTACCAACTCCTATGTTAACACATATTTCTGAACGTAACTCAGTTTTGCAGCATGTTCTGTGCTGCCCAAGGCAAAGAGAAAGACACATCCCTTGTCTTAAGGATTTTAGAACTTGAACAGATGGACAACACAGAACACAGCAGCAGGCTAAGAAGCAGCCTCTAATTTAAAACCACCTTTTTCTGCGAAAAAGCTAAACTTAGTGTTACTAAACATTTTTGTCTTTTCATGACTGATGGTCTGTGAAGAATATGTTACATACCTCTTCTGAGAGACTGTAAGTATATGCTGCTGCAGGTTCAACTGCTATTTTATTTCACATTGGATCTGATTGTGCAAAATCTGACTCATAAGCACTGTGTGTGAAGTAATGCCTATAGAGCTACTCCTATGAACATTTTGCAAGACTGGCTCTTTTGTTTATAACTTTCAGATTCAAAAGAGTTCTAATTTGAATTCTCTTTATAGCAATATCTAGCTTTAAGGCATCTTTAAACCAATCTCCCTAAGGAAGCTCTCATTTTAATGTATTTTGGGCAAGGTGCCAAATCAATGAAGGTTGACCCTTCAGAAAGGAAAGAATGGACCAAAATAACCCCAAAAACCCACCACCCCACACACATATGAAGCATTCAAAGGATTCCTAGATAAAACCCTCACTTAAATGATTAGAAAGATTTTGACAATTGACAGAAGTGATGATTCATCCAACAGTAAAAAAGTAATATCAAAATTATGACCTTTCAATTCTCACCTACTACTTTACCACAAAAAAGTTATGTAAAAATACTGCAAAGATTAGAACATATTTTCAGGAAGATCCTTTTATAGAAACTACTTATAAAGCACTTTCTTTCTCTATCATAAAAATAGGAACAGAAATTATAGGATTTCCTGGGCCTCAGTATAATAAATCCTTACAAATAAACACTGGATAATACAGGGCTATTTGTTGTATACCATGGTAAAGGACAGTACAGTACTTGCAAATACTTTCTTATCCTGTCTCAGATTTTGGACCTAACTGCATTTATGAGTCACAAACACCTACGGGATACACATTTAAAAAAAAAACAAAAAATCAGTCACATAACCCATGTCTATCAATCCATTTTCATTAACTACATACACAAGCTGCTGGCTGTGAAGAATCTCACCTGAATAAAAACCACAGTACTGCAGATGGACACCAACCACATTAGGCTGTCTATTTTACCACTATGTAAGACATATGCATAATGGGAGTTGAGGGGGTGGGAGAGATAAATCCTTCTACAGCTCAGGAGAAAGTCTGGGTGATCCTATAATCTAGTTTTAATTCGATGTGCACACTTCAATAAACACAAACCATGCTACCATAGACTGTATGATCAGGATCCTTTCTACAATACAAAGTCTATCAGCATTTCCATTATTTTCAGAGATTAATAATTCAGCAATACAAACAAGAGTTTAAGAATGAAATGAGAAAAAAGTCTCAGCTGCAGAACAATTTATTTTAAAAAGATAGTATCTATCCTTCCATTTGTGAAAAGAATGAATTTGCTTATTTGAAATGATTTCTGTATCCTGACAAGTCCTTCTACAATTTTAGAGGTGTTGATTTCTTCACTCAGCAATATCCTTTTAAAAGTTTTTAAATTAAGCTAATTCCACTATTGATATTTTGTTCCCTATTTAAAACATATTAATTATTTCCCTATATTTCTAAAAGAAATAATATGGCTGCCACATATCATTAAGTCATTAGTAAGTCTAGGAGCAGAACTAAGAGCAATGATCTCAAGATGCAGTTGGGAAGGTGTACACTGGATATTAAGAAAACCTTTTTCACTAGAAGGGTGGTGAAGCACTGGAAGGGACTACCTAGGGAGGCTAGTAAACCAGTAAGGCCAGTAAGCCTAACTTCACTACCAGGTAAACTGGTTAAAAATATGGTGAAAACAGAATGATCAACATAGATTAACATGATTTGTTGGGGGAAGAGTCAACATGATTTTTGTAACAGGAAATCATGCCTCAATAATCTGTTAAAATTCTTCAAGGAAGATCAATAAATGTGGACAAGGCTGGATATTGAGCACCCAGATTTTCAGAAAGCCTTTGACAAGGTCCTTAAACAAAGGCTCTTAAACAAAGCCATGGGATAAGAAGGAAAGTCCTCTCCTCGATCAGTAATTGGTTAAAAAGACAAAAACAAAGGATAGGTATAAATGGTCAGTTTCCAGAATGGAGAGAGTATAAACAGTGGTGTTCCCCAG
Organism: Podocnemis expansa; assembly: GCA_007922195.1. Taxonomy (NCBI): domain Eukaryota; kingdom Metazoa; phylum Chordata; order Testudines; family Podocnemididae; genus Podocnemis; species Podocnemis expansa. Next base: position 1,106,673 of record ML682010.1, read on the forward strand.
GAATCTTTACTGAGACAGCGTTATTCAACATATTCATAAATGGCCTGCAAAAAAGGTTAAACACTGAGGCAGCAAAATTTGCCAATGACACAAAATTACTCAATTCGAAGCAGACTGCAGAGTTACAGAGAGATATCACAAAACTGGGTGACTGGACAACAAAACGGCAGATGAAATTCAGTGCTGATAAGTATAAAGCAATGCACAAAACATAATCTCAACTATACATATGTAATGATGGGATCTAACTTAGTTCTTACCTCTCAAGAAAGAGATTTTAGAATCCCTATGGATAGGGGAAATCTATGACCAGGAGATGTTTTGAAGACCAATACTATAAAGAGGTTCAAAAAATAATTAGATAAGGCCATGGAGGATCAATTGCAATTAGCCAAGAAGGTCAGGAACACCATGCATATTCTCACTGCCGCTAGTCTCCGACTGCCAGGAGCTGAGAGGGAACTTCGTTCTTAACTGAGGGCTTGTTTACACTTGAAATAGCACAGTTGTAAAACTACAACTATGCTGCTCTAGCACTTCACTGTGAAACTTCCTACCTCAATACCAAGGATTCTCCCATTTGCATAGAACATCCACCACCCCAGGACATGGTAGTTACTTCAAGAGAAGAATTCTACACCAGGACAAGTTCATTGTAACTAACTACATCCCTCAATGACACAGCTGAGTTGACAAATTTTTAGTGTAGTTCAGGCCTAAGAAGTCTACTCTGGAAAAGTAAGTGCCTAAGCACTGCAGAAAAGTAGGATTCACAAGTAACCCCATTCATCACTTACTCTATGTGACTTGTTAACCACTGAAATAAATCCAAACCCTTTTTTTTTCAAGGCATTTATATAACAGGCCTTCTATCCAGGCTCTTCCATGGTGACATTTCAGACTGATGTTTGTGAGCCGTGGTTCTTTAATACATCTCCTGTGATTCTTTGAAGCATGTGATGTTAAAAGACTCTGTGATTTGTGTGTACATATATAATATTTAGTTTTTATATATATATATGCTCATGTACTGGCCCACGTACAGAAGAGTGCAGTGCTAGGAACAGCTAAGATACTGCGCAGAACCCTCAAACTCCCAGGCCTCTGGTAGAGGACCCAAGGTTGAGGATGACACATACCACCCATAGCGGGTGAGAGAGGAATTTTTATATATATTAATATTTAGTTTATTTTATATATATATAAAAAAATCCTCTCTCACCCCTATGGGTAGTATGTGTCTTCCTCAACCTCGGGT